>OW240915.1:279365471-279387799 GCA_933207985.1 Pelobates cultripes | reverse complement strand
AGTGAGCTAGATCTAAATGAATTAAGAAATCGCAATAATGTTTTAGTTGGAATATCCCCCAAAAAATTACCTCTATTCTGTATAAGCCAAGGTTAAGCTGAGCAACCAGTTATAAACTGAGCCATCCAATGCAAGGTACAAGCCACATATTTACTCATCAAGTACACCATATCATTTAGTACACCATGAGTTGATGAATGGATCCCAGAGGTTGCAATTTTCACATATTCACTAAACAAATCCTACATAATTCCGGGTAATGTATATTTGGTTGGATCCCTCTCCAACAGCTTCTTTACGAGACTTGAAAACAAGTAACTCAGTTCAGAATTGCTTAGAATGACTGAGGTGGCTTTTCCTGTTTCATATTATTAATACGATTAAATATTTATCTGATCTATGCTATTACAGGTTGTCAAACCTGTAATTTATAAATCTCCCCAAATTAGAAAAGATCTCACATGTTTTTTTTTTTTAAATAAAATAACATTCTATTCACAAATTATTTCCCTAATTTTCTTTAAATAAATATTCCCTAATTAAATAAGATTTCCCTAATTGTTTTTAAATAAAATAACAAATTATCACACATTGAAACATTTTTTTGTTAATTAAAACTCTAAAATGAAGAAATTTTTAGAATGATGATTATACCACGGGATCGTGGCTCTAACCATATACCTAAATGTTATGGAATTATAAAAAAAAATGTTTCCTGTCCTTCTGTCTAAAGGTTTAAGTAATCTGTACATAAGCATATCTTTTTCTAAAAACAGGAGGAAGCTTTCTAATGCAAACACACAGTTATATATAATCTTTCAAATTACTTGGACACAAATAAACAATATCAATAAAATAGAGAAACCATCAATGATACAACTACTTGCAAATTGGTTCATTAAACTTAAGTGTAATAATTCAGTGGAGTGGAACAATGGAATGGAATTTTTAGCATTTCAGAATATAGTCATGAATACATTGTACACAAGCTTAGCAGTAAGAAATAAAATCAATACTTTTAGATAGCATTCAATAAATGTTTTTTAAAACAATTGAAAGCATGATACTGCACAATGTACTGACATTACCGCTGAATATAAAACATTTATATATATATAGTGCAATTCAGGCTTTCTAACTGGTTTCATTTTTATTTGGAAAATCTAAAATTAATTGAATAACAACTAATTGAATTTAATGTCTCTATTTTTAGAAAATGTAATACATGACATAGTTGTTACAAAATATATTCTGATCATCCTCTAGACCAGGGGTAGGCAACCTTCGGCACTCCAGATGTTGTGGACTACATCTCCCACAGTGCTCTTACAGCTATAATGCTGGCGAAGCATCAAGGGAGGTGTAGTCCAAAACATCTGCCTATCCCTGCTCTAGACCATGGGTCCTCAAAACTCCGGCCCCCCAGATGTTGCTGAACTACAACTCCTATGATTCTTTGAATTACATAGCTAGGCAGAGAATCATGTAGTTCAGCAACATCTGGGGGGCCGGAGTTTAATACCCATGCTCTAGACTGTAAGCTCATTTGAGCAGGGTCCTCTTCAACTTATTTTTCTTATTTTAAGTTTTTGTAATTGTCTCATTTATTGTCATTTATCTCCCCCTCTGATAATATTGTAAAGCGCTATGGAATATGCTGGTGCTATATAAATACCAATAATAATATTAATAATAATATTCTAAGCATTAAAATAGAAAATAGAGAGAAATAAATAAATATCAATAGAAATATAGAAATTCCCATAATAAAATTTTGCCATCTCTTTAGTTCTCTTTGCAAATGAATGTTAACACATTTTCACTTACTTGTCTCAATAGTGGGTAATAAAATTCCATACAGTATGGGAAATTTAGAACAGAGTTTTCATAATATTCTAAATTTTCATTTCACATTAAAGTGTATGTGAATAAAAAAAATATATATATATTTTGTCCACATATTTTGCAATGCACAGCCACTTACAGTATAGTAACTCAACTCCTGGGTAAATGTATGGATTATAACACCCTTTCTTTTGACACCTTTTTGAAACATATTTATATATATATATATAGTAGCACATTAACGTTGTTATAACATATTATAAAATATGTATATTTGTAGTAACAACAAATAGGAAATTAATGTATTTAGATCTATAGCCTATACTCGTTAGATAAGCATATCTAATGTAACTTAACAGCATTTTAGTGAGTTGTCATTTAACTTACAAAATTAGTCAAAAACATCTGAGCTAAATAAAAGTCTGCTCATTTCAAAAGATGTATATAATGGTTTTGTATTCTAAAGAACAAAAATAGCACACAGCAACACTAGGTTATTTCTTTGATCCCTACTTAAATATCTTTACGCCCATGGGTACATTACAGGAATGCTGACACTGAAAAACCCCCATGCCTTAGAATGTGCACAGAAATAGTAGATCTGTTTTAAAGAAAGTATACACAGTCAGTAGAATTAAAATAGAAAATGTAAAAATGTACATTTCATGCGCTCAATTTTACTTGCCCCCTGAAAGATGTATGGACATGTAAACACTATAAATGGCCTGTAAACACATTCACAAAATAGACAAAGACAAATGTATACACATTCCAGCAGGACTCAGAATTTCACCCCTGCATGGTATAGTATGGCTTGCAGTGGCAAGTTACTTTTAAGGTCGGGCTAGTAGCATAATAGACTACAAATCATATTCCGTGCACTCAGGTATTGTATAAAAACACATTATAAAGTTTGTATGTACAATTGTTATTTTTGGGAATCATTAAAACATCTCTAACCCAGTCTGTACCATGGAAGACAAGTTAAGCTCTCACTCTGCTCTAAAGACTAAACATGGTGAAAGTCTCTTCCAATTAATCTTCAATATATACATATGTGTTATGTTTAAAAGCGAGTATTTTAGATAATAATAAAACTATGCAATTGTTTCCAGTTTGTTGTACTCTCCTCCTGGTCTCACGTGGAGCTGGACAGATTCATTTTCATTCTCTGGTTTTCTAAAACTGGCCTGCAATCGTAGCTTGAGCTCCGGGTCTGGGCAGAATAGGTATTCGTAGACAAAACTGGCAAGAACTCCACCCATCATTGGACCAATCCAGTATATCTGGTGACAAAGACAGAGAATATTTAAAACATAGATAATCCATATTGCAGACAAGTAGGCAGTTGCTTTCCATAGGGAAAAAAGAATAATTAGGGGTACACCAGCTCTCAAATGCCTGTTAACTGTAAAACTATTATTCACTTCAGTTAGAAAAATGTAGTCAATCCTGTTTTCAGTTTGTCTATTTTGGCCTTAAATCTGAAATTTAATTAGAATTTATGGCTTTTCTCACTTTGCATAACCCTGTAAGCGCTATTAGATTTCACTTGTTTTTCTCAGTGGGGAAAGAGGCTGAATCGCTAGGAATATTCTTGGACAGTACCTCATAATTAGTGATGTTCACGAACGGTTCGCCACGAATGGTTCGCCGCGGACTCATCATTGAGTAAACTTTGACCCTGTACCTCACAGTCAGCAGACACATTCCAGCCAATCAGCAGCAGACCCTCCCTCCCAGACCCTTCCACCTCCTGGACAGCTCACTAAGAATGCAGCTTCAAATGGATGCTGTCCAGGAGGTGGGAGGGTCTGCTGCTGATTGGCTGGAATGTGTCTGCTGACTGTGAGGTACAGGGTCAAAGTTTACTCAATGATGAGCCCGTGGCGAACCGTTCGTGAACTGTTCAGCGAACAGTTCGGGACATCACTACTCATAATTAAAGAAAATTGTTAAAGAAAATTGATAAAGAAGCTGCAGCTGCATTTGCGAAATGCATAGGTGCATTACTTATTTTCAATATAATAACAGCTAAATTATTTCAAATTATTTATTATAACCTGTGCATAAAAATTTCATAAAAATCTCAGTTGGTTGGCTAGTCAAACCAGTTTTTTTCAACGCTATCTACAGAATAAGGAAGTGTCTATGCTAACTCTACACAGTGACATTCTTTCTCCTTTCTCCTCGAGCAAAGCAGGTTAAATCATGAGCCAAGATATTAAAGATTACCATATACATTAATGGGTTTTCTTATGAAAATTGTTGTGGCGAAACCGGCCTCGCCACGTGTCCTTGGAGGGGGCTGCTTGCCCGCCTCTTGCCTTTGGACTATGGACCAGACTTTATGTGAATGTGTTAACCCAGATAGCTATGCCATGGAGCCCATTCGTGTAGTTAAAGACTTCGCTCCATGGCAATTGAACTGTGTGAATAGGATCTGAGCGCTATTCGGTAGTTTTGTGCGCTCAGATCCCAGCTATCTGGGGATATGTGACATGTCTGTGTTTTATGTATAAAATGTGACTTTGTGTATTTTATAATATTTTAATGCTTTGTGCTCACCATGTGCATAATGGAGTCTTGTGTCTGTCCTGGGAGATAATTGAATTACTTCTCACTTATCTCCAGGATAGAAGACTCTGAAACTGGTTTGGGCCGGAAAGCCATGCTTCATTTAGTCACAAAGGACTTTCCCTTAACTTTTGAACCCCTGGTCTGATTCGTGCCATTTTTTAATATGTTGTTCCCCTGAATGGATTGATTATGAAAATGTATGTTTTATGTTTTTGACATGTATATTTTAGAAGTTATAAATATTGTGTAAAAACTGTATTCCTCTGCCGGTGATAATGAGATTACCCATTGTGTTCAGTAATCATATCACAGGCAGAGGGGAGGATTTTGTGTGGGAGTGTCTGGGTGTATTGTACGGATTGATTGGTTGTTTTGTAACGCCCTGTGGGCTGTACTATGTTTGTGGATTGGGAATAAAAGAGACTGTACAGAGAGTTCCTGTTTTAACCCTCAAAGTGAAGTGTTGTCTCATTATTGAGGGAAGGATTTATTGTATGCTGTTCCAGTTTGACTGCTAGGAGAGTAAACCTATTCGTATGGTTCCTATTCAACTGTCTACAGCATTCATATGCTTGGGAGAATTTATTTGTTTCTCCGGTTTGGTGATTGTGGTGTCTGCCAGAGTGCTTGGAGTCCTCAGGAAGCGCTAGGAGCATCCTTCAACGGAGGTACCCAGTCGGGGTGCCAGGCGATCCGTTACAATTGTTATATTACTGCATTTAAAAAAAAAAAAAATTACTTAATACTAATTTTATTATTTTAGCTTGTTTTTCACATGCTACTTTTTTATTCCAGTATTTTTTGAGAAACATGAATAGCTATATTTTACTCTGGGACCTCTTACATCATCAGTGTTCGGGACCTACTGTTATTGCATACAATAAGTGTGATTATGCTGTGGGCAGCAAACAGGTGTGATGTTAGAAATAATTTGAAAAAATGAATGTGGACTAATAAAATAACAAGCAAAACATGACTATTGCAAACATTTGGGGTGAGCCAAGATTCTTAGAACCTGACTGTAGACAAAACACAGCAAGTTGTATCCCAAATTAATTATTTTGCACTACATGATGCAAATCCCCAGGCTTCTCAAATTAAGCAGGGAGCTCTATCCAGACCAAGAGATGTTTTAGCCATTCAGGATGATCCCATTATTTTCTTATTCTTATAAAACATGCATGCCAGGCATGCACAGAAGGTTACTGCTCTGAAACATTGTAGTCAAAAGTGGCATAGGTGTGAGGACCCAATGCACACACTTCAGCATGTCCTGGACAAAAATGAAGACACTTCCATGTGCCTTTTGTCTTGAAAAGTTTCGTAATGTGACCCATGGCCAATCTTGCTCTGCACTCTTGTGATAACAGTAAGCAGCAGTTGTCACTTGTTCCCCTTTACTTTAGGTCAAGTATTGCTCCTAATAGCTCCTATTGCTAAGCCTTTAAGTGATAGAGCTGTACGCCAGACCTTAGGCTTACCAGGTTTACCATGTTTTCATCGACACACATCACTTACAGCAATTAAATGGTGAATTTAATTTCTTATTACGTGTAGACCATCAATATGAAGTTATACGCATCCCAGGAAAAATGGTAGATCAGGCAGACCTAATGGCAATACTATCCATTCTTGGCTTCAAGCATTCAGAGGAATACGTGTTCCTGTAATTCCCACCTATAAACACTTACCCAGTGGTTTTCCCACTTGTTAAATACAACACTTGTTCCTAATGATCTTGCTGGGTTCATGCTCGCTCCGGTATACTGGATCTGGAACAAGGGAATTAGAAGACAGATTATGGTTAGTGCACTGCTGCATTTAACTATGTGAATACTTTGCAATGTGATGTGTTACAACGTGAATAAAAGTCAGATCCAAACGTACTTTGTGTGTTCCCAAGGCTCTCTGCAATGGAGATTTTGTAAGTACACAGAGCATGAGAGCAGAACATTGTAAGACACCAGAAACACACGTTTTGGAACACTGACATTTCCCTTGAACTACAAGTTGCATAATGATAAAAACACAAGCGGTTATTCACTCAAAGGTAAACGGACTTGAATTAAAAATCAAAATGGCTCATTTCAAATTTGAAATAGTTGAGGTGAAATAATTTTCCCTTTCTGTTATTTAGTTAGGTATTTTGCACTACTTGCTATGAATCCCCAGACTTTTCAATTAAGCAGTGAGCTCAATCCAGACCAAGAGATGATTCAGCCATTCAGGATGCTCCCATTATTTTCAACGGGAGCTGTGCATGTCACATAAACGTCTGCTCATTGGAAATTTAGATCAGAACTCGACAGCAGTCCATCCAACAGATACAATGATTGTACCTTGTGCCCTGAATGTTGCAAATCTCTTTTATATTCTTATTACCTCTTGTTCCTGTTAACATTTGTCATAGTTTGTCTTTTTTGTAAGTTGTAAAGTGCTATGGGATATGTCTGTGCCATATAAATGCCACTAATAATTCTCTCTCATTCCTGGTTTAGTGAAGAAATCTGGTGGTGTTGACTACAACTAATCCTAGGTATTGGATGCTCAAACTTACTATCACCAAAGTTCAGACGGTACTCCAACCAGTTAGTATGCTTCCACCTTTCCTATCACATATAGGTAATCCAGCCACACACACTTATATTGAAGAGTGCCGGCAGTGGTTGTGGTGTTTCTTGGAGTGTTGCTTTAAAGCCAAAATTACAGTTTCAACTGACTTCACAGTATATATTTAGGGCCATCCAGAGTGTAACTCATATAGAGAAGTACTCTCTCATGAATACTCAGATTAATAAAACCCAGTACTCAGGGCCGGATTAACATAGGGGCTAATGGAGCTGAAACTTCAGGCCCATGCCCTTAAAATAGGCCCAGTGATTAAAAAAAAAAAAAAAAAAACCCTCTTGCTTT
The DNA here is from genome assembly GCA_933207985.1 of Pelobates cultripes. Taxonomy (NCBI): domain Eukaryota; kingdom Metazoa; phylum Chordata; class Amphibia; order Anura; family Pelobatidae; genus Pelobates; species Pelobates cultripes. The sequence continues at coordinate 279,380,461 of OW240915.1, read as the reverse complement.
GTGCAGAGAGAAGTAAGTAAGGCAACTTATAATGGGTATAGAGGAACAAACCATGTGTGGACTGGCTGACCATAAATGAATTAAGGTAAAGCTGACTTTGTGCAAATGCCTTTGCTGCTTCAGTCTATCTAACAGTGTAGCATATCCCCTTAATTCTACTCTCACTACGTCCACCTTTTTCTCTGTCCAAGCCTGCATACAAGGAGCTTCTTCCTGCTAGTAAACAGGGAAGAAGATGAGTGGACAATTAAGTCACGCAGGACACCAGGGAACTGTCCCCAGAAAACATAGAGCTAGCATATCATTGAACACATTCGTGCCAAGGTCTATGCTGTCTGCCTAATATGTCCTTCGGCTGGTCGCCAGGCTGAACTTCCAATTCTTTGGACAGACCTGCCTCGGTTTTCCTTGCGGGTCCATCCCTTTTACCCTGCCCATCTCCACCTGATTGAAGACACTTTGAAGGTGTAACTGTTTTAGTGTTTTCTGTCAATAAGATTCTGCAATTAAGGCCATCATAATTGTAACCAGCTCCAGGCCCAATGGGCTCTTAATCAGGCTCTGACAGTACTACATATTATACTTGTTTAATGGTTTCTGAGTAACAATCTTAATTATTCACCTGTTGCACACACCTTTTACTACCTGAGGTCAGGCTCAGCAAATTCCATGATGGCGTGGCTTATGTACTAACACATTTACTACCTAGCTATGAAAATGTTATATTTGCTAAGGTGATCTCAAGCTGGAACAAAATTCCACAAGGTTGGTGTTCTCCATAGTGGTTGCCAAGGCATGCAAGATTATTAACTAAAGTAATCATTCAAAGTGTATTTCAGATTTAAGCCCAGAGCAGCTGAACGGAAAGCATGGTTGACTTAGATGATTTTTACAGTTAAACTATTTTGAGCTTACTTTTAAAAGCTTCCTTGAATTCTCACTTTAGGGATAAACCATGCCAGTAAACAAAGTTACCGACTTGCCATTCTACATAGTGCGATGGCTACAACTTTTCTTCCCAAAGGTGGTTACTAGCAACTACTTTTAAGTTGTTTTTTTTAATGCACATTGAGTGATATACTAACAGGGTTATTCACTAAGGTGAAATTTCAAGGTGAATTCAATATCATTTAAAGTCAAAATAACCAAACTGGAAAAATAATCTCTAAATCGGTTATGCTTTCAGTTCAGGTACTCAGGCCTTAGATTTTACTTTGAATTCTCAGTTTCTGATTTTTACTCTGTAAGTAATGTTGTGTACAGCCACTGTAGTCAGAAGAATTGTGTGCATTTGTAAGATAAATGTATCAAGACAGTGGTATTTATTGTACTTTAATAAGCCGGTCAACTTACTGCAAAAAGGTGTCCAATTGTCACCGAGAGCCCAATGATAAGAGGAATGGGAACTTTAATGTCACTTCGCTTCTTGTCACACGAAGCAAAAATTGTGAACACCAACTGGAAAGTGATGATCGTTTCCACGAGAAGAGCCTGACCATGTGAAACGGTGTCATGTTCCTAATTAGAAAATGGTAATAATAAAAAATTAAAATTAAAAAATATACACTCGAATGAACCACTATATCGTATATATTATTGAAGTAGACAAATAGTGACATGGAAGAGGTTTTGCACTAGTCATGGTTATTGGGTCTGTGTGCAACTGGTAAATATGGCAAATGCCATTACCCAGTGAAAGAGCCTGCTCCGGTCATATTCTGTATTATTGTTTCCTAAAGACTGAATACTGGGTGCGATGTATGAGTAATTGATATCATTCTACCCACTATGGATTCCACACAGTGCTAGATAACAAGGGAACACGGACAGTGATTTATAAATCCAGCATGGGAACAATCAGAAGAACTAATAATTACTTATATGGGAGAACACCTTGCCATAATATGTGGGGGGGGGGAGGTTCTTAACAGAATTTGTTCCTTTCTAACAAACTCAACATGGGGATATTCACTAAAGTCCAAATGAGTCTGGTTCAAATAAGGAAACCAAATCTGGCACCATCTGGTAAAATCTGGGCATTGGTTCAAGATTTACTAATGCCATGATTTCCCAATACTGCATGAATTACAGAGAATATAGACTGGATTTCATCCTATCAGGATACATCTGGACACCTGAAATCCAGAACTAAAATATGGAAATATGCAGCTGTAACCGCATGTATCATGAAAATTGGACAGAATTAGCCACTATCAGCTTATAATAAACTCTGCTGTGAAGGGTATTGCTAGGTGTTATAAAGTCCAGTGGCTTCAGCCTAAGAGTACATTTTAAACCCCTCCTTATATAATAACCAAATCCATGACTTATACCACACCCCATTTCTAACCCTAAACCCTAATATATTAATAATTTTATGACACAAAATATATATGAATTCATATATGAGCATTATGTTATAAATTCCAACCCTATGGTATAAATTTATTGCAGTCCTACCCTTAAGGACGCAGCATGGAACATTTCAGTCATTTTCAAAAATAACCTCAGATCACCACGATTGTGGGGTTAATGCTGCTGCAGTCTGCCTTCAAGGTGTTTTGTTTAGGGGGGACAAGGAGGGGCAACAAAAGGGGATACAAACGTTTTAAGTATTGTTTTATTGAACATATAACTATGAACTTTTTGCATGAGCTGATTCTGAGAAGTTCGAAGGTATTACTTCTTCAATACTCCATCTGAAATACTCCATGATCCTTCACATATCTATCGTAATTCTATTTTAGTCCAAATACAAGATACCTGTATTCAAGCAGAGACTTTTAACTGCATCATACAGTAGAAATTACTCAATTTGCTTAGACTATGAGCATTTTGTATTTTATATTAACTTTTGAATGCACAATTCCGTGAAGGGGGGTGGATCAGCAAACATGCCATGCGCCGGATGTGCAGCGGCCTCAGTCCTCACCCAGTGTGCTGTCGTCCCATAGGTCCCAGATCTTATGGAAAGTTTTAGTGGACCCCTTAACTCTGGCTGTCAGATCGTCCATCAGTCTTATCTCTTTAATTCTAGCTACAATTTCTGACATGCCTGGGGTAGTTGGCTTCAAGCGGATGAATGTACCCCTTATCACTGCTTTGTGGGCAGCCCAGATTGTGCTCACTTTCAAGTCAGGGCTAACCTGTTTTGTGATATCTTCATCCCTCAGTAAGGATGTATTCATCCTCCAGGACCATGGGGTTGCCCTACACAGGTTGCCTAAGGTTAAGGTCACTTCTGCATGATCAGACCATGCTATTGAGCCCACAGCTGAGTTCGTGACCCGAGCCATGCAGTGGTCGTTGACCAGGAACAGGTCTATCACGGAATGTGTGCCGTGTGGCGCCGAGTAAAAGGTATAATCTACTGCATTGGGATGATACGCCCTCCACACGTCAACGAGGCCTGTGTGAGTTATGAACTCGTGCAGCAATTTATCTTGGCCGCCTCGATCCTTGAGACCTGGGCACCCCCCTGTGAGCGCTCCTGTCGGCGGCAGGACATGGCAGCGCGTTGAGGTCCCCCCCCACCATGACCATGCCGTGTGGCAAAGCCTGCAATATCTGTTGTATCTGTTCCCAGAACCACGGTTCGGGCTGGTTTGGTGCGTAAATGTTGATGAGGTGGACTGTATGTGAGAGTATGGTGCCGGATAAGATGATGTACTGTTCCGATGATGTACTGTCCCTCGGGGTTGGTTTCGGTTTTTGAAGTGTGAAAGGGGCAGCTGTTGCGAATTAGTATTGCGTTTTTTATGGGCACAAGCTTCATATGTAGTGTCGTATGTGTGATCGCGCAGCCGAAGCTGTGAGTGTCTAGGTAGGTACGTTTCTTGTATAAATGCGACGTCTGATTTAATTCTTTTTAATTCGCGGAAAAGAAGTCGTCGATTTGTAGGGGCGTTCAAGCCCTTAAAGTTTAGTGATGGAATAATTAAAGCCATGACTGAGGTACAAGTGCCCTGTTATGCTGTACGGCCATCTCGGCTCTACACACCCCCCAGTCGTGTAAGTTACCAGTCAGTACTCTCAGATGGGACATCCGCACCATATTCTGCTCCCCGACTGCACTGCTCAGCCCCACATAAGGGAGGGGAGAGGAAAGAAAGAAAGGATAGAAGGGAAGAAGAGATTTATATAGTGCATCTCCAAGAGGAGGTGGAACAGGTCTGGTCTTACTAATTGCCAGACGCAATTTGGGTGCATGGGACCTCTCCTCCACCGCGACCAGCGCTCGTGAGAGATTCTGGCCCATGAGCCATGACCTTGTAACGCTGCATTGCTTAATGTCATCTCTATTTCTTCCTCCCCGGCAGGGGTGTGCCCAGTAGTGTGCGCCACGCCCGACGTGAGAGTCCTGTGAAACCAGATAACCCTTAGTAAATTACATTGTCCATAACTAAACAGTGTGTATGTAGGAAACAGTTAACGACAACAATCAACATTTCTGTTACAGAGGCCTCAGTCCGCCTTCTTGCCAACCTTCCAGGGGGAGAGGGAGGGGGGACTAACGCCTCCCGGGGGCCCCAAGGGCTTGGCGTATGGGTGGGCCCATTGCAAGTGTTAAAGGCCTGGTAGGGGGTCTGATGCGCTGTGTCCCTTGGCCCCTGTGTGATGGGCAGTGGCATCCGCCCGTGTCATCGTTCAGGGTATTGCCTAGGTATGTATGCCACTACAGGTTATTGCAGAACGTATTGTAGTATAATCTATATCTATGTATGCCACTACCCATCGTTGCATACCGTATTGTAGTATAATCTATCGTTTGCACTCAGGGGTTCAGAGAAACAGTGTGTTTCCCCCTCCCCCTCTCTTTTTGTGTAAATATCTCCTTGTATGGTACAGCTTTGTATTCCTAACACTATAAAATCCCTTTAAATGAAGTCTCTGTATCGTTACAGCATTTTCAGAATATAAGGGTCTAGGCCTTTATATAAACAGGAGAATTGTAATGCTATAAATATCAGGAGTACATTTAATTTCCAGCCCTCACATTATTGTAAAAGGCAACTTGGATGTCAAAAAGATTTTTTAAAATACAAAATGAATTATTTGAATCCACTTCCTTAACACCTACTCAGACATAATTTACAGTAACAGTTTACATAACATCACATGGGAGGGTTTAGGTAAGCGTTCTAGAATCCTCCCAGAGTTTAGAGACCAGGGATCTGCAACATGACTTACATTCCTGGTCTATAAACCAGCGAGTCATTCAAACAACATTGCATTTCATTAATTTGCCATACAGGAACATGCTGTACTCCTGCAATCCGTGCTGTGATATAACATATGTAATGCACGAACATGCATTATGATATTGCTCATACATAAGCATACGTATGCTGTAGCCCTACACACCATTCCATGACATAGTGTTTGTCATACAAGAATATACAGCATGTTATAGCTCATGACATGTGTGCACATGCTGTAATCCTAAACCCCATTTCATAAGATTGAGCATGTACACACACACACACACACGATTCGGAGACATCATTTTATTTAGGTCTCTAGAACCTTTATAAAGGTTCAAGAAACAATTATAAAATTATGATGTCTCAGAGATGGTTTATTTTCCCCTAAAGCACACTTCACTGTTATGTATCTTTTCTATATATAGTAGATTATGTATTCAATTTAAGTGTATTATAATTGGTAGACTTAAGAAACAAAAAAACAATGCAAATTCTATCAAATGGAAGTTTTTATCTTTGAGCAGTACCTAAATATTAACACGCAGGGTTATTCACTAAAACATGATTTGCTGGAAATGTAAATGTTAGTCCCAAATAACCATCTTGTATTGCAATTCATCTGTTATGACCTAAAATTTTAAATTATATTTAAATTCACTTTGAATTTGCCAGCATTTCACACTTTATTGAATAAGCCTGTAAGACATGTAATCACCATATTCTGGTTTAGCCTGTCCGTTATTTGATTAAAAGTATGATAATGACCTTTGATGACCATCTGGATCCTCGCACCTTCTGAAAGAGCACACATTAAACATACCTTGGTAACACCAACTGGCCATTTATCGTGTGGTGTAATAAGAGCCACAACGCCAGCTCCAGCTATAGCCCCCAGACATTGGATAATGATGTAAAATAATCCTCTGGCCACTGATATTTTCCTGGTGCAAATCATGGCCACTGCTACTGCAGGGTTTAAAAAGGCTTCACATATATGCCCGAAGCAATGAATTAAAATGGCTATGCTTAGTCCAAAGCAAAAGGCTATATGTGTATCACTGGCTCCAGGTTCATTCAACCCTGCTGTAGATCCTAAACTAACAACCAAGAAAAGAAACACTGCTAAGAATTCTCCAGCCATAGAAGTCCAGAATTGCCTGGTCCATATTCCTTTAAAGGCCGTCATGGTTCAGCACAGATGCTGTGGGTGGTCAGAATGGCAGTATTAATTATTTAAAGGTGCTCTAGAGTTCCTACTCTAGGGAGAGAATAGTATTGTGTGTTGGGGGCTCAGCTATTTTAGTAAGAGGAGTAGAGAAACTGGTTGAGCAAGTAGTGACGTGCTGGTGACACAGCCCCATCCTTAGATAGCAGAAACTTCTTGCAAGAAAGTTGTTGTTTTTTCCTCCACTCCCTGAAGGTACGTGGTATTGCCTGTTAAGAAGGGACCTGTTAAAATAGTGTTCTGAAAGAAATATGAGCCACAAGGTATTTGTCATGACTTTTAATGCTTAACACACCCTTTGTCTGTATGCTGGTCTACCTTGGTAGAACATTAAACTACTGAGAAAAAAAAAAAAGACATTGTTCGTTTTCAGAATCTGATCCTGGTGACAATGTGCCAATATGGTATTTCCTGTTTACTTAACATTGGTAGCAATGCAGAGCCCTAGTGTTAAATTAGTGAAACATTATATTTTAGTATATAATACTTTAACATCAGATTGTTGTTATGGCACAAACCATCAGTGTTACACTCAACTAGAATATTTAATATGTATCAGACTAACATCGTTCCACCGTAATCCAAGCCTACTAGGCCAAGAGACTGGACACTTCCTTGTATATCATTAAATAGAAAATGTTCCCATCCTGTAAGCCCATTGTTAGGCTGCAAATCAACACGCTGCCATGGTCGTGCGTAATCAAATAAGTTTCTGCTTCCCTCTTTATCTCTGTTTAAATTCTGCTCGCAGGGAACACTCAATGGACGCCAGTAGGTAGTGCAAAAAGTGTTCGAATTTTTAATGGTGTACAGCGTATATATAAAATACAGTTTTCGTAGGGGTGTGAACAACAAAAGGCAAACTCAACCAATCATAGCATTTTCAGTGTAAGCAGTCTAATTTTCTCATATAACATTACGTATTACAGTTATTCTACTGCGCATGTCTAGCATGTCTTCTCGAAGCTCTGCAGGGTTATCTTGTGAGAGAAAAAAGGGAATATGTGTGAAACTGTAACTGATTGCAAACAGGAGAGAGAAAAGTCTTGCTTTTAAACCTTGCAGACGTGGAAAGACTTAACTAAGGCAATAACTGATGTACATGACGGTCTTTGATTTAGGAACCCAATTAAAATTTTCAGGTGGTTAGAGAGAATGTTATGTTTTCCAACGGCAGGATGTTTATACACTATAGTGGAAACTAGTGTCAGGATCTCAACAGAAAAAATATGGTATGTTTAAAGAATGCGGGTTTAAACCCTTTCAAAGCATGAGTATCTTGTATTATACTCAGGCTTACTGACCATTCAATCTTCCAAGCACTGTATAAAGTATATACTTTTAGCTATTAATAAGAAATACAGAAGTAGAAAGCAGGACATTAGACTGACACTCTGCAACAGAATATAAATATATATATTATGTATAGCGCTGTATGTCTAGGGGAATATTCACTAAGCATTGCATGGGTAAAACAATGAATTCTCTATCACCCATGGAAGAAGGAATTAGACGTTTGTCCCCTCCCAACACTCAATTATACTTGCCCTGCCTGGTGGTAAGAGCAGTTCTCCATTTAGAAAGAATAAATGCCACCTCCCCTTGGACTCTGTAAATTTCCAAATTGAATGTTTACAAAACCTTTCATGAAGTGCGTAAAGGAATGAGACCTCTATAATGGTTACATAGATGCGTGAGAACACAAACATAAAGGAGAACATTCAATGACTTTGACTTTGAAAAAAACTACTGACATGAGATATCAGTGACTCTTTTAACTGTTCTTGGAAAACTATCTCATCAAAAAAACAACATTATTTATAACAACAACCCTACTAACTACATATATTGCCCTGTGACATAAATGTATTCAAAAGTTAAAATCAAATAATCTGAAGGATCACAATTTATCTGATTCTATAATTCAGAAATTTGTTTTATTTTTTTTAAAAGCACTATGAAGATAATTATACATATATGTTTTATGGGAGTTTGACCGTGGGTTTGAAAGCCTTATATTCCAGCTGGCTGGACAGTCCCGATTTCATGCCTGTCCCACCATGGTGAGATTTTCTCTGATAACCTGCTTCGGGGGACCCCCATTATTAAACACCCTTGCAGCATATTAGTAGTTTAAGGGCACCCTGCGATGATATACCCCTTCTCCCTACACATGCCCTGCTTCTATTCGTACCTTTTACTTCCTTATCAAGACTGAATTTAGATCTCAATTCTCTGCCCACACTTTCGTTATATCCTGCCTTGATACTGCAATTTACTCATCATTGGTCTCATCAAAGCCCAGATTCTCTCTTACAATCCACAATGAAGGCCGCTTTTAAACGCTTCTTGACCTCTGGCTCCTGACCACTCATTCAGCCCTTACACTTGCTCTCTGCAAGTTACTTTGGAATATGTTGTCGAATTATGAATTTTACTACTAGTAAAATAATAATAAAATGGCATTGTATCATCTTTTGTGTTTAACCTTAAAGTGCACGCTGTTTCACAATATCAACATGCATACCCACAAGGTCAGCAACACTGCTCAAGTTTAGATGAAACTCGTGAAATAAACAAACAAAATGCAATTCAGGTGTGTCCGGCTGCTCTCCTGGGCAATGAAGTAAAAAAGGTCATGACCCACACAGGTTTCACAATCATAAAGTGTATGTACACTCTGTGTCAGAATGCTTGTAAGGTCCAAACTTATTCAGTTTCTAACAGTCTCTCTCTGGATTTTTTTCCTGCTGTTTAATGGTAACAGTTACATTTAAAACAGTGTATGTTTATAGTTTCTGCCCATACTTAAACAAGCAAACAAAAAATAGATAGGCAGGAGAGGCAATAAGGTTCTTTACTGATGCTGTGATAGTGATAGGTGCGTGTAAGAATTTACATTTCACTATGGTAATTACATAGACGGTCACATGGTATTTGCTAGAAGCATACATTCTTTTCATAGCAGACCTGAGTCTTAACTTGATAGAACATGATAATTAATATTGAGATCAGATTCAGTGCATAGAGACCAATTTGTGTGGTTATTGTAAGCCATCATATATATATATAATATGGATTTGTAGACAAGCGAGCTACATGTTGCATTTTATTTACCGGTCTAGAAGGGTGATCCTGCTCGGGGACTGCAATGTGGCAGAATGGTTGTAAGAACACATTAAGAAAAACAGAGCACACAAGAAAAATGCAGTGCACAATGTTAGAAGGCTACTTAAAGAGACGGTTTATGGTGCCAGGAGTTCCCTGTTACTCACCCATTGTGTGGAGTCAAACCATTTTGAATGGTTTTACCTGGGGTCTGGCAGGCACCGCTCCCCACCTCCACTACCAATGCTGCAAGCTGTAGTGGGTCTTGTGCTTGTGGTGTTCCTTTAAAATCATTAATGTCATGTGAATAAATATGAGGATTCGGTCACAACCTATGACCATACTGTGTGTAAGTTCACCACTGCTTACAATGTACACCTGTTAGTGGTTCCAGCGGTCCATAGAGATTAATGGTCGTCCCACATTCGGTAGATAAACTACATTTGTATGTCGGCCAACCAGCACTAGCAGCCAGTGTGCAAATAGTTAAATGATATTTGTTGACATGACAATTAATAATGTGGCTGCTGCCCAGCACTTGCTAGCTAGCTGCCACATTAAAACGTAAAAAAAGAACAACCAAAAAATAAGCCTACCTCCATATTATTATAAGGGAGGTTGTAGAACTCCCTCAAGCAGCAGGTGGGGGAATATCAACAAAACATAAAAAGTCATTCTCTTCAAAGGCCCATTCTATGGGGATGGGGCCTGAAAAAAAAAAAAAAGGGTCCTGGTCCCCATGCCCCTCCTCGTGGGGGACTTTAAATTAAATAATGGATCACTGTCCACCTCATTCCCCCCCCACCTCCCACGTGTGGGAACTATTAAAAAAAAAAAGGGGTACTCGTGGTTAATTTTTGGGGGATACTTCTTATTAAAGCGGAGGGCCAGGAGTCCACCTCCCAAATACCACCCATAGGCGCAGATGGGAGCGCTAATTATAATAGAGTAGCGGCAACCAAACAGGTGGCATGTGGGGGCTCTAATTAAAAAAAATTTCACAAGTCCTCCCCCCCGTGGTTAAAGGATCACAAGCCCCTAGCCGCCCCCTCATCAAAAATAACTACCTCTCTACTCCCCCCCTCACTTTAATAATTGTGAAGGTGGCAAATGAAACTATCTGTAAAAAAACTCTTACCATCAGATGTCTTCTTTCTTCTAAATCTTTTTATTCTAATGAAGTCGATAGAAAATGATTTCTCTAAGTGTATTTTCTCTCCTGAAAATTCATAAAGTCTCTATCAAGTTACATTGCTTTATTTTTCTCGTCCCACTAATCATTGGCCTAATTAAGAACATTTCATCTCTTTCTGTTTGCTTAAACTTCAGTATCCCTGCTGACTATATAACATTTATTTAGAACCCCACAGTGGGGGTGTGGGGGAGGTCACTACTATGTTATATTAATAAATTCCAACATGGGGTAGAGGTGGTGAACATTGAAAGGTGGAAGTTAAATTGAAACCCCCACTTCATGCCCACGGAAGGGTGCACAGGGGGGTGTATATTACAAGCAGCTGTGTAGCAATAGCTGCCCAGTTGTTAGTTGTTTATTAAAGTGAGCAGCCCACTGTAATCAAACATGGATATGCCCCCACTTATGGTATGTCAAGCAGGTGCATGGGGAGCGATATAAAGGTTTTAGACTTCCTCCATGCCCCTGCTCGCTATGCGGTGAGTGCATGCATGTAATGACCAAATGGCATTCAGTCAGTGAGCCTTTCGGTCATTTTGTCATTCAGTCAAAAGAGATTTTGTATTCTTTTTCTCATAAGTTTCAATAATTTTCCACATGTCTAGAAATCATACATTGAGGAGAGTCTCTTTAGGCTTTAAGCAGTAATGTTTAGTTTATTATAATTTATGCTAATGCTCAAGGACTTTTGAAATCCCAATCTGAATAAATTCTTTCTACATACAGTGATGCATTTTGTATCACAAACAACTTGGATATATGACATAACCAAGGCAGCTTATTGTATCCATGTGTTGGTAAACTGGATGTGCATACACACATGTCTCTCCACACATTGTTATGAATCCACCCTACTTTTTCTCTGTCATTCTTGCTCAACATATTTACAAGCCTCTTGACTTTCTTGAAGATATATTTTCTATTCAGTTGTTATATTGTATATTTTAAAGGGTCACTATACAAACCCTGACCACTTCATTGAGATGAAGTGGTCTGGGTGCTATACCCCCTTGCTTTAACCCTGCAAGTGTTCTGCAGAATGGCAAGGTTTTCTTTGCAGGGGTATCAATGTCTCTAGTGGCTGCCACTCAAAGTGGTTTCCTCCAAAATAGTTATTGTAAAAGACCACCTGATTGGCACAGTGTGACATTTTGCGCACCAACCTCCCAATCATTTTCAATAGGAAAGCATTGGATTGGCTGAGAACATATCCCTTGATGATATGAGTGAAGGAGCTAAATGGCCACCATAGTGTTAGGAATTCACATTTGTAATTTCTGAATTTAAAGGCACCATAATCATGACCTGTATGGCGCATTGTAGTCAATTGAGCACTGGCAAGGGAAACAGGGCTTTTTCCTCCTTCAGAACGGAGTCAAACTCAGTGGAGGAGCACGTCATTCATTCTTGTATGCATATCTCCAATCCAGTGCTTCTCTATGAGAAGCCATGGATTGGACGAGATCACAGAAGACTTCAGAAGGCATGCTGACGCCTTTGGAAGTGGTGTGAGTGGCTTAATCAAAGAAGTGTCAGCACTGGAAATGAGGTGAGCAATCTTTATTTTACTTAATTTCTTTTTAGCAAAGGAGGTGACAGTGTTCTCAGTGAGGTTTACGATAGTCTCAATGACAGAAGGGAATCTCTATTCTAGAAAAACAACTGTTATTTTCAGGACTGTATGTTCCCTTTAACTCTACCTGAAGCCCACATAACAAAATGTACCTGCAGGACTTAGAAACTATCAAAATGATACAGCAGCAGAGAATGGGGCATGATGATACCAGGTGGTGTGATAATGGGCTGCTGAATATGGACATAACATCAATACTCCAAGTTTGAAAGCTGAAAGCCTATGCCCATTATTTAAATTTGTAATGTAAATAAAAAATGCAACCCTAGTATACTCACCTTGCATGTAGGGACACTTCTGCACTTGGGTAAAGTGATTGAACATAACGTTTTGGGCTTTTTCGTGTATTTTTGAATTGCATTAGTACACAGTTGACTAATAGAATGCTCAGCATATTGTGCAGATTATGCACTACATAATTTGTCAAAGACTGATGACAGACTTGTTACACAATGTATTAAATTCCTGTAGGTAAATACTTTGGTGTGTCTACTTGAAAATGAAAAATAAACCGTAAACCCCACAGCCGCCGCAGCTTGGCTGGGGTCTCACTGTCCTCCACCCACCCTGGACCCAAGTCAGGGATCCAGCTCAGTAGGTAGACCTCTCCTACTTCAGAGAGTATAGCAGGATAGCTCTTACAAGAGCTAGTGTTGTAATCTAAGGGAGTATAGTGATTATAGCAATCCCCAGTGTGAATATAGCTGTTCCCTCCATACATGAGACGAGGCTTTATGTTGAGGGTAAAGAGGAACTGTTTAATGGCAGCCACAACTAGCCTTATATGAGGGGTCCAGGGTGGGTGGAGGACAGCGAGACCCCAGCCAAGCTGCAGCGGCTAAAGGGGTTTCGGGTTACATATTCCAGGGGCATTCCTCACTGGACATGAGAGTAGGCTACAGCAAAAACATACACATGATTACATTGGCTCTCAGGTCCAGGACACTCCCACACAAAACAAGATAATCCTTTCCCTGTGCCTGGAAGATAATTGAGTCAGGAACTGTACTAAACTCAATTATCTCCAGGCACAGAAACACATTTTAAAAACCTCCCAAAAGTACCCCCAAAACACATGGAAACTCCACAAAAGTCACATCTCCTGATGGCCCCGATTTGGGGGACCAACATATCCAAAAATCAGATCGGTTCAGGGGTTCAGGGTTTCCATGGAAGTCATCATTTTGACCGACCGTGCACAAGGTCTGTAGCGGAGCTCCATGTACCCTGGCTGGGTACCGCTTCCTAGCTGGAACAGCACTTCTGCCCACAGTCGCCATGGCTTGACTGGGGCCCTGGAACCGCTCTCTCCTGGAGCCGAATGGGGAAATCGCTCTTGACACCCCTAGGCACCGGACGACACTCCTGGGAGCTCTACTCTTTACAAGGATTTTCCCCGTTGAATCCTCCACACTGGAACAGTTATTAAAAAGTAGCCCTTTCTCCTCACAGTAAACAGATGACACGTAGTTCTGGGAGTACAAGCTGAAACGCTTTAATGACAGCCACAACTGGAATTATATTCATGTCCCCAAGCAAGGGGCAATCCCACCTGTACCTGAGAGTAAACCACAATAGAAAGAAAAATACACAATTACATTGGCTCTCAGACCCAGGACACTCCCATACATAATCAGATAATCCCTCCTCTGTGCCTGGGAGATAATTGGATCAGGAACTGGACTCATTTAATCCAATTATCTCCAAGCACAGAAAAAAATATATACTTTTTCCCCACACACCCCAAAAGTACCTTAAAAATACATAAAACCCCACATCCCCTGATAGCCCTGATCTGGGTGACCAACATATCCAAAAATCACCCAGATCAGTTCAGGGGTTAAGGATTTGTTTGACCAACCGCACGCATGGTCCCATGAACAAAACAGTTCCATAGAATGAGGGCTAGCGGTCAGTCTAGTTCAGTAGTTTAAAAACAAACTACCGAACATAGTCAATGGTCTTACCCTGAAGCTTGTTCCCCTTGTTCAGACGAACGATTCCCCCGAACAGTTCCCTTCTAACTTGTGTAGAAACGAATGCAGGCGATGGTGGAATTCCAGCGGTGTTCAGGAGTTTCTGTGTCCGATTTTTAGTGCCATGAGATTCATGCCCAAACACTGCTGCCTGCGTTCATGCGAACAAGATGGCCGCCACCTTGTGGTCATCCATAGGAATTGCGGCCACCCAGACGAACACTTAGAACACTGAGGTGGAATTTGTTATCATGTAGCAATTGGGCTTAATCCAAGTACACGAATGGAGACTTTTATATCACATTATACAAGGTCCATAATCTGTGGACAGGAGGTTGGCAAGCAGGCTCCTCCAGGAACTTGTGGCAAACGCACTTGAAAAGGGGAGTTTGTCACATGGTCCTATGCCCAAAACAGTTCCAGGAAATGAGAGCTAACGGTCGGTCTCTCTTTCTGGAGTACAAAAGTACATAAATCATATAAACTGAGCCTTTTAAAGTGGATTGGGCAAGGTATATTGCAAGGCACCGCATAGTCCTGAGGCAGGAGGCTGGCAAGCAGGCCCCTCCAAGAGCCTGTGATGTGGTTCAGTTTGTCACAAAACCTTTTGTTGGGGGTAGATGTGGCTTTGGTTCCGAGGGTGCACAGC
>OW240915.1:279293020-279365371 GCA_933207985.1 Pelobates cultripes | reverse complement strand
CCTGCTAATTGTAATTAATTAAGATACCTAATTATGTAAAAATATTACATAAATATATATGTAGAATTAATATATGTATATTGTAACGGATCGCCTGGCACCCCGACTGGGTACCTCCGTTAAAGGATGCTCCTAGCGCTTCCTGAGGACTCCAAGCACTGCAGCAGACACCACAACCACCGAACCGGAGAAGCATATCAATCATCTCTAGCATATGAATGCTGTAGACAGTTGAATAGGAACCATAAGAATAGGTTTACTCTCCTAGCAGTCAAACTGGAACAGCATACAATAAATCCTTCCCCTAATAATGAGACGACACTTCACTTTGAGGGTTAAAACAGGAACTCACTATACTGTCACATACAGTCTCTTTTATTCCCAATCCACAAACATAGTACAGCCCACAGGGCGTTACAAAACAACCAATCAATCCGTACAATACACCCAGACACTCCCACACAAACTCCTCCCCTCTGCCTGTGATATGATTACTGAACACAATGGGTAATCTCATTATCACCGGCAGAGGAATACAGTTTTTACACAATATTTATAACTTCTAAAATATACATGTCACAAACATAAAACATACATTTTCATAATCAATCCATTCAGGGGAACAACATATTAAAAAATGGCACGAATCAGACCAGGGGTTCAAAAGTTAAGGGAAAGTCCTTTGTGACTAAATGAAGCATGGCTTTCCTGCCCAAACCAGTTTCAGAGTCTTCTATCCTGGAGATTGAATTGAGAAGTAATTCAATTATCTCCCAGGACAGACACAAGACTCCATTATGCACATGGTGAGCACAAAGCATTAAAATATTATAAAATACACAAAGTCACATTTTATACATAAAACACAGACATGTCACATATCCCCAGATAGCTGGGATCTGAGCGCAAAAAAATACAGAATAGCGCTCAGATCCTATTCACACAGTTCAATTGCCATGGAGCCGAAGTCTTTAACTACACGAATGGGCTCCATGGTATAGCTATCTGGGTTAACACATTCACATAAAGTCTGGTCCATAGTCCAAAGGCAAGAGGCGGGCAAGCAGCCCCCTCCAAGGACACGTGGCGAGGCCGGTTTCGCCACAACAATTTTCATAAGAAAACCCATTAATGTATATGGTAATCTTTAATATCTTGGCTCATGATTTAACCTGCTTTGCTCGAGGAGAAAGGAGAAAGAATGTCACTGTGTAGAGTTAGCATAGACACTTCCTGTAGATAGCGTTGAAAAAAACTGGTTTGACTAGCCAACCAACTGAGATTTTTATGAAATTTTTATGCACAGGTTATAATAAATAATTTGAAATAATTTAGCTGTTATTATATTGAAAATAAGTAATGCACCTACGCATTTCGCAAATGCAGCTGCAGCTTCTTTATCAATTTTCTTTAACAATTTTCTTTAATTATGAGTAGTGATGTCCCGAACTGTTGGCTGAACAGTTCACGAACGGTTCGCCACGGGCTCATCATTGAGTAAACTTTGACCCTGTACCTCACAGTCAGCAGACACATTCCAGCCAATCAGCAGCAGACCCTCCCACCTCCTGGACAGCTCACTAAGAATGCTGCTTCACAATGTATGTAAAATGGATGCTGTCCAGGAGGTGGGAAGGGTCTGGGAGGGAGGGTCTGCTGCTGATTGGCTGGAATGTGTCTGCTGACTGTGAGGTACAGGGTCAAAGTTTACTCAATGATGAGTCCGCGGCGAACCATTCGTGGCGAACCGTTCGTGAACATCACTAATTATGAGGTACTGTCCAAGAATATTCCTAGCGATTCAGCCTCTTTCCCCACTGAGAAAAACAAGTGAAATCTAATAGCGCTTACAGGGTTATGCAAAGTGAGAAAAGCCATAAATTCTAATTAAATTTCAGATTTAAGGCCAAAATAGACAAACTGAAAACAGGATTGACTACATTTTTCTAACTGAAGTGAATAATAGTTTTACAGTTAACAGGCATTTGAGAGCTGGTGTACCCCTAATTATTCTTTTTTCCCTATGGAAAGCAACTGCCTACTTGTCTGCAATATGGATTATCTATGTTTTAAATATTCTCTGTCTTTGTCACCAGATATACTGGATTGGTCCAATGATGGGTGGAGTTCTTGCCAGTTTTGTCTACGAATACCTATTCTGCCCAGACCCGGAGCTCAAGCTACGATTGCAGGCCAGTTTTAGAAAACCAGAGAATGAAAATGAATCTGTCCAGCTCCACGTGAGACCAGGAGGAGAGTACAACAAACTGGAAACAATTGCATAGTTTTATTATTATCTAAAATACTCGCTTTTAAACATAACACATATGTATATATTGAAGATTAATTGGAAGAGACTTTCACCATGTTTAGTCTTTAGAGCAGAGTGAGAGCTTAACTTGTCTTCCATGGTACAGACTGGGTTAGAGATGTTTTAATGATTCCCAAAAATAACAATTGTACATACAAACTTTATAATGTGTTTTTATACAATACCTGAGTGCACGGAATATGATTTGTAGTCTATTATGCTACTAGCCCGACCTTAAAAGTAACTTGCCACTGCAAGCCATACTATACCATGCAGGGGTGAAATTCTGAGTCCTGCTGGAATGTGTATACATTTGTCTTTGTCTATTTTGTGAATGTGTTTACAGGCCATTTATAGTGTTTACATGTCCATACATCTTTCAGGGGGCAAGTAAAATTGAGCGCATGAAATGTACATTTTTACATTTTCTATTTTAATTCTACTGACTGTGTATACTTTCTTTAAAACAGATCTACTATTTCTGTGCACATTCTAAGGCATGGGGGTTTTTCAGTGTCAGCATTCCTGTAATGTACCCATGGGCGTAAAGATATTTAAGTAGGGATCAAAGAAATAACCTAGTGTTGCTGTGTGCTATTTTTGTTCTTTAGAATACAAAACCATTATATACATCTTTTGAAATGAGCAGACTTTTATTTAGCTCAGATGTTTTTGACTAATTTTGTAAGTTAAATGACAACTCACTAAAATGCTGTTAAGTTACATTAGATATGCTTATCTAACGAGTATAGGCTATAGATCTAAATACATTAATTTCCTATTTGTTGTTACTACAAATATACATATTTTATAATATGTTATAACAACGTTAATGTGCTACTATATATATATATATAAATATGTTACTCAAAAAGGTGTCAAAAGAAAGGGTGTTATAATCCATACATTTACCCAGGAGTTGAGTTACTATACTGTAAGTGGCTGTGCATTGCAAAATATGTGGACAAAATATATATATATTTTTTTTATTCACATACACTTTAATGTGAAATGAAAATTTAGAATATTATGAAAACTCTGTTCTAAATTTCCCATACTGTATGGAATTTTATTACCCACTATTGAGACAAGTAAGTGAAAATGTGTTAACATTCATTTGCAAAGAGAACTAAAGAGATGGCAAAATTTTATTATGGGAATTTCTATATTTCTATTGATATTTATTTATTTCTCTCTATTTTCTATTTTAATGCTTAGAATATTATTATTAATATTATTATTGGTATTTATATAGCGCCAGCATATTCCATAGCGCTTTACAATATTATCAGAGGGGGAGATAAATGACAATAAATGAGACAATTACAAAAACTTAAAATAAGAAAAATAAGTTGAAGAGGACCCTGCTCAAATGAGCTTACAGTCTAGAGCATGGGTATTAAACTCCGGCCCCCCAGATGTTGCTGAACTACATGATTCTCTGCCTAGCTATGTAATTCAAAGAATCATAGGAGTTGTAGTTCAGCAACATCTGGGGGGCCGGAGTTTTGAGGACCCATGGTCTAGAGCAGGGATAGGCAGATGTTTTGGACTACACCTCCCTTGATGCTTCGCCAGCATTATAGCTGTAAGAGCACTGTGGGAGATGTAGTCCACAACATCTGGAGTGCCGAAGGTTGCCTACCCCTGGTCTAGAGGATGATCAGAATATATTTTGTAACAACTATGTCATGTATTACATTTTCTAAAAATAGAGACATTAAATTCAATTAGTTGTTATTCAATTAATTTTAGATTTTCCAAATAAAAATGAAACCAGTTAGAAAGCCTGAATTGCACTATATATATATAAATGTTTTATATTCAGCGGTAATGTCAGTACATTGTGCAGTATCATGCTTTCAATTGTTTTAAAAAACATTTATTGAATGCTATCTAAAAGTATTGATTTTATTTCTTACTGCTAAGCTTGTGTACAATGTATTCATGACTATATTCTGAAATGCTAAAAATTCCATTCCATTGTTCCACTCCACTGAATTATTACACTTAAGTTTAATGAACCAATTTGCAAGTAGTTGTATCATTGATGGTTTCTCTATTTTATTGATATTGTTTATTTGTGTCCAAGTAATTTGAAAGATTATATATAACTGTGTGTTTGCATTAGAAAGCTTCCTCCTGTTTTTAGAAAAAGATATGCTTATGTACAGATTACTTAAACCTTTAGACAGAAGGACAGGAAACATTTTTTTTTATAATTCCATAACATTTAGGTATATGGTTAGAGCCACGATCCCGTGGTATAATCATCATTCTAAAAATTTCTTCATTTTAGAGTTTTAATTAACAAAAAAATGTTTCAATGTGTGATAATTTGTTATTTTATTTAAAAACAATTAGGGAAATCTTATTTAATTAGGGAATATTTATTTAAAGAAAATTAGGGAAATAATTTGTGAATAGAATGTTATTTTATTTAAAAAAAAAACATGTGAGATCTTTTCTAATTTGGGGAGATTTATAAATTACAGGTTTGACAACCTGTAATAGCATAGATCAGATAAATATTTAATCGTATTAATAATATGAAACAGGAAAAGCCACCTCAGTCATTCTAAGCAATTCTGAACTGAGTTACTTGTTTTCAAGTCTCGTAAAGAAGCTGTTGGAGAGGGATCCAACCAAATATACATTACCCGGAATTATGTAGGATTTGTTTAGTGAATATGTGAAAATTGCAACCTCTGGGATCCATTCATCAACTCATGGTGTACTAAATGATATGGTGTACTTGATGAGTAAATATGTGGCTTGTACCTTGCATTGGATGGCTCAGTTTATAACTGGTTGCTCAGCTTAACCTTGGCTTATACAGAATAGAGGTAATTTTTGGGGGGATATTCCAACTAAAACATTATTGCGATTTCTTAATTCATTTAGATCTAGCTCACTGTAGCTTATGGTGCCCTGTCTGCCCCAATATATGTGGTCAAACCATTTAAAATACTTTGACAACTTACCTCAAGAAGCAAGGTGCTTCCTTTAGCTCTATTGTGTTATAGCAGCATTATCACATTTTTTTTTTTGACGGTTTTGGAATTTCACCAACGCCTGATACTTGAAGACACTTGTACACACTGAGCGGAGCTATTGCCATCTAGAAGTGTCAAGACTTTAGGTGCCCATGAGGGACAGATTCAGGTAAGTAGAACTCACCTTTACCTGCCATTCCAGAGGAGGACCTGAACCTGTCCCTCTCGGGCGCCACCATCTTGGTTCTGCATGGTCCTCCTTTGCTCTGCTACAGCATTGAGATTTATAGGGGATCCCACATAGACACAGCAGTCACTGATTACGATTGCATGGATTGACAGTTGGACTCTGCCTTGTGTCAAGAAAAGTCAAGCGGAGGAGAAACACAGAGACAAAGTAGTCCCTAGTCCCTACTTTGTCTCTGTATATATCTTGACTAGGTTGGAATTTCAGTCAGTATGAGTATTTCACAACGATTCTATCTTTATAAAATACAAATCTTTCAGGGGGATGCATTGTAATATTAAAACACATACATTTAGTACAGTACAATACCACTCATGTTTGTTACCGATAACAAGTTGCATCATAAGCTAAATACTTCTACCTTAAACATCAACTGGCTAAAACATACAGTCTCATGTCACACAAAAAACAGTGAGTCATACATCTTACATACATTGAGGAAAAAAACACACCTGTTCTACAAAGAAACACTTTTGTAAAAAGAAAAGTAACTCCCCAGACATACCCATAAGGAACAATAGTACTGGTGACAAAAATAGGCAGAATACATTCCTCGGGTGACAGAATCTCTGACTGGTGGCAATATTTCTCCATGAGACAGAAGTAAAATAATGCAATGCTTTCTCTCTAGTATAAGATATAAATGCCATCTTTCTGTATTATGCTATAGGGCTTTCATTAACCTAGATCAGAGACGGCTCACTAATAAGGCAAGTAAGGTGGTCGCCTAAAGCCATGCGCTCTCATGGCCCTAGCAGCTGCTTAACTTACCTTAGGGCAGACTGATCCGTCGGGACCTCGGTCCGTGACCAAGGGCCTGTTGCAGAAAGGGGGACTAATGGCTTTCCTGGGTGCCCTGCACTCAGTCTGATGGGGGGGGGGAGACAACCCAGTGCCTCCGGTGTAAAGCTCAACCACGTGCAGAGTTGCAGACTGTGAAATAGGTGTCTTGCGATGTCCGGCCAATCATAGTTTTGCCGTGGTTACCACGGCAACGGTCTGACACTTCAAATGCTGGAGCTCATGAAACCTCCACCACATGATCTTGAGCTCTACCCCCATACACACTATCACCTACTGCACACACACACACACACTGTCATCCCCCACACATTATCACCCTCCCCACACGTACACTGTCATCTTTCCCACACACTGTCACCCTGCCACACATGTCACCTCCCACATAATATCCCTCCACACACACACAGTCACTCTCCTACAAACACTGTCACTCTCCCACACACACTTTCACCCTCCCCACACACACTATTACCCTCCCCACACACTGTCACCCTCCCACATACACTGTTACCCTCCCACACACACTCTGTCACCCTCCCATACACTGTCATCCCCCCACACGCACACACACTGTCATCCCCCACACACTCTCACCCCCCCTCCACACTGTCATCCCCCACACACACTGTCACCTCCACCCAACCACACTTACCCCTCCTAATCCTCTTACCCGCTACAATCATACCACACTCACTGAAAGAGAAAAACAAAAATGGCTGGGGGATAAGAGATATAAAGAGGGGCTGGAGGGAAGCGATACTCAGATGGGCTGTTGAAGGAGAGAAAAACACACAAATGGGCTGGGGAAAGTGACACTCAGAAGGTTGTGGGTGAAGAGACATAGGGGGATGAGAGAGAAAATATACACACGGGTTGGGGGGAGAAAGATACAGGCAGAGGGGATGGGGAGAAAGAGACACACAGTGGGGTTGGGGGGACAGCAATGACTCTGCAATAAAACCAGAACACTGGAAGACTGAGAAATGAATACTGCAAAGGTGCAACAATAATGAAAGTGACTATAGTTTTAACCAGGAGCCAATGATGTCAGGGTTCCCACTTGGCACAATGAGATAACCCTTAACCCCTAATGCAGTACAGTCCTTATTAATGTGTGTAAGGGAAAACACACAACTGGCACGTTAAATTAAAGACATGCGTACTAAAGGCGCCGGAGGAGCTATTCTTTCATGAGCACTGCAACCAAACATAAACAATAGTAAATATGCTACTTTGCAAGATGGAAAACATATTTATTAATACTGGATAAAACAAAATTGGAATTTTCTAGTTTATATTATTTGGTAGGATGCATTAATCTACAGTTTGCTCAGATGAATGATTTTGTTGATTCGTTAAACTCTTTGAATTCTTTTCTGCATTCATTCTGATGTTTGAGAATTTGCATGTTCCTTATATATAGATCTTTATAAAAGTCCAGACCTGCTCCTTTGCATTATTTAAAAATGTCCGCTGTTATATTTAGCATTGAAGACATCTGATCTGATGTGAGCCTGAATTTTAAATTAAAATGCCTTGCCAGTGGGGGTGGGGCCGGACCGCCGAGCTGGAAGGCAGCATGGCAGCTCAGCTCCTACAAACTACTAACTAAATAGCCGCAAAACGACGATTTTTAACCATACCAAGGACCACCAGCGCCTGTCCTCAGTGTACAGGGGACACTGGATCCAAGGTGAGGCTGGCTACCCGAGCTACAGTCCCCAGGAGGAGAGACCATTGATGCCCTAATTGGAGCCTACTCCGGCGGTGAGTGGGGCGGACGGCCGCTGCTCCACTATCCTGCCAAACAGAGGACGGCAACCGTGTGGATCTGGCCCTGTTCCCCGGACCGGTGGGGGTGATCCCGGTCCGCACCCTGGGACCCAGACTGAAACAGTGCAACCCAGGGCCAGCATCATTACCATCCAGCCTCAAATGCCTCAACTAAAATGGCGGCTGATAGAAGTGCGCGAGGCCAGAGGGAGGGCATGCCTTCTCCCCGAGCTCGAAGGGAGCCATGAGACCTCCGGGAACAAGCTGGTCCGACGTCTATTATGGCAAGCAACAAGCCACTACTATAGCGACCAAGCAAAGCACCCAAGCAAAGAAAGGCTAACCACTCACAGCCACCCCTGGTGAGACCGCGTGGCCAACTAATGACCAACCTACATCTGGACTGCAATAAACTCACAGGGGGCACCGATAATGCAGAGACTCATATGACCTACATGCGACAACGCTACTTTACCCTCTTACCGGCATTGAGCCCCAAATGCAACAGCAGAACGGGCGGACAACATCCACAAGGCTACAAGCGAATGGGCACAACAATGCTCCACAACCCACTGGATAATCCGGCGTCCCCACTACTACTCCTACCGGAGCAACCTTGAATACCAGCGGCAAGCATAAAACATTGTCTAAATATAAGAGACTGACAACTTAAAGGGGGTGCTTAGTAACGCTGTCGTTTTAACCAGCTACTAGTCAGGAATATGGGGATCTGCACTTAACTAACTAATACTGTTGTGTCTTTATCTTGGGAGGTGGGAGGCATAGCTAGTTGATCTGGGTCCAGAAAGCGCTTGTAACTAACTGCTTAACTACTGAAGCACCACATATGGCAAGGCGCAATGTTGATGTATAGGCTCCATCTCATATTAATCGAGTTACTTGCTAAACCTAGCCTGATGATGCAATTAACACTGACAGAACCCTATTACTTCGCCTCTGTTCAGTTTTTATATGCCGTAGCCTGGTCCTAGCCTGTATTTAAATAATAAGAAACTAAGTAATCGTTCTATCCTAGCCTGCAATAACAACCAGTACAGGGTATCTATGCCAATCACACTGTCATTGACACTGCCTCAGCACTGCCCTGCTAATCCTGTTGTATTGCTTTAGGCAATCCTCTACCCTATTTCACTCTACTTTACTGTACTCTATGTTACTTTACTTGACGTTTAAAAACAAAAATATGGCAGTCTTTCTTAGGAGTGTATTACATACCATCTTGTAATCAGTAACTTGTGTTACCCCAAAATGCCTCCTCTTTCTATTCTGTACCCCATCACACATATGCCATAATAAAAATGCAAAATTCAAAAACAAAAAAAAATGCCTTGCCAGTGATGGATTTTTACCTTTTGCCTTTAGAAGAAGAAAAAAAAATATTAAAATGTAGATGGAATTTTTGACATACAGTGTTTGCAGTGGAGCAGCTGCTACCTTTTAGCACAATATTTTTCAGTAAAGATAGTTATTTTGTCAGTAATCATAGCTTCTGTGTGGTTTGTGGTTTCTCCGTACGCACAAGTCTATAAAAAGCCTCCAAAGCCTTCATAAATCTAAGCACATAAGTCATTTCTGTCTGAACATTGCCTTTGGTATACCATTGGGACCGTGAAAGCTCACATTTAGTATAGCCTGCCATTTATAAATATGATCAAACATCGTTACACTGCACAAACACATATTGAATGTTACAGAAATAGCTTGACTCTTGAATAATAAGTTGTATAACTGACTTTGACATAACTGCTGTTTCATGGATTTGCATAAAATTTAAAGATGCAAAATGTCACTCTAAATAGGATAGATGATTAAGAAAGGCGAAAGTGGGCAAGTAACTTTTGTTTTGATTTTTATTGTATGTATTGGGGCTGATGTGTTCCAAAAGTCATTGCTGCTGCCCAGGAATAGTGACAGTTTGAGAGCAGGGCTTAAATTTGTATGTTTCTACATATATTAAAGCTTCAATGTGCATTATTTTGTAATATACATTGATCAGACACAACATTAAAACCACTGAAAGTTGAAGTGAATACCATTGATTATGTTGTTACATGGCACCTGTCAACGGTTGGAAAATATTAAGCAGCAAGTGAACAGTCAGTTCTTAAATTTCATGTGCTGGAAGCAGGAATATTGGCCAAGCGAAAAGATCTGAGTGATGTTGAGAAGGGTCAAATGGTGATGGCTAGACGACTGGGTCACAGCATCTTCAAAACACCTAGTCTTGTGGAGTGTTCCCAGTATGCAGTGGTTAGTACCTACCAAAAGAAGTACAAGGACAAGCAGTGAGCCTGCATCAGGCTCATTGATGCACGTGGGGAGCAAAGGCTAGCCTCTCTGGTCCAATCACACAGAAGAACTACTGTAGCTCAAATTGCTGAACAACTTAATGCTAGCCATGATACAAAAGTGTCAGAAAATACAGTGCCTCGCAATTGCTGCGTATAGGCCGCGTAACCTTAGACCATTTAGAGTGCCCATGATGACCCCTGTCCACATCTGAAAGCACCTTCAATGTGGATGAAAGTATCAGAACTGAACCATGGAGCAATAGAAGAAGGTTGCCTGGTTTGATGAATCATCTTTTCTGTTAGATCAGGTGGATGGCTGGGTGTGGGCGCATCGTTTACCTGGGGAAGGGATGGCAGCACTATGGGAAGAAGGCAGGCTGGCAGAGGCCAGTGTTATGATCTTATGGGAATCCTTGGGTCCTGGCATTCCTGTGGATGTTACTTTAACATGTACCACCTATCTAGAGATCATTTCAGGCCCAGGCCACTTTCAGCAGGATAAGGCATACTATCACCCTGCAAAAATTGTTCAGTAATGGTTTGAGGAACATGTCAGAGAGTTTACGGTGTGTCTTTGGCTTCCAGAGTCCCCAGATCTCAATCTGATTGAGCGTCCTTAAGGCTGGCACAAAAAATCCAATCTATCGAGGCCCCACCTCTCAACTTGCAGGACTGAAAGGATCTGCTACTCATGTCTCGATGCATCAGAGCTGTTAAGGTAAAGGGAACCTACATGTTATTAGGCATGTGGTTTAACCCCTTAAGGAAACATGACATGTGTGACGTCATGATTCCCTTTTATTCCAGATGTTTGGTCCTTAAGGGGTTAAATGTGGCTGATAAGCGTTAAAATGTTAACTCTTTTTAAAATGAATCTCCTAGCTTACATGCTATATGGGTTTGACCATATTAACCTTTTTCAGTAGCATCACTTAACTGCAAATCCCATGCAAAAATTATACCAAATATACATGATGTCAGGATTCATAAACACACACAAACTGTTGAGTTTGATCAGTGTTTGATCAGATAAGCTGTGCTTCTTACCAAAGATGGCTGCCCCGACAATGCAAGGGTAAATCAAAAGACTGAGGGTATGTTTTGCAAAGTAATTCTTAATCATTTGGTCTGTGCCCCTTATCTTCATATACCACAGTTTTTTCATTATATGTTTGTTGTTAAAGAGTACCAGAGCTATTGTCTGTCTCCCGGGTGGTCTGTTAGCTGAACGGCACACTTCTTCATTGCTGCAAAGAAACCTGGAGTCAGGGCAGAATGAGGATAGGTGCACTCAAGGTTTGATGGCATCAATGAGAAAGACGTGTGTGCACTAGAGACATGCACACACCCTCTATAGCAACCACTGGGCCACTATGGATCAAGGTACGCAATAAAGATTAAGGTAAAGATTAAGATGCTCCCACAATATTATTCTTGAGACCCTACAAGTGCCAGGGGTGACATTGGGTATTTCTGTAATGCTGCCAGAACATATTACTTACAGAACAGAGTGTCAGCTCTTCAACTACAAGTTGAAACCTTTCAATGTTCTCCTAAAATGTTTTACCTCAGTAACAATGTTCTTCTAAACAGTTGGAGAGCTAAATAGTTGGAGAGCTGCCTACCCCCGTCGTCCACCCCAATTAAAGTGACACTATAGTCATTAAAACAACTTAGCTTAATGAAGCACTGTAAAATTCTCTGTCAATTAAGAGTTAAATCACTTTTGTTTCTTTCCATGAAGCCCTAGTGACACCTACCCTGGCTGTGACTCACGCAGCCTGAATGAAAGCAAATGGTGTAATTTAAACTCAGATGCTAACTTGTTTTAGTAGTTTTTATCTCCTGCTCTGTAAATTTAACTTTAATCACACACAGGAGGCTCCTGCAGGGTCTAGCAAGCTATTAACAGTTCAGGAGATAACATTTTTTAAATTAAACAGAATGTGCAATAAAGAAAATTTAAACATGTGTTTAGGAAGGCAGTGCACGTGGGAGGTGTGACCAGGGCTGCATAATCAAAGTTTTTTTTAAAGGGATTCTATAGGGCCAGGAAAACAAAGCCATTTTCCTGGCACTATAGAAACTTACAGTGCCCCTCTCCCTCGCACCCACCTCTCGTGGCACTGAAGGGGTTAAAACCCATTCAGTCACTTACCCGAATTGAGCGCCGATGTCCCTCAGCGCTGGGTCAGGCTCTGCCCACGCTCCTACCTGATGTCAGCAGGGGAGACCTAAATTGAATGCGTGGCAATAGCCGTGCTCGCATTAGGATTTCCCCATAGGAAAGCATTTACCAATGCTTTCCTATGGGGATTTCGGTGACACTGGAAGTCCTAATGCATAGCGTGAGGACGTAGAGCGTCATGTAGATGACCTAAAGTCATCTAAGCACCCGGTAGTCCCTCTAGTGGCTGCCTGGTAGACAGCCACTAGAGGAGGAGTTAACCCTGCAGGGTAATTATTGTAATTTCTCAGAAACTGCAATAATTACCACTGTAGGCGTAGGGGACATGGGACATTGCACCCAATGAGTTTAAGTGGTCTGGGTGCCTACAGTGTCCCTTTAACTCCTAAATGGCAGAGAAATGAGTAGTGAGATTGTAGGGGCATGATCTGTACACCAAAACTGCTTAATTCATCTAAGATTGTTTTGATGACTATAGTGTCTCTATAACAAATAAAACTGCCACATAGCTTGGGGTGACTGATAAACACTGAAGCTGTTATAGAAGAAAGGAGAGAGAGACTGAGACAACAACAGACACTCACTCTGA
This sequence comes from Pelobates cultripes, assembly GCA_933207985.1. Taxonomy (NCBI): domain Eukaryota; kingdom Metazoa; phylum Chordata; class Amphibia; order Anura; family Pelobatidae; genus Pelobates; species Pelobates cultripes. The sequence continues at coordinate 279,352,151 of OW240915.1, read as the reverse complement.
AGCAGTAGAATAAGGCTTATTCACTAAATTACACTGGAGAATGTGCCAATTTTTGTTGATGACCTTTTCAAGAATGCCTGTATTGCTTGAATAATTAAAAATAAAGGGTATTTGATTAGATTTTGATGTCTCTTGTTTTTCTTTATATTTAAGTAAGTCTGATCTTTTGATAGCATCGACACTTTTTAGACTATTTAAGAGTGCGTCCTATTTATAGCCTTTTTGTAAAAATACTTTTTTCAAAAATGTCGATTGGTCGTTAAAATCGGATTGTTCCATACAATTGCGTTTCAAACGTAAGAATTGACCCTTGGGTATATTTCGTAGCCAAGGGTCATAATGACAACTTTTCGTTTCTATAAAACTATTAATATCTACTTGTTTAAAAAAAGTTTTAGTTTTAACCTGGTTATTAGAGATAAAAATGTTAAGATCTAAAAAATCTATGGTAGTGGGGCTAATATTTTTAGTTAATTTAATCCCCCATTCGTTATGGTTAAGATGATTAAAAAATAAATTAAATTAATTCTCTGTTCCTTTCCATACCATAAAAACATCATCTATATATCTTTTATATCTATTATAGAGGACCAAGTTTGCCCCACATTCATGCCCCTGGTATATGAAAATTCTTTCCCAATATGACATGAATACATTGGCGTAACTTAGGGCAAACTTGGTCCCCATAGTTGTTCCATGGGTTTGGAGATAAAAGTAATTTTCAAATCAGAAATAATTGTTAGTTAAAATCAACATATCAAAAAAACCAACATACCTCAGGACGGGGCTCCCAAGATATCGGGGACTTACTGCTCCGGGGAGCACCGCGTGCAGCACCCAAGATGGGCGCCGCCACAGGGGATATCTCATCAGAAGAGGAGCCGTCCATGGATATCCTCGACGAGCTACCTCAGAGGGGAGGCCTAAACCACACTTCCTCGGAGGAAGAGGACAACACACCAGCAACCAAAAGGGACATCAAGTCCTTACTTAAAGACATACAATCCCTATTCAAAGCAGACCTGGCGATTATCCGGGAAGACATACACTCCCTCACAGGCAGAGTCATGACAGAGGATGAAGTCTCAGGCCTACTCACCTCACAAACCGCACTGCAAGAGGCACAAGCCACAACTAGCCGGGCTCAAGAGGGTCTGGTGGCGAAGGTGGCGGATCTAGAGGACAAAAGCAGGCAAAATAATATTAAGCTGAGGGGAGTGCCAGAAGAAGTGGCCACAACCGAGCTACCTCAATACCTACGCCGAGTATTCTACCGCCTGCTTCCGCCCAAGAGAGCAAAAGCCATCATACTTAACGGATGCTACCGGCTACCCAAACCGCCTACCGGCCATTAATTTTGCTTACACTATGCAGACTGACGAACACCCACTGAAGCCCAAGCTGCAACCACACCATGACTTATAGTCAGGACAGAAACTGGGCACTTGCCCCACACGACAGCAGAAGTCACTCATCTACTAGATACCAGGTACGACCCAAAACCTGAGGCTGGCACCTCTGGGATAGCCTAATTATTGCCCCCACCCGCAAACGCTTTACACTCTACCCTAGACCACCTGTCTGCTACGGGGACTGGCTACCCGCAACACTCCTGGCTAGCATGACGCCTCAAATAGCCCTCCTCAAGCTAACGCAGAGCCACTACATCAACCTGCCAGCCCAGGCAGGCTGACCCCCCAGCAGCACAATACGTGGACAGTCATAACCTACCCACACACAGTCAAAGCTCCAACAGCAACCATACCACACACTGCGCACATTATATGTCTGCTGATCATGACAGCGGACAGCAAGTTCACCCCCCATGCAGACATTATGTTAACATTTATCTTACATTATAATAAAAAAAGTGCTGTGCTTAGGCATTTAATGTTATTGCTACACAAACATGTTTTTACAATATCTGAAAAATGACACTGTTTACCTGTTTGACATGCCAAGCACAAATAAAATAAAGAATTACAAAAAAAACAAAAAACAGTGACATATTAAAATAAGCAGCCCTTAACACCTGGTGACAGAGAAATATGCAAACACAGAAAAATGGGTAAGTGGCGCTCAAAACAGAATAATATATACAATAGATATATCCCAGTGCGTCTAAAACCAAACCCGTGTTTTAGTCACCTACAAAACACTTACATAAATACGATTGGATACAAGAGAAGGAGGTTTTGTGCACACGATGGCTAATTAGTGATTTAAATCTGTAATATATAAAAGACCATCATAGGGCAATATATATACATAAAGTGTATAGTAAAAGAGTAACTTGGAGCACTCACAATCTAGAGAGTCATATAAGTTGATTCTCAACTGTAGTAGCATGTAAGACACTCCAGTATGGATGCTGTAGTAGAGATGAGGGTCCCCCAGGAACAGAAGTCAATTTCCGTCTGGATAAAAATTCAGGAACCAAAATAAAATATAAATTTGTTCTTTATTCGAGATAAAAAAATAGTATAGACTAGCACAACGTGTTTTGACCACTCTCTTGGTCTTTTTCAGGTGCAATAATAATGGGTACCACTAACAGGTTTATATACCTTATAATTTGGACTTTTGGCCCGTTATATGACGTCCTCACGGATCTGCAGCATTAGATTTTTCCCATAGAAAAGCATTGAATAATGCTTTCCTATGGGGAGGTCTAATGTGCATGCGCATTAGGTATCCCCCCACCGCCGGCTGATGTCGTCGGGGGAGGAGCGTGGGCGGGGCCTGACCCAGCGCAGAATGACATCGGCGCTGGATTCACTAAAGGGGTTTTAACCCCTTCAGTGTCATGGGCGGGGGGGGGTGCAAGGGAAGGAGGCACTCAAGAAGCCTATAGTGCAAGGAAAACGTGTTTGTTTTCCTGGCACCATAGGATCCCTTTAAAGCACATATTTATTCTGATACTTTTTGCATCTACGTTATGTGTATCTAATCAACTGTTTGTAATTTCAACTATCTTGAAAATAAAAAAGAATAAACATTACAAAAACAAAATCTTACCCGGAATGCTATGTTATTTTTAACCATGTGCACAGAAGAACAATGTTTCTTAGTGAAGCCATAGAAATATCACTAAATTCAGGCATATTTATGTTCATTTTTTACACCAAGAGTACAATTAGTGTGAGCACCAGTATAGTCATATTGTACAGAAAACATAGAACAAGAACATTTATCTGTATTTCAAGCATATCAGACCCGCGCCCAGAAACCCCAGTGGCACAAAAGACAGCATATGAATCATGCATACACAGCAGTTTCAGGACCAGGGAACTGTAATAAGGCTAGTAATAAGTGTAAGAGCTCAGTGTATGTGCATTCTGTGCTGTGATTGGTCCAGACCGCAGAATTCCGAGTCTGAGCTCAGTACCAGGAAGCTGTGCAGTCTGAGCAGAGAGTCTGCGCTGCAGGCTGGGCTGGGAGTCTGCGCTGTGTGAAGGAAGCCGCTCTGCACTGAGCTGAGAGCCTCTACCAGGAAGGAAGCAGGTTAAAGGAAGCAGAACCTGTTATTGCAGTTAATTCATTTTTATAGGTGAGTTTTTTGCTCAGCTTTCTCTATTAATATCAATGACTATCAGAATATCCTCAGGATAAGCCAGTATTAGAATACAGGTTATACTCAATACTAATCATTCTGAAAGAGTGGGCAGCTCTGACAAAACCAGCAGCCATTCTATATATATATTACTGAGCTATGGGTCCAGTCACAACCCTGAGCTTTCTAAGGATTTATGAGCTGCAGAGGGGATATCCTTACCTCTCAATCACAAAGGGTTAAATCAGGAGCATTTATCACACATATTATCTGTCTCCTGGTGATGTCACAGTTTGGAATCATTTATTCTCTAGTAAATTTGAATGGAACATTCCCTGACATCACAACGTTCCACAGCCTGCATGCACCAAACCCCAAATAGAAATGAATGAAAGGCTGAATGGCAAATTATAGGCTACATTATCCGATTTTTAAATATTACCTCTGCTATAGTCACAGCTTTGCTGTTTTATTTTTAAAATTTAGCATTTGGGGATTTCATTTAACTACAATATGTGTTTAGAGCAGGCTTCTCCAAACTCCAGATGTTGCTGAACTACAACTCCCATGATTCTCAGCCTATGTAGTTCATTCATAGAATCATGGGAGTTGTAGTTCAGCAACATCTGGGGTCCGGAGTTTGGGGAAGCCTGGTTTAGAGAATACCACTAATGAAGGTGATTTACTAACCCTTTAGATTGAAAGCTTTTGGACAAGGTATTCAAACTCTACCGGGGTTTGCTCACTAACTTTAAAATGGTAGCAAAGTGAAATTCACATCTAAATAGGTCAAATACCAGATTTGGGAAAATCCCCAGTTCAGCAACAGTGACATATTGGGTATTTTAGCATAAATGTTGCTGTTCTTGCATGGAACTGCTGCATTCCATTGATTACTAAATAAACTTACTGGTGTTCTTCAAACTACATAAAAGCATCTCCGAAACGCTGTGAAATAGCCTTAAATTGCACTCCCTCCCAGTACTGCACTGTGGTCATTCTAGATGAGAAGATCTTAAATTATGTTCCTAACATTTCTTGAATTCAGTAAAATATTTTTCATTGCTTGACGGCAGTTGTGTGAAGGTTAAATCCCCTTTTCACTAGCTAGGAATCTGTCATTGATCCTCACATTGCCACCCATAATGTGAGGAAAATTTCAGGGTGCGTTTGTGCCCGCACTGTTTACTTTTATTTATATTTTAACCTGTTATTCACTGACAGTCACTCAAAAACTTCCATTGAGATGAAGGGATCTTGGTGACTATAGTGTCCCATTTAAAGGTCCCCCACCCTCAGGGTCCCACTCCCGACCAGGGTGAAGGGGGAGGAAGGCAATTAAATTCTTACTCTCCTTCGGTCATCATCGGCTGAATGCGCATGCGCGGCAAGAGCCGCGCGAGCATTCAGTCAGTCCATAGAAAAGCATTCTCAATGACAAAACTCAGACGCCCCCCTGACCCCATGCGCGCCACCCCCACCCAACCCTTCCCCCCTGCCCCGCATTCTAAATACACACACACATTCACTGACAGAAACACATACTCACTAACAGACAGACTCACTCACTAACAGACTCACTCACTAACAGACTCACTCACTAACAGACACACACTCACTAACAGACACACACACACTCATTAACACACACACACACTAACAGGCAAACACACTCACACTCACTGACAGACACACACACTAGCAGACAAACACACACTAGCAGACAAACACACTCACTCACATTAACACTCACTTTTTTTTTATTTAACCCTCCAGCCTCCTTACCTTTAGGAATGCTGGGGGGGGTTCTCCCTCTCCCTGGGGCTGCCGGTCGGGCTGATGGGCTGGCTGCTGGGCGGGCATCATATTCTGGCTCCCAGCCTCACTCTGCAAGCGGCGCGCGAGGGAGCTGAGCAGACAGCTCAGGGGGAAGTGCTCCCTTGCCAGCGCTGGCTGCCCGCCTGGCTTTTCAGTTAGCCGAAAGGCTAACAAGACATTTGCCCTTGGCATTTGGGGGCAGCTTTTTTTGCCGCCCCCTGAAAAATGCCACCCAATGCAAATGCCTTGTTTGCCTCGCGGCTAAAACGTCCCTTGGTCTGGGTGCCTATAGTGGTCCTTTAAGTCACTGGTATAAGTGTAGATTCCGGAGTAGAATAACGTGTAATATTATAGTCACTGATCCCAGTATTCAGAGGGAGCCTTTCTACAATTACCATTATAATAAAAATACAGATTCCAATCCAGTCAAGAAATATACAGAGCCATATCCTTTCTTAGACTCAGGGCGGAATCGAAGAGTCAATCCCGACAGCTGTCACTGGTGACGGCTGCAGGGAAATTGGCTGTGTCTATGGAGGTCTCGCGGGATGTACAGCCGTGATGACAGCTCCGCAGAGGACCTTCTGGATCAAAATGGCCACGTCTGCAAAGTACAGGTTGAGGTAAGTAAATACTACAATTAACTGCCACCGCACACCCCCACTATCGATGTCACCGTCTGTGAACTTTGTCAACTCTGCAAAGTCCCCAAACAGTGACAGTGCCGATTTTAAGGCAGATTTCTTGTGGAATTTACCAATTCCCAAATATCTTCAGGTCTCACCATGGCCTCTTGTACTCAGTTCCTATTTGTTCCTTGATTGGAGCCATTGTTACCCTTGCAGTGGTGTATTCTGGTTTTGTGCTGCTGTTTGGTATGACAAAACTCAAGCAACCCCCCCTCAGCCCGCCCGCCCTCCCTCCCTCTAAATTTCACTTTCTGTTTTAAACCAACACGCTCTTTGCCTGACAGACACACACCTTCACTGATGCATACACTAACTGACAGATACAGTCATTGTCACACACACTTTCATTGAAACACACAGTCACAGACATACACACTCACAGTTACACTCACTGACACACAAACTCACATTCAACAACAGACACACATTCACTGACAAGATACACATGTAAACTGACTGACGGACACATACATACACATTCATCGATAGACACACACTTACTGACAGGCATGCATTCACTAACAGATGCACATACACACTCACTCGGTGTCAGACATATACACACTCACTGACAGACACATATACACTCCGTGTCAGACACACACATTCACTAACAGACATACACACTCACTGGCAGTCACACACTCTAAGTGACAGACACATACACACACTCTCAGTGTCCGACACATACACACACTGACATACATATACATTCACTGACAAACACACATGCTCTCAATGACACTCTTTGACAGACACATACACACTCACTAACAGACACACACTCTCACCAACAGACACACACTAACAATTGGTTTGTTTTCTATTTCAATTCACCCAGCCTCCATACCTTTACTGGAGTGCTGGAGTGGATTGTACATTTCCATGGGGATCTTTTTAATTGCCGGACGGACATGCGGACGGTCAATTTAGAAGGCGATGGAGCTGAGCAGGGAGAGCTCAGGGGTGCTGCCCGCCTCCAACATCAGCAGATGCCAACCTCGTGGGGGAGGGGGACCCTGAGGTGGCCAGCCGGTCAGCTCTTGGGCCCCCCCAGAGGAAGAGGCTGACAAGGCATCTGCCAGGGCATTGGGTGACAGCTTTTTTTTGCCGCCTCCTGAAAGTGCAGCCCAAGCAAATGCCTTGTCAGCCTCACGCTAAATACAGTGCTGTTCCCACTATAACTACAGGTTGCACAACTGTACTGTTCTTGTATTTCTGTGCACACCATGGGTTGACATGTACAAACACAGGTGTTAAAGGACTACTCAAGTCATCCAGGCCACTTTATCTCAATATACTGGTCTGGGTGCAGTGGTGCTGTTTTTTAACCCTTCCATGTAAAACACTGCCAGTTTGTAGAAAGAGCAGTGCAGCAATGTTTACTTGGAAAGGTATAATACTTCCTCACAGCCACTAGAGGTGCTGCCACCTCTATAACGAGTCAAACTCAATCAGATGGTCTCATAGAAACTTGGTCCCTGATGTTTCCCTATGGAGAAACATTGGATTGATGGAGATCATCAAGTCTGATAATGTCAGCTGAGGAAGCGGGCAACACCAGCATGGCGTGGGGATAAAGGTAAATAAACCTAACTTTTAACCCTTACCGTGGGAGGGGATGGGGTAACACTATAACTTTAGGAATGCATGTTTGTATTCCTATTGCTTTTTAATGTTACTTTTAAGATTAATCTTATTATTATGGAAAATTTATTTAATAAGGACCGAGAGATTGTGGAGTTGCAGTAAAAAGCTTGAGGGAAAAATAGGGAGCACTATATCTACAGGCTTACAATTACTGCTGACAACAATTGTAAAATGTTCATTTATTTTTCCTCAGTTAACATGGCAGACCCTTGGGAAGAATGTATGGATTTTGCAGTGCAGATGGCAAGGAAAGCTGGAACCGTATGTATACTAACTGATCAACATTTATAAAGACAAAACAATTGAATTACTGGTTTCAGTGTCACTGTCTTATTATTGTATTGAAATAGTAGGCTACAATAGTGTAAAAACTCTTTAAACTTGTATGTTTTCAGTAATTTGTGCAGGTTGGTTTTTCTAGAGGGATACTATAGTCACCAGAACAACTACAGCTTATTGTATTTGTTCTGCAGAGTATAATCATTCCCTTCAGGCATTTCCATGTAAACCCTTTCTTTTCAGAGAAAAGGGAGTGTTTACATTGCCCCCTAAGGACACCTCCAGTGGCCACTCCTCAGTTAGCTATTGGAGGTGCTTCCTGGGGCAGTGCTGCACAGTAGGCACCACTGCCATTCAGCATCTTCACGCTCTGCACGGAGACGCTGAGTTTGCCTCATAGAGATGCATTGATTCAAAGTGGACATAAAGTGAGTTTTAACCTCTTCTAAGGGGGCAAAGGAGGGACAAGCCACCTAAATGGTGGTTTTAACACTATAGGGTCAGGAATAAATGTTCCTGACCCTACAGTGTTCCTTTAATGTTTGTGAAATTAATATTCTTGATGTCTAACCCTAACTTCTAACCTACTCTTAAGATACACAATATATAAGCTTTTTCCTGAATTTCTTCTTGATTGGACCCCATTCACTAACTTACGAAATTTCAAACATTACTCAATAGAAAACATAACAAAGAGATATCTCATTACCAGCATCTCTGTTTGTTTTCCTCTGTTTCTAGTATTGGAAACATAGTATAAAACATAAAGAACTACATGCAGTTTGTGTGTGGATAGAATTTACAATTGTCATGTTGAGTAATAAGATTTTGGGACTTATTAGAACTTATTAATGAAATCCAAGGCATTTTGATTAAAAAAATATATAATTTAAAAATGGACTATTCCCTGAATAGCCTAAAATGTTTTTCAGGATAATTGCCAAGGAAGGATGACCATGCTTGGAACCCTAAGTTGACTCCTGAAAAAGCATGAAATTGATTAGCCGTATTGTATTGTTAGCCGAGAGTGTCCTGAAAATTTGTCAATTTTGTTATAATTTGTATAAACGCACTGTCGGACTATTACGGACCACAACAAGGCACTGGACCTCTGGTGGACTGAGTTTAAATAACTCAAGCTCCTGACAACATGAGGTCAGTGGAGGAAACTCATTGGCCTGCAACGCTGAAATGACGCCATACTTGTGTCATTGTCGGCTATAGATCAGCAAGAATATAGCAAAGCACGTCATTTATGACCCCAGATTATTATGTTATTATTTATATAGCGCCAACAAATTCCGCAGCGCTTTACAGTGGGTGGACGAACAAACATTTAGTGGTAACCAGACAAGTTGGACACACAGGAACAGAGGGGTTGAGGGCCCTGCTCAATGAGTTTACATACTAGAGGGAGTGGGGTAAAGTGACACAAAAGGTAAGGATAGTATTAGACTAATGACAGTTACAAGAGAGGAATCAGTCGGGAGCTATTAACAGTTTAACTGATAAACTTTTATGAAGAAGTGGGTTTTTAATGATTTTTTGAAGGAGTGGAGACTGGGTGAGCATCTAACGGAGGAGGGAAGTGAGTTCCACAGGAGCGGTGCAGCCTTCGAGAAGTCTTGAAGGCGAGCATCAGAGGTGGGAGTATGGACAGAAGATAGACGTAAGTCTTCAGCAGAGTGTAAAGGCCTATACGGGACATACTTGTGTATTAGGGAGGATAGCTAGGTGGGAGCAGCATTATGTAGAGATTTGAAAGCAAGAACCATAATTTTAAATTGAGCCCTCTATCTTACAGGAAGCCAATGCAGGGACTGACAGACGGGTGAGGCGTGGGAGGTGCGGGCGGACAGAGCCTCGCCACTCATCTTACAAGTCAGGGTGACTTGTGTCAATTTTGACGCAAGAAAAACTTTAGTCATGTTGTCCAGGTGCCATTATTGACGTAAGATATGAGCAATGAGCAGTGGAGTGGACAGGTGACCATAGGGTAAATAAAGTCCTAATTATGTACATTTTATAATTTAACATTTAAAGGTTTGTGATCATTTTTTGTTTTTCTTGATTTTCTTTTCCTGCAACTGCCCAGTTGCTCGGGTTGTTTTTTAATAGTTTGTGTTCACTGTCAGGTCGTGTGTGCAGCTCTGAAGGAAGACGTCTCTGTGATGCTAAAAAGTTCGCCTGCAGATTTAGTGACAGTCACAGACCAGAAAGTAGAAGAAATGATAATCTCTTTAATAAAAGAGAAATACCCATCCCATAGGTAAGGCAATAGACATGTGTTACATCAAACTTAATTTTCAGAAAAAATGATAATGGTGAGATAATTTAAATGAAACATTTTAATGGTTTATATACAAAATGTATATGTGGACACAATATTTTCCACAGTGTGTGGAAGGGGCATCAAGAAATCCACAAAAGTCACCAGAAATTCTTATGATCCCATGATATTGGTTATCGTTTAAAGGGACAGTAGTCTTTGTACTGTATATGCAATAACTGCATGCTGATTATAGTTACAGTACATATGTTCTAAATATGTGAATTTTGTTTCAGCTTCATTGGTGAAGAATCCGTGGCAGCGGGTAAGGGGAGTACTCTGACAGATAGCCCAACATGGATTGTAGATCCCATTGATGGTACTACCAATTTTGTTCACAGGTATATGCTTTGAATTTATTCTGTAGGATTATGTTAAGAAATACAGAAGCTGCCTCTTTAATTACCAAATGCTTATTGGGTCAAATATGAACTAATATGAATGAAAACATTTGAAGTGTACATTTAATCTGCATTTAATTTTGTTTTGTGTTTGCTATTAACACATGTTTTATACCGTTAACCTCCATACAATATTATTTACAAAGCCATCAGAACAATAAATGTAAATTATGAAAAAGTAAGCACACAAACACACGTTCATAATATATAACAGATATATTTGCTTTGACGATCAGTATTTCCATAACAACAATATTTTATTTTTCAATGGTTCCAGTGAACTTCATAAAGAAGAGATTATATAAAACGCCTGTTTTCTAGGTGTGTATGTATGTGGAACAAATCTATAGAAAGTTTCACCATTGCCGTAAGGCAAACTACAACTACCTCTCCCACATTCCTTAGTTGTAAAGTTTAAAACAGCAGCCCATGTAGCTGACACTATATAATACAGGCAGCAATTTTCCTGATTTATATATATTTAGAGGAATACTGTATTGGAACCAATCTGAGTTTTCAGATAGCCAGGCACAGCAGGATTAGCCATAACATGACACTAGGCAGCCGCGTACATTGCCCAGGGCCCTGTGGGATCTTGACCCTTCTCTGTAGCCAGGGAGCAAGTGCATACCTTTTATTGCATATAAAGTACTACATACACAAAGATGCAAAAGCCATCTGTATTTTTTGATCAAAAACTTGTTTTCCTGGCACTATATAGTCCTTAGGTCCCCCCCACCCTCAGGGTCCCCCTCACGCTGGGATAAAGGGGTTAAAAACACTTTCAGCCACTTAGCTTAATCCAGCGCTGGGCTCCCTCGGCACTGGTGACCTCTCCTGCCCTCTGACATCAGCTCCCGAGTGGAGCCGAATGCGCATGCGCGGCCAGAGCCTCGTGCGCATTCAAACCGCCCAAAGGAAAGCATTACTCAATGCTTTCCTATGGATGTTCTGCGTGCTCAATGTGATTTTTTTGCATTGAGCGTTGTGGAAGCGCCTCTAGCAGCTGTCAGGAAGACAGCCACTAGAGGCTGGATTAACCATGCAATGTAAACATAGAAGTTTATCCGAAACTGCTATGTTTAAAGGCTGCAGGGTTAAAACTAGGGGGAACCTGGCACCCAGACCACTTCATTTACCTGAAGTGGTCTGGGTGACTATAGTGGCCCTTTAAATTGATTTTATTGTTATCATTATCATTTTACTAGTCAACATACCTAACCCTTTCAAAGTGTAAAATTTATTTTATTGTGTCACAAAAACAATTTAAACAAACAAAAACAGCAGACATTTGTTGGCAGCATATGTCTGAATGAATCCCTGGCACAACTACATTGGCTGAGATTACAGTCTTCGGGGGATATGTTCTCACCAGCTTTGCCCGTCTGAAACCGTAAATTCTTAACAATTTACCCATGCTGTGTCAGATTGGGATAGTTGGTGGACAGCAATTCCCAAGTCTTTAAATAGATTCTTGCTCTGATTGAGGTCTGAGCTTTTTCTTGGACTGTGTTTTTAGGTCCAATACCCTGCTGGATGGTGAACCACCGCACCACTGCCTGGTGTCCTACAGACTGAAAGAGTCTTTTTAGAATTGTCCTGTATTTTGCTGCATCCATTTTTCTTTAGTCTTGACTAGTTTCCCAGCTTCTGCCATTGAATATCACTCTGAATCGATGCTTTAAATACCAAGCTTCACCATGCGACTGGTGTTCTCGAGGCAGTGGTTTTAATATTTGCTATGTTGATGGACAGCTTCCATCTCGGCTAAGGATCTCTACAACTCCTTGCTTTTTTGACTAAATCTATGTCCGGCCAATTAGTTTTGTTCGATGGCCTTCTGTAGGCAGAGTTGAGGTTGTGTCCTGTTCTTTCCAATTATTTTATATTGTATTCAATGATACTCTGGGGGGATTGCTCAAACTATGGGATATTATTTTTTTTTTTTTGTATAACCCAGGCTTTGGAGCTTTCCAGAACCAGTTATATTTATTTTGACACTATTTAATTTCATACAAGTGGATTCCATTCATAGAATTGTGGCCTCAGTTTAATATTCTTGGATAAACTTTTCAAATGATTTATATTTTTTATAAACTTTTAAAATTAATTTTTTTTTTTAAATATCAAAAATATATATAAAAAATAGCAAAATCATTCTTAAAATATTTTACATAATATTTATTTTAGAAGTTAGTTCAAAAATATAAAATAATTTGAGTAAAGCTTATCCAAAACTATTAAATATGTGGCTTCTGAAGGCAAATGGTTGCAACAATACTAATTTAAGGGTTTCATAGCAACAAGGTGAATACATATGCATCCAACCAAGGTTATTTTTTAAAATTAATTTTGTGTAACAAGGACAATATCTTGCACCGCGAACGTGTTAGGCATGTCATGTAAATAAGTTCACGGTAGTAACACTAAAAAGTCTGTAAACTACTAAGGTGATTTAAACACTAATGCTAACCAATATAGCATAGTAATATGTTTCTATACTTGCGGTAGATGCACGTGCTGTAACCGGTTAATTTACATTTGTTAATTTATGTCACAATGTATTCATTCTTTACTGATTACTTTTTTATATAAATGTAGGTTTCCATTTGTGGCTATATCAATTGGTTTTGCCGTCAATAAACAGGTATGTTGATGTAATATATCTTACTAAGGGTTCTACACATATGTAAAATGCTGTTAGAAAGGTACATAACTTGGATGTATTCACTGCACAGTGAGTGATGTTTCTTATACCTTGTATTAAAGGGTTAGTTCGACCAAACCGTGTTTTAATAAAATACTGTTTTTGGTCAGAGTGGTTCCCCACCCCCAAAAAATGGTGAAATAAAGCAATAAAAAGTGGTAACTAAAGCACTAAAATTAAACTTGTGTTTTGTTTTTACAGTTTGGCTATTTTGATCTTAAATGTAAAATTTACTTTGAATTCTCGATTTAGTGAATAACTCTGCTAATTGTAGCAAGTTGAAATTCAAATGGCAAAATCTATACAAACATTATAATTTAGAAAAATTCTCCTACTCAATTATAGTCACAACAATTTTAGCCTCAATTTTTGGCATTCTTTTTTTTTTTTTAATTCTTTATTTTTGGTGCAGAGGTAAAACTGTACAAAACTGCTCACAGTGCCCCAACAGCAGCTGCTAGCGTTCCAGGTAACATGTTAAAACAGTGTTAAGGCGTGATAAACAATGCACATTTAAGAAAAAAATCATTTAAGAAAAAACGATGAACAATAGTGTGTTGATAGTCAGTGTGCGGGCTGATGCGGTTGTTAGGTTTGTCATCTGACTGTTCTATTGAGGGGGGATATGTCGCTTAGTTGCCACTTCTGGGTTTGAGCAGTGCGTGCGTCTGGGAGAGCGCACAGTGTCGCTATGTCTCACAGCTATATGTGATGATTGGGGTGTCAATGCCGCTGCGTCGTTGTGATAAGTTGGTAGCAGTACTAATGTATGGCTACAGCTGGTGCGGTGTGTGTGTGTGTGTGGTTCCTAAACTGTAGTCAGGTATGTTGTGCTGTGTTATGTGCCTTGGAGTGGTCCTATGTGGACCTATCTGGTCATTAGTCGAGTTGTGTATAAAAAAAATATGAGAGAACAAATCAAAAAGAAAATATAAATCGTGAAGTTCAAAGAATTAGGTATGGCTGGGGGAAGTCTCCTGTAGTGCTGTCGTTTTTTTCAGCCAATGCCCCTCACCGGGAGGTCAGTGAGAAGGTCCAGGCTCACTCTGTGGACCGAGATGACCCCCGTCAGTCCAGAGAGGGGGGGGGTCCTAGGAGGTGAGAGCTCCGAGGGACCCCTACCTAGGTCAGTCCACCTGGAGAGCAGCCGTCTCTCCATAGCGCGATCTCCGGTGGGCCTCAGGTTTGCAGGGTTCCGGTGGGTCAGCCGTTTGGTTCTGGTGTCAGAAGGTTCACCCGGATGTCCCCGTCTTGCTAGCTCCACTTTGGTGTGCTTTGTGCCAGTTTTGGGGGGTTTTCACCCCCAATTTGTGTCGTTTTGTGCAGGAGCTAGGCACAACCGCTCAGCTCTGCTGCTAAGCTCCGCCCCCAATTTTGGGCATTCTTGATTTCAATTTGCTACATTTGAGATTTCTTTAATGAAAACTACTAGTAGGTTTTGTATGGTTGCACTATATGTGATCTTCAGAGCTACATTTGTCTAGTGTGTTATATATCGTCTTCACAGCTAAAAATCTTTACTTTTAAAATTAGTATTTTGAAAAAATATTTTAACATTTTGATATTTTTATATATATATATATTTATATTTGATGTATTTTTTTTTTAAATTCTAATATTTTGAAAAAAAAGCATTTTAAAAGCTTATTCAAAATATTAAATTGGGGCCTTAATTTTGTAGCAGGTCAGTAATATTCACTAACTGAAATGAAACATCCGATTTGCTCTAATCTGTAACTGTTACATTTCTGTTCAAGTATGTGTTAAATTTCCATGGCTTAGAAAAGCAATTCTAAACCCCTCTGCATCTCACCTCCAGTATTCAAGTACGCCCACATAATTACTAGCTATCTCAGTGGAGGCCCTAAATTCAGTGCCAGAGAAAATCTATTTTTCTGAGTATGTATTTAAACTCTTCCATGTATAATATATATGTGAGTTTAATAAAGAAATTCATACTAGAATAGCCAAACTGTCATAGCCAAAGTGGAAATTCTTTGCAAATTATCTTTTCAAAAATGCAAACTTAAAAATTTCTGTTCAGTGAATAAATAAGTGTATATTAAACTTACATAGAAACATAGAATGTGACAGCAGATAAGAACCATTTGGTCCATCTTGTCTGCCCAATTTTCTAAATACTTCCATTAGTCCTTGGTCTTATCTTAGGTTAGCAGAGCCTTATGTCTATCCCAAGCATGCTTAAACTCCTTTACTGTGTTAACCTCTACCACTTCAGCTGGAAGGCTATTCCATGCATCCACTACCCTCTCAGTAAATACTTCCTGATATTATTTTTAAACCTTTGCCCCTCTAATTTAAGACTATGTCCTGTTGTGGTAGTTTTTTTTCTTTTAAATATAGTCTCCTCCTTTACTGTGTCGATTCCCTTTATATATTTAAATGTTTCTATCATTTTCCCCCTGTCTCGTCTTTCATCCAAGCTATAAATGTTAAGATCCTTTAACCTTTCCTGGTAAGTTTTATCCTGGAAAGGTTAAAGCGTGTAGATATTTTAGTTTATTGTTGTAGTGTGAAGGCCATTCACTCATAAGGGTATAAACATATGTAGGCACATGTATGTAGTAAAAAAGTACTATACAATTACCATTTTGTTGTAAATATACATTGAAGTGATTCTGGTTGATGCTTCTGTTTTTATTATCATGCAGGTTGAATTTGGAGTTGTATATAGCTGTGTTGAAGACAAAATGTATACTGGCAGAAGGGGAAAGGGCTCATTTTGTAATGGGCAGAAATTGAAAGTATCCGGACAGAAAGGTAATTATATGATAACTCTTGCCTTAAGTCGATAAACATAATCTACTGAATTCATCTTACTTGCTGGGGCGCTCCATACCAGAGTTATAACGGCATTGTCAAACTTACCATTCTCCTATTGTTTCCTCTTTTCTTCCTCTCTCAGAATCTGTTCTTCTTTTCTCCCTATCTGATCTAGTTTTCTTTCAAATGTAAGATAAGATATGGACTACTTTGTCATATGTATATTTTCTACGCTTGACTCTCTTTGAGCACAGGAGGAGTTTAAGTCGGCTCCATTTCCTGTGTCAGAGAAAGTTTTTACACAATAATCTCTGTGCTCCTTGACACAGGAAATGGAGCTGTCTTAAGCTCTTCCTATGGTCAACGAAAGTCAAGCATAGGAAAAATACATAAGACAAAGTAATCCATACTTTGTCTTATGTTTTAAAGAAAACTAGATCTGAAATAATGAAAAGAAGAACAGATTCAGAGATAGGAAGAGAAGAGGAAAAAATAGGAGACAGGTAAGTTTGGCGTGACCGTGCTGCTTTAAGCTCCCTGTTAGTAAACTCTTGAAATAGCACATTAAAAACAATGCTAACATAAATTTAACCCCTTGACGACCGATGACGGTTCAGGACCGTCATCGGAAACATCCCCTTGGGGACCGACGGCGATCAATGCTCCTCCCGGTCCAGGGGGACTGCCTGTCTGCCCAGGCAGTCTCCAAGCGGCAGATCAGGACCCCGCGGTCACGGGATCGCTCGATCACATGACCGCAATAGGTGCCTGTGTATTTGCCTGCAGAGGGACTGTCTGTGCTGACAGGCAGTCTCCCTGCAAGTGGAAAATCCTAAAATAAAGTTACAAAAAAAAATCATGTATTATATCTATATATATATAATAAATATATATATATATACAGGGAGTGCAGAATTATTAGGCAAATGAGTATTTTGACCACATCATCCTCTTTATGCATGTTGTCTTACTCCAAGCTGTATAGGCTCGAAAGCCTACTACCAATTAAGCATATTAGGTGATGTGCATCTCTGTAATGAGAAGGGGTGTGGTCTAATGACATCAACACCCTATATCAGGTGTGCATAATTATTAGGCAACTTCCTTTCCTTTGGCAAAATGGGTCAAAAGAAGGACTTGACAGGCTCAGAAAAGTCAAAAATAGTGAGATATCTTGCAGAGGGATGCAGCACTCTTAAAATTGCAAAGCTTCTGAAGCGTGATCATCGAACAATCAAGCGTTTCATTCAAAATAGTCAACAGGGTCGCAAGAAGCGTGTGGAAAAACCAAGGCGCAAAATAACTGCCCATGAACTGAGAAAAGTCAAGCGTGCAGCTGCCACGATGCCACTTGCCACCAGTTTGGCCATATTTCAGAGCTGCAACATCACTGGAGTGCCCAAAAGCACAAGGTGTGCAATACTCAGAGACATGGCCAAGGTAAGAAAGGCTGAAAGACGACCACCACTGAACAAGACACACAAGCTGAAACGTCAAGACTGGGCCAAGAAATATCTCAAGACTGATTTTTCTAAGGTTTTATGGACTGATGAAATGAGAGTGAGTCTTGATGGGCCAGATGGATGGGCCCGTGGCTGGATTGGTAAAGGGCAGAGAGCTCCAGTCTGACTCAGACGCCAGCAAGGTGGAGGTGGAGTACTGGTTTGGGCTGGTATCATCAAAGATGAGCTTGTGGGGCCTTTTCGGGTTGAGGATGGAGTCAAGCTCAACTCCCAGTCCTACTGCCAGTTCCTGGAAGACACCTTCTTCAAGCAGTGGTACAGGAAGAAGTCTGCATCCTTCAAGAAAAACATGATTTTCATGCAGGACAATGCTCCATCACACGCGTCCAAGTACTCCACAGCGTGGCTGGCAAGAAAGGGTATAAAAGAAGAAAATCTAATGACATGGCCTCCTTGTTCACCTGATCTGAACCCCATTGAGAACCTGTGGTCCATCATCAAATGTGAGATTTACAAGGAGGGAAAACAGTACACCTCTCTGAACAGTGTCTGGGAGGCTGTGGTTGCTGCTGCACGCAATGTTGATGGTGAACAGATCAAAACACTGACAGAATCCATGGATGGCAGGCTTTTGAGTGTCCTTGCAAAGAAAGGTGGCTATATTGGTCACTGATTTGTTTTTGTTTTGTTTTTGAATGTCAGAAATGTATATTTGTGAATGTTGAGATGTTATATTGGTTTCACTGGTAATAATAAATAATTGAAATGGGTATATATTTGTTTTTTGTTAAGTTGCCTAATAATTATGCACAGTAATAGTCACCTGCACACACAGATATCCCCCTAACATAGCTAAAACTAAAAACAAACTAAAAACTACTTCCAAAAATATTCAGCTTTGATATTAATGAGTTTTTTGGGTTCATTGAGAACATGGTTGTTGTTCAATAATAAAATTAATCCTCAAAAATACAACTTGCCTAATAATTCTGCACTCCCTGTATATATATATATATATATAATATCATACTAAGTGTGTTTTTATATTTATATATCCATATATTAATATAAAAATACACATATAATTAAATTATACACGTGTATATATACAATATATATAATAACTATATATATATTGTGTATATATATATACTATTATAAATTCTAAATATGTTAATAAAAATAAATAACAAAACGTAAAAATAATTTTTAATAATTAAAAAAAAATTTATTCTAACAGTATTTTGATATATAAAATTATATCAAAATACACTTAGAATGTAATAATATATATATATCTATGTATAAATAAATAAAAATAATACGAAATATACATATGTCCATATACATAATTTTATAAATATACACGTAGACATCAAATATATAAATATGTATATATATTAAAATTCTACGTGCATATTTATGTAATATTTTTACCAAATTAAGTAATTTTAATGATTGCAATTTGAGGGACCTGCCTGCCAACCCAGGCCGAAAGTCCAGATAATTTAATTTGCTAGCACTGTGTTTAACCCTATAACTTTCTATGACACCCTAAAACCTGTACATGGGGGTACTGTTTTACTCGGGAGACTTCGCTGAACACAAATATTAGTGTTTCAAAACAGTAAAACATTGAAAGTGATGTTTTTTGCATTTTTCACACACAAACGGCACTTTCACTGATGATATTATTGCTGTGATACATTTTACTGTTCTGATACACTAATATTTGTGTTCAGCGAAGTCTCCTGAGTATAACAGTACCCCACATGTAGAGGTTTTATAGTGTTTGTGAAAGTTACAGGGTCAAATATAAGGCTTGATTTAACTTTTTTTTTTTTTTTTATTGAAATTTGTCAGATTGGTTAGGTTGCCTTTGAGAGCGTATGGTAGCTCAGGAATGAGAATTACCCCCATGATGGCATACCATTTGCAAAAGAAGACAACCCAAGGTATTGCAAATGGGGTATGTTCAGCCTTTTTTAGTAGCCACTTAGTCACAAACACTGGCCAAAGTTAGCGTTTTTTG
The DNA here is from genome assembly GCA_933207985.1 of Pelobates cultripes. Taxonomy (NCBI): domain Eukaryota; kingdom Metazoa; phylum Chordata; class Amphibia; order Anura; family Pelobatidae; genus Pelobates; species Pelobates cultripes. Next base: position 279,332,446 of record OW240915.1, on the reverse strand, counting down.
CATTTTTAACACACAAACAAATATAAATGCTAATTTTGGCCAGTGTTTGTGACTAGGTGGCTACTAAAAAAGACTGGACATACCCCATATTGAATACCCTGGGTTGTCTACTTTAAAAAAAAAAATGTACATGTGATGTGTGATTCGGGGATTTATGACAGATAACGGTGTTACAATGTCACTATTGATAAATTTTAAATATATATATATATATATATATATATATATATAGAAACAGCAATTCCCTACTTGTATTTATAGCTCTATAACTTGCAAAATAAAGCATGTAAACACTGGGTGTTTTTAAACTTGGGACAACATTTTGAATCTATTTAGCAGTTTTTTTAATTAGCTTTTGTTGATAAGTAAAAGATTTTTCAAGTAAAAGTCCAAAAACATGTTTTTTTTTTTTTAATTTTTCACCAAATATATGACATGATACAAATAATGGTATGTAAAGAAAGCCCTTCTTGTCCTGAAAAAAACAATATATAACTTGTATGGGAACAGTAAATGAGAGAGAGGAAACACAAACACCACAAAAGTGTCAAAACTGCTCTGGTCCTTAACGTACAACATCGCAAAAACAGGCCGGTCCTTATGGGGTTAAATAAGATAAGATCTAAAAGCTCTCATTTCAGAATGTCCCTCTGTTGCTTCAAAATTTCATTACAGACCAGGAATTGATTAAAATTCCTTAGTACTGATTATACCCAGTAAATTATTCTTAGCGGGGGTTTATGGGGTATGTTGTTTAGGTCTCCCTAGTGGTTTGAAAAGACAAGAATAAAACTGCTCTGCAACTTCTATTAGCTTACCAACTTCATTTATTCATGGTTTTTGATAAACACAGCTACCTTCAGCCTTGCACTTGAATGTCGCCGTATAAACATTGTAGGGATCTCATACATTTAAGACTTGGGCAGTGTACACATACCATGTGTGGATATACCATGGAAAAAATCTCCTTCTTTCAGAGGGATGCTTAACTTCCCTCTGTGATGTCACAGGTTGTGTGGGGGGAAACATGTAGTTGCCTTTACTTTGGCATATCACTCTAGTTACAATAATTGGATGGATGGAGACTGAATTAGGGAGCCCCTTGCCCCCAAACCATACTCAAGTAGAATAGCTGGTTGTAGTGCTTAGAGAGTCTTTTTAAACAGCAGTTTAACTCCGTTTCCATCTGGTTTTAGGAATTTAAAACAACCAAAACTAATTTTACTGAATAGATATCATGTGTATGTTATGTGATCCACAATTAATACAATGGAACACAAAGACCAGTCCTGGTCCTCTGTATTGCCGATGCACACTTTCAAGTGAGCATGCAGTGATCTTTCATTGATAACGAATATAATTAAAAACATATGGAACATTGAGTATAGTTTATTTATTTAATCCCTGTGTTGGGATGCTCAACTCACTAAAATATCTCCAAGCTCATGGTTCAGTGGATGATTCATTATATAGTAAACATAAACCGTACAAAATAAAGTACCATGCGCATCTAACAGCGTGTATAGCAACCAAACATGTTTCTTTGTGTGCTAATGACTACATCCCCACTGTTGCCTAGGAGATTACAGAGCTGGCACTAAATTATAGTAAGATGTGTTGGTACGTGCAAGAAAATGCTTTCAATTATAGACTATTCAGAGGAGCCGAAAGATGTGCTCATCCTGATAAAAGCTCAATAATGTAAACCAACAGAGAAATCTATTTGCAGAAAACCTGTACATTGTTTTAGCTGTTTGTTTATTGAGACGTGACCCCTTTTTTACTGTCCATTAATGGTTTGGGTTATCAACTCTCAATATTTGTATAAGTCTCCAGTTGTCATGGGTGGTTGGGACAGCTATCATTTTAAACCGTAATTTCCCTCACTGACCTTATTTGTTGAGGAAGCAATTTCCCTGTGATAATGAGTTCCATTACATACGGTAATTACAGACACACAAAGATGCAATTAAATGATGTTCGACACGAAAAAAGAAAAGCGAGTGTTCAGTGCAAATATCAGGATATTTCACGTGGTTTTATTCAGTGGCTGCAGGTATATTTTGAGTTATATAGAATCACATTTTACTGGTGTCACTGGGTTATGTCAGTGATTACATGAACGTTTTAATGAGCAGTAGATCAAGTTACAGTCTTGCATATAATATGATTTAGCCCATTTAGAAAAAAAATGACATGAGCGTATTAGAATAAAGATGATTAGAACTAGACTAATGGCACTTAATTCCAAGGAATATAATTAGGATATAATGCATATCTGGTAGAGGATAGTAAGCAAGGCTTTGTAGGGTGTTTATTTTTTTTTAGTGCTTTGCAAAGCAAAACAAATTTCACAATGTCTCTGCAAAACTGTAATGGTAAGAAGCTATTGTTGCAGTCAATGTTTCATCAGAACATGTCCTTAGTCCTGTTCCCTTTTTCCATCCTCTAACCTCTTGAATTCACCTTGGATCTGGCGTCATCCTGACTAGCCATGTGCTTGGCAAGCAAGTTCTGTCTGTGGCATCTATGCTCACAAACTCTGGGAATTTCTCCAGTTTGCTTGCTGTTTTTTTACGCAATACAGCCAGTAAACCGAGGTGCAGTAGAAACTAGAATTGTATTTCTCTAATCCAGGTCTAATGCAGTGTTTACCCCTCTTTTTGTATTTCTTTCTCGATTGTTCTCTTTTTAACTCCATCATTTTTTTTCTCTTTTACACCTGTTTTTTTTTCCACCCGTCAGATATAACACAGTCCATGATTGTCACAGAACTTGGGTCAAATCGGAACCCAGAGGTTGTTAAAATGATATTATCTAACATGGAGAGACTTTTGTGTATTCCAATTCATGGGTAAGTGTTATTGTCAACAATTAGAATTAAACATCTTCAAAATCATATTGTGTAATAACATATATAGTATTTACTCCTTCCATACAACACAGTCCTTAAAGGACTACTATAGGCACCCAGAACACTTCAACTCAATGAAGTGGTCTGGGTGCCAGGTCCCCCTGGTTTTAACCCTGCAGCTAAAAACATAGCATTTTCAGAGAAACTGAAATGTTTTCATTGCGGGTTAATCCAGCCTCTAGTAGCCGTCTCCCTGGTAGCCACTAAAGGCCGCTGCTGCGATTCTCAGTAAAAATCACACTGAGATGATGCTGATGTCCATAGGAAAGTAATGCTTTCCTATGGGCGGTTTGAATGCGCGCGTGGCTCTTGCCGCGCATGCGCATTCGGAGCTGACGTCGGAAGGGGGAGGAGAGATCACCGGCGCTGGATTAAGGTAAGTGGTTGAAGGGGTTTTATCCCCTTCAACCTAGCGGAAGGGGGGCCCCGAGGGAGGGGTGGGACCTAATAACGCTATAGTGGAAGGAAAATGAGTTTGACAGCGACACAAGTGTTTTGTTTTGTTTTGTTTGTTTTTGTGGCTTTGTAATTTAACATACTGGATTTGAAAAGAGAGCAAAAGATAAGAGGGTAGTAAGCAAACTGCCACCTTTTAAATCGGGTTCTAATTAACAAACTTTGCAGGAATTCTGACTCTTTCTGATAATGCCAGAATGCAGGCCATCAGGAGACAGAGAAATTTGAATATTTCAATCAGAGACATGTGTCAAAATAAACTCTGTGGAACATATTGAGGTATTCCTTCAAAATTCAAGGTTTATAGCGGTAAATGCCATCAGATAAAATCTATCTGACTTTTAGATCATTATAATTTTTTGTATTCTTTACACACATATTTGTTATTGTTCTCCATAATACCTGTTTTCCTTATATAGAATTTTTGTACATCTCATGTGACCGAAGCTTTCCAAAGGCAGTGTAGTTAAAGGAGCATTTTAGGCACCAGCGCATGTTAGACACAGTGGACTTGGTGCTTTTTCCTTCCAGACTTCAAAGTTTTCTATTTTGCTCCAATAACATTGTAGTGGATGTCACAGTTTGTGGTTGTTGATTAGCTCATACCTTTGTACATTAGAGGAAGAAATCTAAGCTACAACTCCTATAAACCTTTGCTGTGTTCACTTGAACAAACCCAGCATTGCTAGAATAAGCCCAGAATTGCTAGATGTAGAATTCAGTGAGCATCTTAGTTGCCTGAATCATTTCCTGGGCTGGACAGAACTCACTACAGAAATTACAAGCAGCCCGTTATTTCATGATCCTGCTGGAGAAGACTGTGTGTGGTCCCTACAACATTACAGGCAGTATGTAGGACCCAGGAAAGTTGCCAAACTGTACAACAACAGTATGGCATCTTACTGTGGGACAGCAGCAAGGCACTCCCAAAACTATAGCCAATATTTGGAGTGTTCCTTTAAAAAACTGAGAAATATAGATGTCTAGTTTATATATATTTTTTTCTTATTCCAGCATTGTCAAACTGCTGAATGAATGTAGCTAACTGTTGTTTTTTTTGTTATCTGTTACTTATTTTACTGACTAAATACATTAAAAAAGAATGGTTTAGGCACTCACTATAATAGGATCAGGCAGCAGTTAACCATGCAAGTATTTGAACTACCTTGCAACGATATAGGACAAGCAAAATATAATTGGAGGCTAACCTCATCTAAAGAGGGCAATGTGAGTAGCTTAAGCTTTTAGGGTAAAATTATAACTCTATAAGGTCACAGGTAAAGATAAATTGGATAGATGCTTTTCCTTAATTTACAGCAATGCGTATCTTTATAGAAAAGAGGAGAAAAAGATAAATCATAGTGCAATTTATAATGTAAAGGTTGGTGTATAATGTGGGTGCCAAGAAATAACTCACAATTTGTAGAGCTACTGAAGAGCTCTGCTGTATGGGGCACGGACGATATATTTTGCGTTTCGGTGCGGTTATCCTTCATTTGTTTTTTGCTTGAACATGTTAAAACACTGGGTTAAATGTCGTGAATGTTGTACAGTATTTGTTTAGTGTTGGTGTAATCTCATCATTTGGGTGGTTCCTGCTTTTTGACTCAACCTATACGATCGAGTCTTGCTATTTTTGTATGTTCTGCAGGATCAGAGCGGTGGGCACAGCAGCTGTTAACATGTGCCTTGTAGCTTCAGGAGGAGCCGATGCTTACTATGAGATGGGAATCCACTGTTGGGACATGGCAGCAGCTTCTGTCATTGTTACTGAAGCAGGAGGTGTTGTCCTGGATGCAAAAGGTTTGTAGAATTATAAAACTGAATCCTTTTGAAAAATGCATTTACCTTTATGTTAGCTAAATCCACATTTACATTTGTTAGCTGGTTCCACATCTACTTTTATGTTGGCTGGATCCACACTGCACCGATGCATAAACTAGTACAGGTCTGCCCTTAGAGAGAGCAAGCAGGGGCTATGCCATGGGCCACTAGCTTTTGTTGACCTTGCTTTAAGTTGTCTACCTCCCCCCCAAGAAGAGAGCCCAAGTCCTTGAGAGAACCAGAACAGGAGGAAGTGTGTGGAATTACCAGGTTCCAACACATCACACATATACTTCTCATGTTGGTGCATTACAGAATCATTTACAGCACAAAGTTAATCCCCTTATATTATCTTACTTCTCCAGTTCTGACTCCTTCACAGACCCAGGTGTAAATGTGGAAAAACGTTTTCTTGCAATGGGCCGTGAAAATGCTAAACCCATTTCCAAACCTACTCTACAGATATTTGTCAGTTAGATTTGTCAGGCTTAAGTCAGACTGAGCATCATATCAAATGTTTGCAAACAAATGTATGAACACAGTTAGCTAGGATTGGTAAATAATGTAAACCACTAGGTGGCACTCTTACACCAGCTATTTTTTTTTAAATATACTTTTACTAAATCCAACTTTTACTGACATGCAGAGATTGTCATTATATATTGGATTTTACCCAAACCATTATCATCAAAGGATAACAATCTATACATATCCAATGCTTGTGTGGTTAAATAAAGTTGTTGACTTGTCATGAAGAACTAACGAACAGAAATTCCACCAGATAGTCATATCACACTTGCTAAAATGTTATCGTTGTGTGACAAACCATGTACAGTTATATGAAAAATTGACATACATTTATAATTTTTTTATTAATTTTTTTTCGAAATCTTTTTTTTTTTTTTAACTCTTTGCAGGAGGCCCTTTTGACTTAATGTCTTGTAGAGTGATAGCTGCCTGTTGCAAGGACATCGGACAGAGAATTGCCAAAGAACTTCAGATCATACCCGTGCCACGTGACGATGGTAGAAAGAATGAATGAGTTTAGCAAATGAAGCCATATTTATAGTATTTTGCACAGTTTCTAATGCAAGCCATTATTTCAGGAGTAATAAAATATCAATGGTTATATATGATACAAGAGGCATTGAGATGCTATGTGATGCAATCTTGTATGTCACTTACTGTAATTATGCACTATGTATCCGTCATGGCATTTAAAGGAATGCACTAAAAGAAAAACCTTTTTTTTTTTTTTTTAAGTCCCCTGGGTTTCTTTATAACTTTACATTAATGCCTCCCCCTTTTTTTATTAAAAAATAAAAATGAAAATCAGCCTTAAACTGACCTGCAATCTAGAGCCCAGGCAGACATTACTGCAGCCGATCCCCCTCCCTTGCTGGAGTCATTAAGAGGACTTTTTTTTCCAATCAAATGCTTCTCATATCGAGCCAAGGTAGACATAAGCAGCACATGTATGGCAATCGCTGTGTTCCAACCCATTGTTGTCAGCACAATTTGCATGCGAACACTGTACATAAAATAGATTATCAGTTTAGTCCAATGCCCTAACAGCTGACTAAATGACAGCCACTAGAACATGTGAATTGCAATATGTAAACCGTGTCATTTCTAAGAAATGGCACTGGTTTCATCTGCAAGGCTGCACGAGCTGCATCAACACCCCAACATTACTTAATTAAGATGAAATGATTTTAGTGTTTAGAGTGTCTCTTTAAGTTACTGATCCAAAGGCCCAAGTTTGAGTTGGCTAAAGTATAAATAAATAGTTGTTTTTGCATTATTAAACAAATTGGAGTATGAGTGCAAGAAAGTAATTGTGGCGATGAACAACAAAAGCAGTTTATTGGAAGATGTTGTCCGCTTGTTATCTTAAAGTGATAGTGAAAGCTCAAACTAAAGACAGTATTCATACCAATATGTCTACAAAGCCTAAAGATATAGTTTATTGTTTAAGCTTTACTCAGGGAACAGTAATTTCAGTTTGCGTGTGAGGTTCTAATATATTCAAACATCTTTCATACAGAGTATACACAGTTTAGCAAACGTAGTTGAGAGTATAGCTAAATCTTTACATTCCGTATAACAATTAGTCTGTTTAGAACACTGTCATCTGCAGAACAAAAAAGCAGTGTGAGAGGACTGTGCAAAGCTCTCCGGCAGAAAAGCAAGCTTAGTATTTAAGGACCACTTTAGGCACCCAGACGACTTCAGCTCAATGAAGTGGGCTGGGTGCCAGGTCCCTCTAGTGTTAACCCTGCAGCTGTAAACATAGCAGTTTCAGAGAAAATGCTATGTTTACACTAGGGTTAATCCAGCCTCTAGTGGCTGTCTCACTGACAGCCGCTAGAGGCGCTTCTGCGCTTCTCACTGTGAAAATCACCAAGGGAGCCTGGCGCTGGAGAAAGGCAAGTGTATAACCCCTTCAGCCCAGTGGGAGTGGGACCCTGAGGGGGGGGGACACCTAAAGATCCTATAGAGCCAGGAAAACAAGTTTGTTTTCCTGGCACTGTAGTGGTCCTTTAACCCCTTAAGGACACATGACATGTGTGACATGTCATGATTCCCTTTTATCCCAGAAGTTTGGTCCTTAAGGGGTTAAAGAGGGTTACATCTGTCAGTGCCTCATATATCATCCTCAAAGATATGGTCAAAGAGCTTGCACTTTATTCTTAAACAAGCAGCAAAAGTCTCTTGTTTTGCATTTTTATTGTTAACATTGAACTGCACTCCTTAAGAATTGCTGAAATACAAGCATCTCTGGAACTTGTTGAAAAGTATGAATACACAAATGTAACATCAGACATATTGCATCAAACATACTCTTGTTATAATGTTTGCACTGATTTAATTGTGGATTATGTGGTGTTTCCAAACGATGAGTTTATTTGTATTGTTAAGATGGTAAAATAAATGATGTTTCCCAAGAATTCATTTTTTACATTTATTTCATTACATTCTTTTTTTTATGTCACCAAAGATTCAATCTCTGGTAGATAAACCTAAACAAATAACTTTTAAAGGGACAACCAGACAATTTCATCTCATTGAAGTGGTCTGGGTGACGTGTGTCTGTCCCTTTAAAGGAGCTCCCATACCCCGACTGAGTACCTACGCCAGGTCAGCTTCTTCTCTGGTACCTGGTCAACCAGAACAGGCTGCAGTGTTCTCCTTCCAGGCAGGTATCATCCCCTGTGCCTTTGCCTTTTCAGTTTTTCTCCCAGGCAGGTAACACCTCTGCCTACTACTAGGCTAGTGCTACAAAGGCACTTATGGGTCTCAGGTCTAGCTCTTTATTAACTTGTCCTTGGAATCAGGGACCAAAAAGCCAGTCAACAGATCCAAAGGCTGTTACTGGGATCCTTGAATAAACCAACCAGGACACACAGTTCCCAAAAGAACTAACACACAATTTTTTTTTAACAAAGACTAGCCTTTGCAGCCTTGTCCTTAAGCATGTGGAAAAATATAAACAAACATACATAACTTGAAAAACAAACACAATACTGCATCAAATATACAATGCAATCACAACTTTCCAAACTATGGAAAAGCACAGATATACAGATGCAACTGGTCAGTTTTTGCACTTTCCTAATTTGCATGCTGTGATTATATAAATGGGTGAAGTTCCACAAACAGAAGATAATGTCATCGAAAGTCTGAAAAAAATCTCATTTTAAACCAAAGGTATCTTAACTTTGCAGTAGTGGCAAACCCAAACCAGGGAGAAAAGCTGTAGGAATGGCCCATATATACATGCGTCCTCAAAACAGACTCAATTCCAGGTCAGGGACCATAGTCTGTTTTCTTGAGCAGTGGAAGAGACCGTTTTGAAGAGAAACCGTCTAAGAGAAGTGGAATATGGAAAGTTGAAGGAAGTAAAACGAGGAGAGCATGGAAAAGAATACAATGAATAGAACATGGAATTTGGTGGGAAGAATGGAGAAAGGAGAAGCCATGTGACAACTGTGGGGAAAAGAAGGAAGAACAATGTAAAAGAAGAAACCAGAGCCTTAACGAGAGCAGTGGGAAATAAGGAGGTGTGCATTGAATAAGAGATAGGTGGAGCACAAAAAAAAAAAAAAAAAAGTAATGTAGAGTACCCAACTGGTTTTGGACTCACATACTTTATCAGCAGTTTAGAAATGTCACGTATATTTTAATCTTTGCTAGAGAGATATGCATATTTCTCCCTAAATCTATCTATTTTATTCATTCTCAAATAAGAATTACAATATTAATACTGATACTTGTTAAAAATCATATTTCCAAGTGTTACTCAAACCATTTTATTAAAAGCGAACCAAAAAAAATCATCTTTGTTTTAAAATGCAATACTGGTCATTATTCATGAGGTCTTCCCCCATAAACCTGCAAAAGAAGCTTGAAACCTACCTGGAATCCAGATAATCCCCTAGCTGGTTCCACAACCCACCCAACATCACTGGTGACCCTCTCATGGAGGGAGACAGGGGAGTGCATAGTGGAAGAGGACACTAAAGCTCATTATGTTTGATAACAGATGTAATTTGTGCACAGAATTGGCAGCCAGGAACTCACGAGTTCCTGTCACGTGTGCTGGTGGTGCAACTAGCTCCCGGCATAGAAGTGCAGATTACTGTACTCTGTATCTGCAGCGTTTCAAGCTGAAACTTTGCATATGCAGTTTCCTACCATCACAAAAGTGGACATGGTGGTTGGAGTAACCCTTTGAGGACCTATTACAGGCCTGGATTCAATGTGTCATGGCATAAATTGAGGTGGCTTGAGATACAACACTGGTTGAAAACCACTGATGTAGAGAACAAAGGAAATCAGGAGGAAGGAAATAAGGAAAGCAGAGGGAAAGAATGAGAGATGGCATAGAAAAGACAAGGAACTATGAACAAATTTGGGAGGAAAGAATGAGAAAACATGGAGTGTCTTCATGTTAAAGCTATGGTGAAATCAATGGTAAAGAAAAAGGAGAGGATATAAAAATAGTGGAACAGAGTGATGAGGAGGACAATAATGCATAAGGAGAACAGTGGAAAGATAGGGATGAGTTAAGGAGAGCAGTGGAAAGATGGGGAACGAGTTCAGGAGAGTAATGGAAAGATAGGGAATATGTTAAGGGGAGCAGTGGAAAGATAGGGAATGAGTTAAGGAGAGTAGTGGAAAGATGGGGAACGAGTTAAGGAGAGTAGTGGAAAGATAGGGAAATACTTAAGGAGAGTAGTGCAAAGGTAGGGAATGAGTTATGGAGAGTAGTGAAAAGATAAGGAATGTGTTAAGGAGGGCAGTGGAAAGATAGGGAATGAGTTAAGGAGAATAGTGGAAAGACAGGGAATGTGTTAACGAGAGCAATGGAAAGACAGGGAACGTGTTAAGGAGAACAGTGGAAAGATAGGGAATGAGTTAAGGAGAGCAGTGGAAAGATAGGGAATGAGTTAATGAGAGCAGTGGAAAAAAGGGAATTAGTTAAGGAGAGTAGTGGAAAGATAGGGAATGCGTTAAGGAGAGCAATGGAAAGATAGGGAATGAGTTAAGGAGGACAGTGGAACAATAGGGAAAGAGTTAAGGAGAATAGTGGAAAGACAGGGAATGTGTTAAGGAGGGCAGTGGAAAGATAGGGAATGAGTTAAGGAGAGTAGTGGAAAGAGAGGGAATCTGTTAAGGAAGACAGTGGAAAGATAGGGAAAGAGTTAAAGAGGGCAGTGGAAAGATGGGGAATGAGTTAAGGAGGGCCGTGGAAAAGAGAGAGAGGGAGTATATGTATATGATATATGTGAACTAATGTCAGAAATGGGAAGACGGATTAGGAGAGCAGTATAAAAGGATGGGTGATAGATGGAGCAATAAAGAACATTGGGAAGCCCAATTAAAAAGAGCGGTAAAAGGGGTTACAAAAATTGAAAAATACTGCAAGACAAATATATGGGGTAAATGAAGAAAATTAATGAGAGTAAGAGGGGAATATAAAAGAAATATGTGAGAAGAGAGGAGGAAGATTGCAATGAAAGTAAGTAAGACCATTTATTATTCTTAACTTATCTGCCAATAATCCACACTGATAAATTATAGTAAATTAAAATGTATTATATTTAGAGTCAGGGCCTCCTCTAGAGCTTAAACATCGCTATTTTACACTGAACCTTATTGCGTAGCAAAAAGAACAGAATAAAACACCACCTTGCTACGCCGGCTGGAAAGATGTCTAATCATCAAAGGGTTACATTATTATCCCTGCTAAAGATATATTTCCAGCCCCAACTATTAAAGGATCACTATAGTCAACATATAAAAGCAAAAAAGCCACTGAAAATACAGTGTTTACATGAAAAAGTCTGCAGGGAGCTATTGTACTCACCTAAACAACCCCATTAAAGGACCACTATAATGCCAGGAAAACATACTCGTTTTCCTGGCACTATAGTGCCCTGATTTGCCCCCACCCTCAGGGACCCCCATCCACCGGGCTCTGGGGAGAGGAAGGGGTTAAATTACCTCTTTCTCCAGCGCTGGGCGGGGAGCTCTCCTCCTCCTCTTCGCCTCCTCTCCTCCACTTGGGCTGAATGCGCATGCGCGGCAGGAGCTGGGCACGCATTAAGCCAGTCTCATATGAAAGCATTCATAATGCTTTCCTATGAATGCTTGCGTCTTCTCACTGTGATTTTCACAGTGAGAAGCATGCAAGCGCCTCTAGCAGCTGTCAAGGCTGGATTAACCTATTTATAAACATAGCAGTTTCTCTTTATAAAAAAAAGGGTTAACCCTCGCTGGACCAGGCACCCAGACCACTTCATTAAAGGACCACTATAGTGCCAGGAAAACATACTTGTTTTCCTGGCACTATAGTGCCCTGAGGGTGCCCCCACCCTCAGGGACCCCCTCCCGCCCGGCTCTGGAAAGGGGAAAGGGGTAAAAACTTACCTTTTTCCAGCGCTGGGCGGGGAGCTCTCTGCCTCCTCTCCTCCTCCCATCCTTTCCTGGCTGAATGCGCACGCGCTGCAAGAGCTGGGCGTATGATTCAGCCTCGTCGCATAGGAAAGCATTTACAATGCTTTCCTGGACGCTTGCGAGCTCTCACTGTGAAAATCACAGTGAGAAGCATCGCAAGCTGTTTCTAGTGGCTGCCAATGAGACAGCCACTAGAGGGAATAGGGGAAGGCTTAACCCATTAATAAACATAGCAGTTTCTCTGAAACTGCTATGTTTATAAAAAAATGGGTTAACCCTAGAAGGACCTGGCACCCAGACCACTTCATTAAGCTGAAGTGGTCTGGGTGCCTAGAGTGGTCCTTTAAGCTGAAGTGGTCTTGGTGCCTATAGTGGTCCTTTAAGCTGAAGTTGTTCCGGTGACTATAGTGTCCCTTTAAATGTAAAGATCATTTTTATTCAAAATAAATGCAGCCTAGAATCCACTAGGGGGCTGTCTTTCTCTGCATCGTAATTTGTACAAACACGTTTTGGTGTGGAATGTACAATTTTAGAATGACTTCTAAACGCTTTGTTTCCAGGTCTTTCGGAACAGGTTCTTATGTTTTCACAGCAAATATTTATTGTAAATAATATCTAAATTTAGCATTGCGGCACCCTAATTGTTATTTATACATGCATGGCAGAATACTAGTTAGGGGGGTGGCGGGGGGAAGCTTGCCACTGTGATTATATCTGGAGCCAAAAAGACTGCCAGACTATAGTGAGAATAGTGATGGTCTATGGAGAGATAGGTAGAGAATGCAGGTTTTATATTTGTACATCTAATTATTTCATGGGAAACTGTAGAAATGATGTTATGGTAACAGATACAGGTGGCTTTATGAACTGCCTCAACTTTATTCTCTGTTATATTGAAAGTGGGAACACATACGTGTTAAAGCAGAGTGCCCCTCAACACACAGCAGCAGCACAGTTAATCCTTCTTAAACTCAGCTGCTGTTAATGAAGGTCATTCGTAAAAAGTTTGAATGTATGCATTTTCACAGTAAAGTTTCAAAATAATTAAATGGCTGCAGACTGCTTACTGTGAACATATATAGCGAAGAAATTGTCTGCACAAGTGCAATTATCGTGAAACTTTACTGTGAAAATTTACATTGCAAGTCACTTTGCCTTCAACCATTAACGGGACACTCTAAGCACCATAACAACATAAGCTTAATGGAATGGGTTTAATGTACAGATCATGCCTCTGCAGTCTCACTCAATTTCCTGCCTTTTAAGAGTAAAGCACTTCCACTGGCTGTGACTTAAACACTTCCTGTAATCAGATATCTAATTTTAAACTTCCTTTATTGCACAGTGTGTTTAATTTAGAATATATTGTCTCATGCTGTTTTAATAGACTGCTAGAGTGTGTGTGTGTGTGTGTGTGTGTTTGAATTAACAGAGCAGGAGATAAGGATTTTAGAACACAGGCTATATTTGAGTCACAGCAAAGTGAACAGAAATAAAAGTGATTTAACTGCAAAACAGTAGAGAATTGAGCAGATAAACTGCAGGGGCATGATCTATACACCAAAACTGCTTCATTAAGCTAAAGTTGTTTAGGTTCATAGTGTAGGGTTGCCACCTATTTTTGAAAAAAAATGCCAGCCATGCTACTTTGCAAAATGAATTATGTATGCATGACATCACAGGGAGAGACATAAGAGAAAAAAATAAAATACATTTTGAGAGGGGAATTTCCCTAAATCATTAAAAAATTACTTACATTTCTTTTTTCAACACAGAGGGATTGTACTGCAGTTTGGAGAGAGGGGACTGAAGACTCTGCCCCCTGAGTGCTCATTTAAGGAACCCAGCAAAAAGCTGTTTGTTATAGCCCTTTCTCCTGCAGGTGGTGCATTCTAAAATTGTGTACCGAGCGCATGGACTGAAGGGGGAGGGAAGTTGGGGCAGGAGTCATAGTGTATTGCACATCAGCAGTGACAAACTCTGCCACCGTTACCAGTCGTGGCTGTCAGCTGCAGAGTGTGCAGCAATGTTTGTCATTGTGTGTATAAAGCAGTGTGTGTACCTGCCATGTATAGGAAGGGCCTGTTCTAGCTCCAGTTCTCTCCCTACACTTCCTCTTGCTCGGCAGCAACCTTAGATCGCTGTGTTCTGTCAGAGGGGGCTGGGCCATGCCGAGATCTGGCACTCTTAGACAGAACACTGCGATGACAGATTCCAGCCAACAAAAAAAAAACCATCACTGGCTAAAATGCCAGCCACCCTAGCTTAGAGTATCCATTTAACTTTTCAACACACTGTTTCTAGTTCCTTAAGCTTCCTGGAACATACTCCATTCTTATTGTGGCATGTTTGCACCTAGTAATGAAATCTTGTCCTTATCAGCAGTTATCACTCATCTGAAAGAATCCCTTCTGAAATTAGTTATAGTGGAGAACATAACTGTATTATCAACATCAAGAGTAGCAGGGGTCCTATTATATACCTCTCAGATCCCTCTGCCCCACTCTTCTTCCCCAATGTCCCTCTTTTTTTACATAGAACGTAGAAACATAGAATGTGACGGCAGACAAGAACCATTCGGCCCATCTAGTCTGCCCAATTTTCTAAATACTTTCATTAGTCCCTGGCCTTACCTTATATCTAGGATAGCCTTATGCCTATCCCACGCATGCTTAAACTCCTTCACTGTGTTAACCTCCACCACTTCAGCTGGAAGGATATTCCATGCATCCACTACCCTCTCAGTAAAGTAATACTTCCTGATATAATTTTGAAACCTTTCTAGTAGCTCCATATTGTTGATGTCTATGAGTGTATAACAGAGCTTCACAGCAATAATACTCACAGTAATGTGCCTTTAAAGTAAAATAAGTGTGTTTCAAAATTAGTCCTTGTAAATAAGATACATTGCTCTTGTTCTAAAAGAAACATCGTTTAATTTGCAAAAAATATTATTAGTAAATCACTTAACATTTCTCAGAACAAACCCTCCTCTGGTTACACTGCACTCATAACCCTAAAATTAAAGTGTCCCTCTTTGTCCATTTAAAATGTTGTAAAGCAAGGGGCAAATTATTTCCAAAGCCTTATAAAATACAAACAAATGTAACTGGCTTTTGGCTTTGTCTCTGAGTTTCAGCCTTAGCATTTGTAATCATTGAGCATTTGAATGCCTACCGAACTTGAACAAAACTGACTCAATTAATGTAAAACTTGTTGAAACAGTCACTTGTTAGTTTTCTATAATTGGCTACTAATCTTTTTACATCTTTAGAAGCAATTTTAACATGGTCAATAGTTTCAAGGGATTTAAACTATTTTATTACTATGGGCTTGGCTAAATGGTCACTGATTCATTCTACAGATTAAAACAAGGACATCTCTTTCAAACTTCTAAAGCACATCTTGAGCCAATTCAGATTTACTCGTGAATTATACCCATATCTATCTTTTCATTTCTACAGTATTGCTTCAAAATTCTTCAAATAATAATACACTTCAAGTAAACCATATATTTCTTGTACTAACAGTTCATCTATTTCACTGGGTGATTTAATTAATCTGGTAATTTAATCACTTATTGACATTGTGAATGCTGTATTGCCTGAAATACACCATTGAGGTTAGTATGGAAAACTGTTCCAGGACAGACTTGTTGCAAACTTTTGAAGTGAGGATAAAATCATCACGATGATGGCTGCAGGTGGCTGGGGCACCTGGTCTGACCACAAGGTCCGTACCATTCTTGGCCCTGATAATGGTACGGAGAAGCTACAGGAGGATGAGGGGGGCCCACATCTTCTGCGCCATGGTGTCTTTGCTGAATCTTTCCCCCACATCCCCTGCATTTATCCAAGCTGGATAGAGACCACCAGGGACATTATGAATTACTCTGAGCATGGCCTTGGTGTACTGAACAACATTCACACAGCTATACCACCCATAGTAAAAATCCTCTCTGTCCATCACTTTTGTTGCTCTGTGTATCTCGAGAGCATAGTGGTCTCCACTAATGGAGTATCTCATCCTGCTTTGTCAAACATCTTGGACCAAATCTCCAAGTGTATATATTTCCCCAGTAAACAGTGTAGCGGAACGCCAATATAAAATCCACGAATTCCGCTGGTCCAGAACGAATCCACAGTCAAGCGCTGAAAACACCAAGGCAATATCCCCAACCTCCCAATAACCGGACGAGACACAGTTTTGGGAGTCAACTGACAATCCTTTATTCAGCACGACAATTTATACAAGTCCCCATGCAAGGGGTCTCCTGAGTCCCTTCCCAGGGGCATTCCCAGAGGGGACTACATGGGGGACTTACAGTATAACATATTTCTCCCATCAGGCACTGCTGCACGAGAGGGATCATCCTCCCAGAATGCACCGTTAAGGGGATTATCCCCTCGTGCAGCAGAACCGGCAATTCATATAAAAATACATAACTTTTAAAATACACGGTGGATTTACACGAATGGACGTTCGGTAGATAGCTGGGGTCTGGGCGCATCATTCGTGAGATTGCCGCTCAGATCCCAGCCAAATTAACCGAACGCCGCACAGAAAACACATTTCTTACAAAACCCACAAAAGGAACCGATTGCTTTGGGTGAACTTGGTCCTGAAACTCCCGAACGTCTGGGAGGCTCAGCGGTGTTCGTGCCGTCGAATAACTATTGGTAGTAGTATGCGTTCGACGACACGACCCCGCTGACGAACAAGGGATCCAAGATGGCCGACCGCCGCATGGTCGGTAGTCGAACGACGGCCACCCAGGAGAGCCTCTAATAACCGATTGCAACAATGTTGCAATCGGTTAACTAGCGCCACACGCCTCTAAGTGTGTGGGCTATTAGGGGGTATCGCGTTCGGTTCACGAACGGCTTTCTAAAGTGCCGTTCGTGAAACGAAAGAAAATCCCCATACAAAACCGCCAATTGCATTCGGCGGAAACAGTATTACAGGCAACACGGAAAATACCTTAACATCTACATATTGTACAGCGCATATCTCGCCCGACCTAGTGGCAACCCTTAAAGGCACAGTCTCTGGTTATTGTCCAAGTGGCTAGGTTTGCCACAATGCTCCCCCAGAACCAAGCCGGCATACACAGCCTGATCCCAACGGATCGGCTTGGGGATGTCCGGGGGAGTGCTCACAGATCACTTCTCAAGGTCTGTTTGTCTGGACAACCCGTCGGCATTACCGTTTTGTTTCCCTGGGCGGTAGTGTATTGTAAAGTCAAAGGGCTGCAGCGCCAAACTCCAGCGCAGCAGCCTGGCATTGTCTCCCGCCACACGGTTTAGCCACACCAACGGGTTGTGATCTGTGAGCAAAGAAAAGGGTTGCCCATAGAGATACGGCTGTAACTTTTTCAGGGCCCACACCACGGCCAGGCATTCCTTCTCTATGGCGGCGTAGCTCACTTCTCGGGGTAGCAGCTTCCGACTCAAGTAGGCTACGGGGTGTTCTCCGCCATCGGCTCCGACCTGGCTCAGTACTGCTCCCAATCCAAACATTGAGGCGTCTGTGTGAACAAGAAAACGTTTAGTTGGATCAGGAGCAGCCAGTACAGGGGCATTGGTCAGAGCCGTCTTCAGCTGGTTGAATGCCTGTTCACACTCTGGGGCCCAGACGACCTGCCGGGGCAGGTTTTTCTTCGTCAAATCAGTCAGGGGTTTGGCCAGGGCACTGTAGTTGGGTACAAATTTTCTGTAATACCCTGCGGTACCTAGGAAAGCCAGGACTTGGGTTTTGGTCCTAGGGGTAGGCCACTGGGCTACAGCTTCAATCTTTGCGGGCTCAGGCTTCTGCTGCCCGCTACCAACCCGGTGTCCTAAGTACTGGACCTCTGCCATCCCTATGTGGCATTTGCTGGGTTTCAAGGTAAGCCCTGCCTCTCGAATCCGGTCTATTACTGCCCCTATGTGTTGTAGGTGTTCTGCCCAGGTCTGACTGTAGATGGCAATATCGTCCAGATATGCACACGCATAGTCCTGGAACCCGTCCAGTAGCCGATCCACCATCCGCTGGAATGTCGCGGGGGCGTTCTTCATCCCGAATGGCATGACTCGAAATTGGTACAAGCCAAACGGGGTGACAAACGCCGACTTAGGAATGGCGTCCTCGGCTAGTGGGATTTGCCAGTATCCCTTACACAAATCTATGGTAGTGAGATACTGACCCCTGGCCATCCTATCAAGCAGTTCGTCTATCCGAGGCATCGGGTAGGCGTCCGACACAGTTTTGTCGTTCAACCTCCGGTAGTCCACACAGAACCGGGTGGTACCATCTTTCTTGGGAACCAGGACTACCGGCGATGCCCAGGGGCTATCTGAGTGTTCAATAACCCCCAACTGCAACATCTCTTCGATTTCCTTCCTCATATGTTCCCGCACGGATTCAGGAATCCGATATGGAGTCTGTCGCATGGGAAGCTGTCCCGGGGTTTCTACTCGGTGGGTGGCTAGTGGAGTGTACCCAGGTAGATTAGAAAAGGTAGCGCTCTTTGCTGCTATCAGTTCTCGTACCTGAATACGCTCTTGAGGACTTAGCCGCTCCCCCAGTTGAACCCCCTGGGAGGGTTCCTTCTGCTCCTCCTGCTCTAACAGATCAGGAAGGGGCAGGTTCTCCTGATCTTCGGAGGCGGGCGTGCAAATAGCTGCCACGTCCTCCGTCCGCTCGTGGTAGGGTTTGAGCATGTTCACATGGAGCATGCGTCTCTTCCCTACTCCGGAGCATGGGCCGATCACATAGGTGGTATCGCATCTCTGCTCTACCACCTGGTATGGGCCCTGCCAGACGGCCTGTAGTTTATCGGTGCGGACTGGTTTAAGGATTAGCACCTTCTGCCCCACTTGAAAACTACGGTCTCTGGCCCCTCTGTCATACCAACGACGCTGTCGTTGTTGGGCGGCCTGGAGGTTGGTGCGCACCGCCTGGGTCAATTCCTCCAGGCGATCCCGGAACGCCAGCACGTAGGGTACAACAGGGGTCCCATCTGCACTACTCTCTCCCTCCCAATGCTCCCTAATGAGATCCAACGGCCCCCGGACCCTTCTCCCAAACAATAGTTCAAAGGGGGAAAAACCCGTAGACTCTTGGGGCACCTCTCTGTATGCGAACAACAGATGGGGAAGGAATCGTTCCCAGTCCTTATGGGTCTCTCCGAATGTTCGAAGCATCTGTTTTAGGGTACCGTTGAATCTCTCACATAATCCATTGGATTGCGGGTGGTACGCGGAGTTAATGATCGGCTTTATGCCACATATCCTCCATAACTGCTGAGTAACCTCAGCCGTGAATTGGGTCCCCCTATCTGAGACCATTTCCTGTGGGAACCCTACTCGGGAGAAGATTTTCATCAAGGCTTCGGCTACGGTCTCCGCGTGGATATTAGTTAGGGCAATCGCCTCGGGGTACCGGGTGGCGTAGTCCACCACGGTCAGGATATACCGTTTCCCAGAGGGGCTGGGCTTTGGTAGTGGTCCTACTATATCTACTGCTACCCGGCTGAACGGTTCCTCAATTATGGGGAGGGGACATAGTTTTGCCTTATGGCGATCCCCCCTTTTGCCTACCCTCTGGCACACATCACAGGAGGTACAATATTGCCTTACGTCTTTGGAAATCCCGGGCCAAAAGAATGCGTGCGTTAAGCGATATCGGGTCCGGGTCATCCCTAGATGGCCGGACAGAGGGATGTCATGGGCGATTCTTAGTAACTCCTGCCTATATTTCTGGGGTACTACTAGCTGCTTGGTTTGGAGCGTCACAGAGCTGCCTATGGCCCGTTCCGCCACCCGGTACAGTAACTTCTTTTCCCATACGTACCGTTCTCCCTCCCGCCCCACCTGGTCCGTGTCTACCCTATCTCGGTACACCTGCAGTGTGGGGTCTGTCTGAACCTCAGCTTCAAATGTGGTCGGGGTGTCCCAAGTCATGTCGGTCAAGGGGGGGTCATGGTGTCTTACCTGAGCCTCAGAGTGTGCGGGGGATGCCGTGGTGCGAGCCTGTTGCCGGGTGGTTACCGGATGCGCCTCTTGGGAAGGGGCCTGGGGAAGAAACGCAGAGGTCATCGGGCCCAAGTCATTCCCCAAAACAACATCGGCCGGTAGTTTCTTCATTATGGCCACCTCTACAACCCCCTCCCCAGCACCCCAGTTCAAATGCACTTTGGCCGTGGGTAACCGGTACATAGCTCCCCCTGCTACCCGGACTGCCACTGATCCGCCAGTGTGGGCCGTATCTGGAATTAAATGAGGGGCCACTAAGGTCAAGGTGGCTCCCGAGTCCCGCAGCCCCTGCACTTCTTTCCCTCCCACAAATACAACTTGGCGATGATGCTGCCGGTTGTCCGTGGCTTGCACCGACATCACCTCGTACAGAACCCCCAATGGTTCTTCGGTTGATAGACTTGTCAGCTCCGAGTGGTCCGGTTCGGTGTGGTAGAAATGGGCCACTGCCCTTGGCGCGGAGTTTTGCCGTACTTGGTTCCACGCCTGCCTGCTCCGATTCTGGGTGCACTCCCGGGACATATGCCCCCACTGCCGGCAGGTATGGCATTGTATGTTGGCCCTGCCATTGTAGCGTGATGGCGGTGGGGGGTTTCCTGATGGTGGCCGGAATGGAGTAGCGTTGGCGGGTGTGGAGATGGTTGGGTGGTGTGGTACAGCTGGTCTCAGGGGAGCCCTGTTGGGAAGCCCATGATGCCTTCGGGCGTCAAAATGCTGATCCGCCAACCGGGCGGCTTCGGTTAGGGTGAGGGGTTTCCTGTCCCTTACCCATTCTTGTGCCTCAGGTGACAGTCCGTTAAAAAATTGTTCCAGCAAGATGAGCTGGCGCAGTTCCTCCATTGTGGTAGCTTGGCTCGCCTGAATCCATCCTTGCGACGCTTGGTCGAGCTTATGTGCCCACTCAGCGTGGGAATCTTTCTCGGGCTTCCTCAATCCTCGAAATTTACGCCGGTATGCCTCCGGGGTTATGGCATACCTCTCCAGAATTGCCCTCTTAACTTTAAAATAGTCCTTGCTATCTTCTCTGGGCACAGCGCGATACGCCTCGGCTGCTCGTCCTGCCAACTTGCCTGCCAGTAGGGGTACCCACATAGCCTGTTCTAGATCATGTAGGTCGCATAACCGTTCAAAATCCTGCAGGTATCCGTCAATCTCGTCTTTCTCCTCGCAGAATGCTTTAAATGCCTGGTAAGGTATTTTCTGCTTCACTGGAGCGCAGAATGAATTGGCGATGGATTCTGCCCTGGATGGTGACCTCTGGTGTTGCTGTGCCATAATATAATCCTGGACGTCCGCCATCAGTATAGTTAAGATGTCCAGGGTTACTGGCTGTGGTACAAATTCCAGCCGGGTTCTCAGTTCCCTCTGGTACGGTGTTTCCTCTCTGGCAGGTGGGGGTGGACTGCTGTGTGCTTGGTCGCCCTCCATTAGCTCTGCAATCAGGACTGCTTTCGATTTATTGCTAGCGCTTTTCCCTCTAGCCTCCAGCAGCTCCTTTAGCGTCTGTCTCTTTAACGCCGTGTAATCAGTCCCCATTCACTGATCGCTTTCGTCTGCTTGTTTCATACGAATTGCCTTTCCGTTCGGTTGTTCCTTTCATTCGAATGCGCTGTATTCGGCTGTAGAGTTGGATCCCACCGCTGCCACCAATTGTAGCGGAACGCCAATATAAATCCACGAATTCCGCTGGTCCAGAACGAATCCACAGTCAAGCGCTGAAAACACCAAGGCAATATCCCCAACCTCCCAATAACCGGACGAGACACAGTTTTGGGAGTCAACTGACAATCCTTTATTCAGCACGACAATTTATACAAGTCCCCATGCAAGGGGTCTCCTGAGTCCCTTCCCAGGGGTATTCCCAGAGGGGACTACATGGGGGACTTACAGTATAACATATTTCTCCCATCAGGCACTGCTGCACGAGAGGGATCATCCTCCCAGAATGCACCGTTAAGGGGATTATCCCCTCGTGCAGCAGAACCGGCAATTCATATAAAAATACATAACTTTTAAAATACACGGTGGATTTACACGAATGGACGTTCGGTAGATAGCTGGGGTCTGGGCGCATCATTCGTGAGATTGCCGCTCAGATCCCAGCCAAATTAACCGAACGCCGCACAGAAAACACATTTCTTACAAAACCCACAAAAGGAACCGATTGCTTTGGGTGAACTTGGTCCTGAAACTCCCGAACGTCTGGGAGGCTCAGCGGTGTTCGTGCCGTCGAATAACTATTGGTAGTAGTATGCGTTCGACGACACGAACCCGCTGACGAACAAGGGATCCAAGATGGCCGACCGCCGCATGGTCGGTAGTCGAACGACGGCCACCCAGGAGAGCCTCTAATAACCGATTGCAACAATGTTGCAATCGGTTAACTAGCGCCACACGCCTCTAAGTGTGTGGGCTATTAGGGGGTATCGCGTTCGGTTCACGAACGGCTTTCTAAAGTGCCGTTCGTGAAACGAAAGAAAATCCCCATACAAAACCGCCAATCGCATTCGGCGGAAACAGTATTACAGGCAACACGGAAAATACCTTAACATCTACATATTTGTACAGCGCATATCTCGCCCGACCTAGTGGCAACCCTTAAAGGCACAGTCTCTGGTTATTGTCCAAGTGGCTAGGTTTGCCACAAACAGCAGCTGTGGCAAAGGTACAGAGTGGTTCCTATGTGTTGGACACATTCCCAGTGTAGCCAGAGCTATGGATTGTACCTATTTCCAAATGGTTACGCCAACAGTCAAAGACCATCTATTCAGAAATCACAAGGGGAAACACAGTATCGATGCACAGGCTTTCTGCGTGATAATCTTTGGATCCCTCCAGAATTACATGATTCTGTAGAACAGCATCTTACCATAGGCCTTGAAATCACTCCCTGCCAACACACCATCAAGCCTACTTAATAAGTCACTTTTTAACTTTTTAATTTTATGTCTATTTTGTCTATGTTCCCCTTTTCTAAGGATTCATGTTGTGAGAAAAAATTATATATGCTATAATGAGAAAAATGACTGGGACATAGCAATACCAGGGTACTCTTTATATAGAAAAGACAGGAAAGGCAAGAAAGGGGGAGGGGTGGCCATGTATGTGAAGGATAGCATAAAATCTAGCCTAATAAAAGTTAGTGAGGCGAACATAGAGTCCGTTTGGGTTACATTAGAATTTGGTAATCACACAGTAACTCGTGTAGGTGTGATTTATAGGCCCCCAGGACAAATAGAAGAATTAGATAAATTACTAGTTGAGGAAATAGCTAAAATGACAATGAAGGGGGAAGTTATCATCATGGGTGACTTTAATCTTCCTGATGTGAATTGGAAAACCAAAATAGCTGCTTGTGCCAGGAGCACACATATTCTAAACACCCTACTGGGATTGTCTCTAAAACAAGTTGTTGGCTTGTAAAGAGGCCATACTAGATTTAGTTTAAACAAATGGAGATTTGGTATCAGATATTACTTTAGGTGAAAGTTTAGGATCCAGTGATCATCAGTCAGTGTGGTTTAATATAAGAACAGTGACTGAGTCACACCACAAAAAAACAAAAGTTTTAGACTTTAGAAATAGTAAAAAACAAGAAGTTAGCATTTAGTAATTATAAAAAAAAAAAACCAGAGTGAGGAAGATAGATCTATAAGATTAGGCAGAAAGAAGCTAAGCTTGTTATTAGAGCTTCCAAATCACACACATAATAGAAAATAACACAGTAAAGTAAGTAAAAAAAGGGGACAAAACATTTTTTTAGTTACATAAATGAGAAAAGGAAACAAGGATTAGCCAGATTAAAAACAAAAGAATGAAGGTATGTAGAAGAGGATAAAGGTCTAGTTGATTGTCTCAATGAATATTTTTGTTCAGTATTTACAGATTGTGATGGACCGCCTGGCCCCTCAACTGGGTACCTTCGTCAATCGCTGCTGCCTAGAACTTGCGGGCATCATAAGCACTGCACTGGAACACTATAACCAGCGTAAACCCGACAAACCGCCGCAGCTTGGTTGGGGTCTCGCTGTCCTCCACCCACCCTGGACCCAAGACCAGGATCCAGCTTCCAGCGGGTAGACCTCTTCTAGTCCAGAGAGCAAAGCATGCTGCTCTTATAAGAGCAAGTGTTGTGATCCAAGGGAGTATTGTGATTATAGCAATCCCTAGAGTGTGAATATAGCTCTCCAATCCCCCAAAGATGATCGTAGACTTCATAAGGGTAAAACAAATCTCACTTTAATGGTAGCCACATTGGCCTTTTATGCAAGTCCCCATGCAAGGGGCACTCCAGCATGGACCTTGTGGGGAACTACAATACAAAGTCATGAACCAATGACAATATAAATGCACTACACACCCATATACAAACATACAATCCCTCCCCTCTGCCTAGTAGATAATTGAGCCAGATAATGTATTAACTCAATTATCTCCAGGCAGAAAAAACACATATTTTATAAAAACCCAAAAGTACCCCAAAAACACATAAGATTCCCACAATAAGCCCTGATCTGGGTGACCAACATATCCAAAAATCACCCAGATCAGTTTAGAGGTTCAGGAATTCTATGGAAGTCACATTTTGACCGACCGCATGCATGGTCCCATGCCCAAAACAGTTCCAGAGAATCAGGCTGTGTGGTCGGTCTATTTCGGGGATTCGAAGTAACACATAAAATACTGAATGTAAAGCCTCCGGAGTAGTCTCAGTTAATTTCTCTCGTTCAGGAGTTTAGTCTTACCCAACGCCATTAGACTTCCATACGAATAGCCGAACAGCGGTGTTTGTGCTGTCAAGTGTCCGATTTGAGTTCCATGTACTCAATGACCAAACACCGCTCATTGTGCTCGCTACTCAAGATAGCCGCCACCACGTGTTCGAAGTGCTGCTTCGAACCACTTCGACCGTTTGGGAGTTCAAAGTGCCGCTTGAAGAGTTCGAAGTGTTACTGTTATAAGTCCAAAAGGCACAAACAGTGGCTTTAACCAAGGTTTATCACAGGGGCCATAGTGACAGGGTAAGAGGCTGATGGGCAGGCCCCTCCAAGAACCAGTGACGAGGTTCAGTTCAGTTCAGTTAATTATTTCAGATGACTTAAAGGTAGGCAGACAATGTAATAGAGCAGCAGGAAATGCTAGCAGAATGCTTAGTTGTATTGAAAGAATTGTGTATGCGAGATTGACAGACTTCCTCGAGTCCAACTCTCTGCTAGACCCGCTTCAGTCTGGTTTCCGCACTAAGCACTATGTGGAAATGGCATTGACCATAGTATCCAATGATCTACTCGCTGCAAAATCTCGTGGTTACTACTCTATTCTAATTGTCCTTGACCTGTCTGCAGCTTTTGATACTGTTGATCATCAACAGCTTCTTCTCATCCTTCGCAATATTGGTCTACAAGATATTGCTCTCTGCTGGTGCTCCTCCTACCTCTCTCAGCGCTCTTTCAGTGTTTCTTTCTATGGCTCTGATTCTTCTTCCCAACTCCTCTCTGTTGGTGTCCCCCAAAGTTCAGTCCTTGGTCCCCTACTGTTCTCCATCCATACTGACTCCATTGGTAAACTCATTAGCTTCTTTGGCTTCCAATATCATTTCTATGCAGATGACATGCAAATCTACATGTCCTGTTCTGATCTCTCCCTGTCCCTCTTGACTAGTGTCTCTGACTGCCTCTCTGCTATTTCTAACTGGATGGCTGCCCACTTTCATAAACTAAACTTGACCAAAACTGAAATTCTGGTCTTTCCTCCCTCAAGTGTTGTTACTCCTGTGTCTGTCTCCCTCCAAGTCCACGGTGCTACCATCAGCTCCACCACGCAAGCTCGCTGCCTAGGTGTTCTCTTTGACTCCGACCTCTCCTTCAAGCTTCATGTTCAATCTATCGCCAAATCCTGTTGTTTCCATCTCAAAAACATTGCGCTCCTCCGACCCTACTTGACGCCAGATGCGACTAGGGTGCTGGTCCCTTCCACTGTACTTTCTCGCCTTGACTACTGTAATATGCTTCTCAGTGGTCTTACATGCTCCCAACTTGCGCCGTTACAGTCCATAATGAATGCAGGGGCGAGGCTCATCTTCCTGTCTGCCCGCACCTCCCACGCCTCACCCTTCTGTCAGTCCCTACATTGGCTTCCTGTAAGATATAGGGCTCAATTTAAAATTCTGGTTCTTGCTTTCAAATCTCTACATAATGCTGCTCCCATCTATCTATCCTCCCTAATACACAAGTATGTCCTGTCTAGGCCCTTACGATCTGCTAAAGACTTATGTCTATCTTCTGTCCGTATTCCCACCTCTGATGCTCGCCTTCAAGACTTCTTGAGGGTTTCAACCGTTCCTGTGGAACTCGCTTCCCTCCTCAGTTAGATGCTCACCCAGTCTCCACTCCTTCAAAAAATCATTAAAAACCCACTTCTTTATAAAAGTGTATCAATTAAACTGTAAATAGCTCCCGACTGCTTCCTCTTCTGCAACTGTCACTCGTCTAATACTATCCTTACCTTTTTGTGTCACTTTATCCCACTCCCTCTAGCATGTAAGCTTATCGAGCAGGGTCCTCAACCCCTCTGTTCCTGTGTGTCCAACTTGTCTGGCTACAACTACATGTCTGTTCGTCCACCCACCGTATCTCCAGAAGGATATTGATACTTTAGAGAGCGTTCAGAGAAGGGCTACTAAACTGGTTCATGGATTGCTGGATAAAACTTACCAGGAAAGGTTAAAGGATCTTAACATGTATGGCTTGGGGGAAAGACGAGACGGGGGGATATGATAGAAACATTTAAATACATAAAGGGAATCAACACAGTAAAGCAGGAGACTATATTTAAAAGAAGAAAAACTAAACAAAAAACAAAAACAAGAGGACATAGTCTTAAATTAGAGGGGAAAAGGTTTAAAAATAATATCAGGAAGAATTACTTTACTGAGAGGGTACTGGATGCATGGAATAACCTTCCAGCTGAAGTGGTAGAGGTTAACACCGTAAAGGAGTTTAAGCATGCGTGGGATAAGCATAAGGCTACCCTAACTATAAGATAAGGCCAGGGACTAATGAAAGTATTTAGAAAATTGGCAGACTAGATGGGCCAAATGGTTCTTATCTGCTGTCACATTCTATGTTTCTATGTTTCTAAAACCGGTGTTATATATTATGCTAAATTATACTGTAATTTGGGATGTTTATAAGTATTATAAGTATTTACATTTATGTTATCTTGCCTGCATAGTGTATTCTTCTAAAACCAGGATGTGACTACATTGTAAAGGTTTCCTTTGCTTAATTAGAGGATGAACACTATTATGTTTACAGCAAAATATGGAGACATTGGCAACCAACAAGATTTGTGCATTCTTCATTACTTTTAACCTTTTCTTATAAAGCAGAAGTCCAAAAAGTGTAGTTTTATCTATATAGTTCAACCATTACAAACTTTTCTAGTGCTAATTTCTATGGGGGCAGGGGAAGGGGTAAGGTGAAACAGGGGAGGGAAGCAAGAAGAAGAGGGGAGGTGGAGTAAGAAGAAGAGGAGAGGGTGAGTAAGAAGAAGGGGAGGGAGTAAGAAGAAGAGGAGGGAAGCAAGAAGAAGGGGTAAGGAGAGTAAGAAGAAGAGGGAGGTGGGAGAGTAAGAAGAAAAAAAGGAAGGAAGGGAAGAAAGAAGTAAGAAGAAGAGGGAAGGGGGAGAAAAAAAGGGGTAAAAAGGGGAGTAGTAAGAGGGAGGAGGGAGTAAGAAGAGGGAGTAAGAAGAAAAAGGGGAGGGAGAAGAAGGGGGAGGAGTAAGAAAGAAGAGGGAGGGGAGTAAGAAGAAGCAGGAGGGAGTAAGAAGAAGAGGGAGGAGAGTAAGAAGAAGAGGGAGGGGGGAGTAAGAAAAAGATGGGAGGGGAGTAAGAAGAAGAGGGGAGGGGAGTAAGAAGAAACAGGAGGGGGGGGAGTAAGAAGAAGAGAGGGAGGAGAGTAAGAAGAAGAGGAGGGGAGTAAGAAGAAGGGAGGTGGAGTAGTAAGAAGAAAACAGGGGAGGGGGAGTAAGAACAAGAGGGGGAGGGGGGAAAGAAGAAGGAGGGGAGAGGCAGAGTAAGAACAAGAGGGGGGAGTAAGAAGAAAACAGGGGAGGGGGGCATATGTAGAAGGGGAGGGAGAAAGAAGAACACAGGGAGGGTAAGAAGAACACAGGAGGGAGGTGGAGAAGGTAAGATGAGGAGAACAGGGGAGGTGAGAAGAACAAGGGGGAGTGAGAAGAAAAGGGGGGGAAAATAACACGGGAGGAGAAGAACACGGGTGAGGAGAAGAGAACAGGAGAGGGGGGTGAAGAAGGGAGGTGGAGGAGAACACATGGAGGGGGAGGTGAGGAAGAACACAAGAGGGGGAGGAGAAGAATACGGGAGTGAGAAGAACACAGGGAGGGTGGGAGTGAGAAGAACACAGGAGAGGGGGTGAGGAGAAGGGGAGGTGAGGAGAACACAGGCGGGGCTGGGGGGGTTAGAAGAACACAGTGAGGGGGGATGGGTGCAAGAAGAACACAGGGAGGGTGTGAGAATAGACCGCTGGGGAGGGTGGGTGGTGAGGAGAAACCACTAAGGGGCAGGGGAGAGCTCTAAGGGACAGAAGGGAGAGCTCTATAGGACAGGGGGCAGGACAGGGAGCTATTTCACACTATGCCCACACACACACAATGCATCCCTATACATACACAGAAACACACAATGCATCCCTACACACACAGAAACACAACATGTTTCCCTTACACACAGAGAAACAAACAATGCATCCATTACACACACAATGCAACCCTTACGCACAAAGACAATGCATCCTTTGCACACATACACAGAAACACACAATGCATCCCTTACACACTCATGCAAAAACATACACTGCTTCTCTTACATACACACAGAAACACAATGCATTTCTTGCACACACTCAATACACACACTTACAGACACACACACACCTTGCATCCCTTATGCATACAAACACAGATTCATACAACGCATCCCTTACACACAACCAGAAACACACAATTCTTCCCTTATACACAAACACACACTGCTTTCACTACACACACACACACACACAATGCATCACCTACACAAACTGGTATCCCTATTCACTACATTCCATAAGCACACACATTAGATCCTCTACAATAACACATAATACATCCCCTACACACTCTCTATACTCTATAGTCTGTCCCTGCAGGCTTTTTAATGTAAACACACACTGTGTGTAGCACTGGCGTTAGTTCATATGGCAGATCATATGGGTGGGGCATTGTGATGTCACATGTGGGGTTGGTGGGGGAAGGCAAATTTTTATTTTGCCTAGGGCGGCAAAAATCCTTGCACCGGCCCTGATTACACCACCTGAAGATGATGTCCTCAACCCCCAGTAGGCAGATGCTGTGGGTGACACACAGCTATTGTCCACGTTCTCAGAGCTGGTACATAAATAGGGTCTTTAAATGAGATTTAAATGAGTGGTTCTTTTGTTTTTCAGGTTATTACTTAAATGTAAATATACTTGTTTGATTTTTTTTTTATTATGTTTTGTTATAATGTGGAATTCACTTTATGTTAATATTTACATGGTTAAGTTAAAAAAAACTAAAACTTTTAATTGTTCATAGTAGTTCGTGCCATTTTTTTTTCAGCGTATGTGTGTGTTTAATGTCCTTTAAAATCACTGTGTATAAAGGCATTCCATTAATCCCAACATTAAAACTAATTGACCCATTATTTGAAGTCTGATATAACCTTAAATTACTTTCTTTATTTATTTTGCAAAGCTGCACAATATAATTAAACACAAATAATCAAACAAGTGAGGGCATAGTTTGCCAAAACACTCAATAAGAACATCTATCCATCGGGTGTATGTTGTCACTGTACACCTGATCATTGCTACATAACCTTATTAATGATCAATTTTGAAATAAATAAACAAATAAATAAATATATTCAAGTTAATATCAAGTGCAAGAACAAAAAAATAGCTACAAAAAAAAAAGTGCTTGCCACATTCAGCAGTGTGCAATTGAATCAACTATTTGCATTTAGCACATAAAGGTGTTGGCAATTAAAGGGTCACTCCGAGCACCATAACCACTACAGCCAAATTGGAAAAAATCGAATCAAAACCTCTGTGTTCTTTGAACATTTTAGTGAGGTGATGAATAATGAATGATGTGGTCTGTTCTTTCTATCAGCATGAGCCTTGGGTGCTGTACAGGGGAAATTGTTTCACCAGTGACAAAAAGCCTTGTAGGGTTTGTGATGATGGCTCTGCTGCTAAAATTATATGCAGATTTACAACTAAGCCTAAAATACGGTGTGAATTTGCTCATTTTAGCAGAAAAGGCCCATACACAGCCACCTACTATATACTAATTATTAACAATCACATCATTCAGCCAGTAGCATTAATCCATTTTTTTATGCTGTAATTAGTACAAGTATATTCCATTTACTAATAAGAAACTTAGCAAGAAAGAAAAGACACTGCTTTGACAAACAACAAACTCAGATTCTAAAGTCATAATAAATCCTGGCTTAGTAAAGCGTCAAGCTGACAGGATTTAAAGTTCTTATTGTTCAATATTCAAGTTGAAAACTGCAGGATTTGTACGGACAAGAAAGTTGTGTCATAAACCTGACTTGTAATAATCACTTCATTTTGAAATAAGATTTAATTTGAAAAAAAAAATGCTGCCCTCCTTGTTTCAAGAATCTGAGAACTAAGCTGGTATTTCAAATAGTATTCCATTTAACATTGTTCATTTATTTTAAAAGCATGTGTTTCAATGCACATATGACTCAAGTGTTTGTATAAAATCTTATGGAATCTTTTAAATAGATTAAAAAAAGAGGAACATGTCTAAATTTAACTGCTATTTTTCAGTGGTAATTAGGATGGTCACTGAATGTCACAATGTGCAACACCAAGGCTTTGTAGGGCAAGAAATGGTAAATAAATAACTACTGGGGAGACCAAGCTAATCTTGACCAAGACAAAATGGTGCATAACATCTTCTATTCTTGAATTCACTTTATTCTTTTATTGTGTAATAACAACAGGTAATGTGTTTTTCTTTTCTTTATTAACAGAACACTCCAATCACTCAAAGTACTTTAGCTTGCTGAAGTGCTTTATGACTGAAGAGTGTGTCCTCTTTGATGTTTATAATGGCACTGTCGCCAGTCCTTTCCAAAATGAGTATTTCATCAAGATGAATAATCTTTTAATAAATACTCACATTGACAGGGTTAGAATTCCACTGAAATACCAACCCAGTAAAAAGGCAAACTAAGACCAAGTATAGTACAACATTGACGTGGGCTACTGGTAGATGAAGCACCTGGAGCTAAAGAGGTCTGACAGGAAGACAGGAAGACCATTGAAGCAGCTTCAGGTAAGTGAAATTCACCTTCCTATGCTCCCTGCAACCAACAGACACTTAGTGGAGCTGTCACCATTGACCCAGACGGTGATAGAGCTGCTTTATGCCCTACCTCTCGCTACGGAGGATCCCTCTTATGACCTGCAAAAACTGATGATGAGGCCTCAACCTTGCATGGTAACTGGGTTACGTGTCACAGTATGGTAATGGTAAAATTAAATCGAACAAAAAAATAAATAAAAGTTAAGTTACTAACCTCTAAATAATAATTATTTATGATTCTTAAATATTAATTATGATTTGATCATATACATTAAGATGTTTAACAAATGATTAAGCTGAGCAAAAAACAACTAATATGTACTATAAAAAATAAATCTACTATTGCTGTTTGATGTTCTGGTTTCTGAGAAGGATTTAAAAATGTACACATTTAAAATCCTACGTGTCATGGCAAGCTTAATGGTGTGCTTAAACCTGCCGGGAGCATACTCATTTGCAAGAGTCTTTAAAATTAAACTTCCTACATCTTTCAACATAGGTAATTCATGCAAATCCTGTAAATGGCTGCACCAAATGTATGAACCTGGGCTGGAATCAATACAAGAAAATTACCATGAACTATACAAAATTCACACAGCAAGATAGCATTTAGCATCTAGCATGGAAACAAGTCAGTGAGCAAGTCAGACTATAGTCACCAGAACAACTACAGCTTAAAGAGACACTATGGACCACAGAACAACTACAGCTTAAAGAGACACTATGGTCACCAGAACAACTACAGCTTAAAGAGACACTATGGTCACCAGAACAACTACAGCTTAAAGAGACACTATGGTCACCAGAACAACTACAGCTTAAAGAGACACTATGGTCACCAGAACAACTACAGCTTAAAGAGACACTATAGTCATCATAACAACTACAGCTTAAAGAGACACTATAGTCATCATAACAACTACAGCTTAAAGAGACACTATGGTCACCAGAACAACTACAGCTTAAAGAGACACTATAGTCATCATAACAACTACAGCTTAAAGAGACACTATAGTCATCATAACAACTACAGCTTAAAGAGACACTATGGTCACCAGAACAACTACAGCTTAAAGAGACACTATAGTCATCATAACAACTACAGCTTAAAGAGACACTATAGTCATCATAACAACTACAGCTTAAAGAGACACTATGGTCACCAGAACAACTACAGCTTAAAGAGACACTATAGTCATCATAACAACTACAGCTTAAAGAGACACTATAGTCATCATAACAACTACAGCTTAAAGAGACACTATGGTCACCAGAACAACTACAGCTTAAAGAGACACTATAGTCATCATAACAACTACAGCTTAAAGAGACACTATAGTCATCATAACAATTACAGCTTAAAGAGACACTATGGTCACCAGAACAACTACTACTTGTCCCTGTAGGCTTTTTAATGTAAAAACTGCCCTTTTACTGTAAACACTGCCTTGGTGTTGGAAAAAAGGAGAGTAAAATCAAATTTTTAAGAAGGTAAAAAGAGGGAGGCTGGGGGCCTAAACTGTCATTTTAATACTATAGTGTCATAAATACATGTTTGTATTTTTTGACACGATAGTGTCACTTTAGCATATTCTATTACACTCTATGGGAGACATTAAAACTCTTTTCAGATGTGAACTACAAATTGTTATTATAAGTAGTGTGAAAACAGTTGCTAATTTCTAAAGTAAGCAACCCATAATTTAATGGTTAGTGGCCTGTCATTAACACTATTTAACCCAGTAGATATTTGTGTAATGCTTTCTGGTGTTAGAATTAGATTTCATATACTACATATAGAAGAAGTTCAAGAGGTGAGTGCTTTAGCTTTATTGTATAGATCTTTTACAAAAACTTTTTAGTACGTTCATTGTACGTTTATAACACACACACTGTTAGTTCTCTGTAATCTGTACCGGCAAATCATCAACTTGCAGGCCAGAGCATTTTTCTTACATTCATAAAATAATAATGCTGATGAGTAAATATCTAGCCGAAAAACCTGAGCAACTGCAAATAAGATATAAGCGGCACACCCAAAAACATGCAATGATTTATAAGTTCGCTTGACAGATCCTGTACTCCTTTCAGTTTAAAGTCAAAAGAACTGTAACGTTCGGTTGTAACGTTGATAATGTAATTTAAATAACAGTAAGCCATACTGATAGCCTTCAGTTCAAATTGTATTTAATATGTTTCTAATGTGTTATAGCAGAGTTGTTACAGCAGAGTTAAAAGGGCATATCTGCCCAGTACATTTCTAGAGTTTTCATAGAATCTTCATCCACCACTCTTGGGCTGCTTTTTGTGACAATATTCAGCATAAAAAGGGTGAGACAGAGTCAAAGTGCTAAAAAAAAACAACTAAAGATGGTGGCAAAACGAGCCCACAAGCCATGCAGATGTATCATCAGTGGTCCCTATCTAGCAATATTAGAGAATATAACACTCGATATGCATTTGTATTGGCTAAATGTTCTGGTGCCAACACAATGTTTACTGAGATGGGGAAACATTTGTAAAAGCATCAGAGCCCATCATTATTATTCCATTATTACTCCAAGTTATGAATACTTCAAGTTATTGCAGTATTGCCATTAAAGTCCCAAACATAACTAAAAATCAGCCTTTTTTTTAGTAAACGAGACTGTATTACACATGGGTCGGAACTGCATGACCAGACAAGAAGACAACAACCCAATATCCAAAGAGGACATAGCGTTGCTTCTGAAAAGCATCATCAAATTATTTGCAGCAGATATGGGGTTGATTCTTGAGGAACTCTTTGTTCTTGGAGTATGGAACCTTCTTGGTCCTACAAACTATCTTGACAAAGTGACATACTGTTTTTCTAAAAGATGTATTGAATGGTCAGATGTCCTATATATGTGGGGAGCTGGTGGAATTACCATGTACGTTCTCAAAGGAACATTCCTGAGTAGCATCCAGTCAGACTGACTAGAGGATATAAAAGTATATTCTACAGCTTTCCCCAGGCAATGCTACACATAAAGTTTGGGAGTGTGGGAGGAGCTCTGTGCCCTCTCGTCAGTCATCTGGACATTGCACCTGGTGCCACTTGGAATATAGGACACAGGCAGTTTTTTGCTAAATTCTCCCAGCAGACATATACCCCTCTGCTCACATCACTTCCCTTCGCTGGAAGGACACTGTGAAGGATGGACTGAGGGAAGACATGGGTACCACTGGAAGCACGTCCTGCCATTGGCTCTCTGCTGCCTTTATGCTGCGTGTACTGCCAACTATGCACAGAATTGACTTTGGCCAGCCCAGAACTCTTATTGGACTGTGATACACCAATTATGCTGCCAGAGGTGGTTACACCTCCAGCAGGAAAGGGGTTGAAACCTGTATGTGATTCAAACTGAAACTATGCACATACAGACTCCAAGCACAATGACCACTTAAAATCAGTGAAGTTGTCATGATGCTTGAAGTAACCTTTAAATAAATTTAATACTAATAAGATTTATTTTAATTTCTCTGTTCATTTATGAGACAATGCAAAGAAATGCAAGACTTTAAAAGACATGATATAACCAAGGACTTATAAAAGGGCGAATAAGCAATAGTGGCTTTCACTTGAGAAATACTCAGACACAAATGACCAAGAAAGCAGTTTTTTAGCATATTGGCAAAGTGCAAAAATACAAAGATAACAGTATCGCTCACTTGAACTTGAGGTTACTGGCGTGTTGCATAATTTCCATTTGTCTGGACTTTTAGCATGTGAACAATTTTACAGACAAAATAGAAGACCTTTTCTTATTATATTGAGAAAGAAATGTAGAACAGGAAGTTTTTAAAATATCAACTGTTTTGTTTCCAAAGTATAACAAAGATATTTTCAGCACCGTGCTGTGAGGACATTACTCCATGTTCTTTTGCTTCGGTAAGTTGTTTTTGTAAACTGGCCAGAAACACCCTTTGAATTAAGTCAGTGCAGGCCAGCAAGGACAGGATGACACAACAGGAGGTGGGACACCTTTGGGAAACAATACCTTTGTTGATGAATGCAGCGTTTATTACTTTGATTCCAAACTATCTAAGATTTCAAAGGTCAGCCAAGAGAGCTTGTAAACATACTTAGGACAGTTTTGCATTATAGTGAACCTGTTTTGAAGATATAGTTTTTCTAACCAACTGGTTTGACTTATGTTACAATATAATTAAGTCTTTCTTCTCTTAATACTATTAAAAGTTAATATTTTAGTTTATTTTCTCTGTCCAGGGGCCAAGTCCTAGGTAAAAAAGTGTGGGAACTCACCCAAGATACCCCTCCCCCCCAAAAAAAACAAAAACAAAAACAAACAACCCACTAATAATTATACTCTCGTATGCAGTAAGGGCACAGGGCTGAGTAAGGGCACAGGGCTGAGTAGGGGGACAGTGGCTGAGTAAGGTGACAGGGGCTGAGGAAGAGGGGCAGGAGCAGGGCCGGCGCTACCATAAGGCGGCACAAGCGGCCGCCTTAGGGCGCACTGGCCTGGGGGGCGCAATCCTCGGGTGACTGGCAGGAGGAGAGCACACTGCATAGTGCTCCCCTCCTTCCGGTCATTGCGTGTAGAGTTGCCGAGCGGGCGGGCCGCGGTTTACCCGGTCTGACAGGAGATGCAACAAACTGCTTCCTCTCAGACTGGGACAGGAAACAGGATCCTCTGCCGCGTACTGCCCGCTCAACCACGCTGCATGGAGAGAGCAGAAGGAGGCACAATGGAAGGTAAGAGGGGAGTGGGGGACAATAAAAGTTACAGTTACAGGAGGTGGGGGACAAGAAGAGTTACAGGAGAGGGGGACAATAAAGTTACAGTTACAGGAGGTGGGGACAAGAAGAGTTAGGGGGACAGACAAAAAGCTACAGGAGGGGACAATAAAAGGACAGGAGGTGGGGACAAGAAGACAAGAAGAGTTACAGGAGAGGGGGACAATAAAAGTTACAGGAGGGAGGACAAGAAGAGTTACAGGAGGGGGGACAATAAAAGTTACAGTTACAGGAGGTGGGGGACAAAAAGAGTTGGGGGGGACAATAAAAGTTACAGGAGGGAGGACAAGAAGAGTTACAGGAGAGGGGAACAATAAAAGTTACAGGAGGGAGGACAAGAAGAGTTACAGGAGGGGGGACAAGAAGAGTTACGGGGGGGGGACAAGAAGAGTTACAGGAAGGGGGGAACAAGAAGAGTTACAGGAGGGGGGGCTATAAAAGGTACAGGAGGGGAGGGGGATAATAGGTTCAGGGGAGGCAATAAAAGGTGGGGGACATTTAAAGGCACAGGAGGGGAGGTGGGACAATGAAAGGTATAGGGGGAGGGGGACATTGAAAGGGACAGGAATGCTGGGGGGCAAAAAGAGAAACTCATAGAGGCTGAATGCACACGGGGGGGCAAAAAGACACACAGAGGGGCTGAGGGAGGACACATAGACAGACAGAAGGGTTGTGGGGAGAAAGAGACGTACAAAGGGACTTTGGGGGAGAAAGAGCCACACAAATGAGCTGGGGAGAAGAAAGAGACAGACAAAGGGGCTGGAGTAAGTAAAAAATACACAAATGGGTTGTAAGAGAAACACAAGGAGATAAAACACAGCAAAGCGGGTGTAAGACACACAAAGGAGAAAAAGGGAGTAAGATATTCGAATGATAGGATAAAAACACTGAAGGGGGTAAGAAATTTAAAAGGGGGGTTACATGACACACAGGTGAAGATGCATTTTTTGGGGGGAGGAGGGGCGGCAAAACGCATCTTCGCCTGTGTTGTCAGAAATCCTTGCACCGGCCCTGGGCAGGAGCTTAGGAGGGGGACATTGGCTGAGGAAAGGGACAGGGGCTGAGGAAAGGGACAGGGCTGGGGAAGAGGGACATGGACTGAGGGCTGAGGGGGACAGTGGCTGAGGAAGAGGGACAGGTGCTGAGGGGGACAGGGACTGAGGAAAGGAACAGGGGCTAAGGGGGACAGTGGCTGAGTGAGGGGACAAGAACTGAGGAGGGGGACAGGGGCTGAGGAAGAGGGACAGGAGCTTAGGAGGGGGGGCAGGGGCTGTGGAAAGGGACAGGGACTGAGTAAGGGGACAGGGACTGAGTAAGGGGACAGGGGCTGAGTAAGGGGACAGGGCCTGAGTAAGGGGACAGGAACTGAGTAAGGGGAGAGGGGCTGAGGAAGGGGACAGGGGCTGAGGAAGGGGGCAGGGAATGAGGAGGGGGACAGAACCTGAGTAAGGGGACAGGGGCTGAAGGTGGGGATAAAAAAAACCCTAAAGTGCATTCCCCCCTCCTTGAGGCTTACCTTTGGCCAGGGAGGGGTGGGACATGATCTGGAGCCTGCAGCCTGCAGTCAGTGGAGTCTACCGGCCCATCCTGATGATGTCAGGAGGAGGGTGCGTGACTTCCTCTGCTCTTCTCCCAGACTCCCCAGCGGTCTTGGAAGAAAAGCAGTGAAAGTCAGGCACCCCTCCTCCCGACATCATCAGGATGGGCCAGCACACTCCACTGGCTGCAGGGAGAGAGGTGAGTTTAAAAATCCGAGTCCCCAGCCAGAGGCAGAGGCAGGGGATTTGGATTTGTGCTCCCCTCTGCTCTGGCGGCCGCTTGTGCCAGCCCTGGGTCCTGCAGGACTAGTAACGGGAACGGTGTTCCTGCTGTGGAAAAAGTGCAGGAACGCCGTTCCCACGCGTTCCTGCAGGACTCGAGCCCTGCCTCTGGCTCCTTCTTTCATCCTCCCCCTTGCGTGCATTGCTTCCACTGAATTCAAGTAGAAGAGATGCCTAGAGGAGGGTTTCCATGATAACAGGCAGGTAGAGCACAGCCTTTTTATCTCCATGCCGATTGGCACAGGGTGAATTGACTGAAAGAAGAGGGAAAATACTTTATTTTTAATCTCTGGTTTGCTAACACAATGTACAAATGAAATTTGATTTTCTAACATTTAAGATTAAGTTGTGTTGTGCATATATATATCAGGAATCCTTGATCCTCTTTTTATAATATCTTCTTTATTGGTACATTGAAGTTTACAAAAATAATTATTTTAATAACAGTATCAATACACCAAATCTTTTTTTATTTTTTTTGTATTTATTTTTTCTGTGCATGTGAGTACGATTAACATATCATCTTGCAATGCCGCAACAGCAACAGCAAGCATATTATAAACAGAAGTTGACATGGCATGCGAGTAAACGGCACAATTTTATATTATGTTATATTATAATAAGCAGGCTAGGTACAGGGCAGGCGCTTCCTATAAGGCGAACTAGGCAGCTGGAGGGGTCGCCCTGCGCTCCCAGCCTGAATACTGCAGCGTCTGGCCTCAGGCTGCAACCACCTCCCTTCCCTTGAGCAGCATGGCGAGCCTCGGTCCGGCGTTACAGGAACATCACGTTCCCACCGGCGGACGACGAAGATGCACTCAGTGTGCGCTTCCCATGTGACGGTGCAGAGCAAGCACTGTGGACGAAGGCGACCACCTGGGAAGGAGGTGTAGAGAGAAGAGGAGAACATGGGGGGGAGAAGAGGAGAACATAGGGAGGAGGGAGGAGAAGAGGAGAACATAGAGAGGAGAGGGAGAAGAGAACACAGGGAGGGGGAAGTAGAGGAGAACACAGGGAGGGGGGAAGAAGAGAACACAGGGAGGGGGGAAGAGAAGAAGAGGAGAACACAGGGAGGAAGAGGAGAACATAGGGAGGGGGGAAGAGAAGAAGAGGAGAACACAGGGAGGAGGGGAAGAAGAGGAGAACACAGGGAGGAGGGGAAGAAGAGGAGAACACAGGGAGGAGGGGAAGAAGAGGAGAACACAG
>OW240915.1:279092642-279292920 GCA_933207985.1 Pelobates cultripes | reverse complement strand
CAAATGAGCTGGGGAGAAGAAAGAGACAGACAAAGGGGCTGGAGTAAGTAAAAAATACACAAATGGGTTGTAAGAGAAACACAAGGAGATAAAACACAGCAAAGCGGGTGTAAGACACACAAAGGAGAAAAAGGGAGTAAGATATTCGAATGATAGGATAAAAACACTGAAGGGGGTAAGAAATTTAAAAGGGGGGTTACATGACACACAGGTGAAGATGCATTTTTTGGGGGGAGGAGGGGCGGCAAAACGCATCTTCGCCTGTGTTGTCAGAAATCCTTGCACCGGCCCTGGGCAGGAGCTTAGGAGGGGGACATTGGCTGAGGAAAGGGACAGGGGCTGAGGAAAGGGACAGGGCTGGGGAAGAGGGACATGGACTGAGGGCTGAGGGGGACAGTGGCTGAGGAAGAGGGACAGGTGCTGAGGGGGACAGGGACTGAGGAAAGGAACAGGGGCTAAGGGGGACAGTGGCTGAGTGAGGGGACAAGAACTGAGGAGGGGGACAGGGGCTGAGGAAAGGGACAGGGGCTAAGGGGGACAGTGGCTGAGTGAGGGGACAAGAACTGAGGAAAGGGACAGGGGCTGAGGGGGACAGTGGCTGAGGAAGAGGGACAGGTGCTGAGGGGGACAGGGACTGAGGAAAGGAACAGGGGCTAAGGGGGACAGTGGCTGAGTGAGGGGACAAGAACTGAGGAGGGGGACAGGGGCTGAGGAAGAGGGACAGGAGCTTAGGAGGGGGGGCAGGGGCTGTGGAAAGGGACAGGGACTGAGTAAGGGGACAGGGACTGAGTAAGGGGACAGGGGCTGAGTAAGGGGACAGGGCCTGAGTAAGGGGACAGGAACTGAGTAAGGGGAGAGGGGCTGAGGAAGGGGACAGGGGCTGAGGAAGGGGGCAGGGAATGAGGAGGGGGACAGAACCTGAGTAAGGGGACAGGGGCTGAAGGTGGGGATAAAAAAAACCCTAAAGTGCATTCCCCCCTCCTTGAGGCTTACCTTTGGCCAGGGAGGGGTGGGACATGATCTGGAGCCTGCAGCCTGCAGTCAGTGGAGTCTACCGGCCCATCCTGATGATGTCAGGAGGAGGGTGCGTGACTTCCTCTGCTCTTCTCCCAGACTCCCCAGCGGTCTTGGAAGAAAAGCAGTGAAAGTCAGGCACCCCTCCTCCCGACATCATCAGGATGGGCCAGCACACTCCACTGGCTGCAGGGAGAGAGGTGAGTTTAAAAATCCGAGTCCCCAGCCAGAGGCAGAGGCAGGGGATTTGGATTTGTGCTCCCCTCTGCTCTGGCGGCCGCTTGTGCCAGCCCTGGGTCCTGCAGGACTAGTAACGGGAACGGTGTTCCTGCTGTGGAAAAAGTGCAGGAACGCCGTTCCCACGCGTTCCTGCAGGACTCGAGCCCTGCCTCTGGCTCCTTCTTTCATCCTCCCCCTTGCGTGCATTGCTTCCACTGAATTCAAGTAGAAGAGATGCCTAGAGGAGGGTTTCCATGATAACAGGCAGGTAGAGCACAGCCTTTTTATCTCCATGCCGATTGGCACAGGGTGAATTGACTGAAAGAAGAGGGAAAATACTTTATTTTTAATCTCTGGTTTGCTAACACAATGTACAAATGAAATTTGATTTTCTAACATTTAAGATTAAGTTGTGTTGTGCATATATATATCAGGAATCCTTGATCCTCTTTTTATAATATCTTCTTTATTGGTACATTGAAGTTTACAAAAATAATTATTTTAATAACAGTATCAATACACCAAATCTTTTTTTATTTTTTTTGTATTTATTTTTTCTGTGCATGTGAGTACGATTAACATATCATCTTGCAATGCCGCAACAGCAACAGCAAGCATATTATAAACAGAAGTTGACATGGCATGCGAGTAAACGGCACAATTTTATATTATGTTATATTATAATAAGCAGGCTAGGTACAGGGCAGGCGCTTCCTATAAGGCGAACTAGGCAGCTGGAGGGGTCGCCCTGCGCTCCCATCATCGGCCCTTTGAATGCTGCAGCCGTCTGAGCGCTCTATAGAGAGCCTCAGGCGGCTGCAGCTCTGCCTCTCTCCTCACCTCCCCTTCCCTTGGTAGCATGGCCGAGCTACTCTCCGGTCCGCGTTACAGGAACATCCGTTTCCTGTACCCGGCCGGACTGACAGGAAGTGCACACTCAGTGTGCACTTCCATGAGTCCGGCCGGGTACAGGAAACAGAAGCTCCTGTACTGTGGACCGAAAAGGGGCTCGGCCACCCACTCTACACACAGGGAAGGGAAGGTGAGGAGAACACGGGGGGGAGAAGAGAAGAACATGGGGGGAAGAAGAGGAGAATAATGGACTGGGGAGAAGACGAGGAGAAAACAGGGGAGGGGGGGTAAGAAGAGGAGAACACAGGAGGGGGGGAAGAAGAGGAGAACACAGGGAGGGGGGAGAAGAGGAGAACACAGGGTGGGAAGAAGAGGAGAACAGGGTGGGAAGAAGAGGAGAACACGGGGAGAAGAGGAGAACACGGGAAGAAGAGGAGAACACAGAGAGGGGGGGAAGAAGAGTAGGGACACGGGGAGAAGAGGAGAACACAGGGAGGGGGAAGAAGAGGAGAACACAGGGGGGATAAGAAGAGGAGAACACAGGGAAGGGGAAGAATAGGAAAACACAGGGAGAGGGGGTAGAAGAAGAGGAAAACACCGGGGGGAGAAGAAGAGGAAAACAGGAGGGAGAAGAATAGGAAAACAAAGGGGGGAGAGAAAAGGAGAACACAGGGAGGGGGTGTGAGGAAAACATGGGTGAGTTCAGGAGAATGTGGGGGAGGGAGAGACCACTAAAGGAGGGAGGGGGTGGTGGAGAGACCACTAGGGGAGAGGGGTGAGGAGAGACCACTAAGGGGGAGAGCAGAGACCACTAAGTGAGGGGGGTGGAGAGACCACTAGGGGAGGATGGGGGAGAGGAGAGACCACTAATGGAAAGGGGGGCAGAGGAGAGCAGAGACCAGTAAGGGGGAGACGAGAGACCACTAATGGAAACTGTGTAAGGGGCCCCAAAAAATGGAGCTGCTTCCCGTTCTCCCAGAAAATTGCATTTTGTGACCACAGTTACAAACAGCCTCCAGAGATCCTGTTCTACACCAGACCAGTGGAGCCAGACTGCAGCCAGAGCCCATCACCATCCTCATCTAGTTGTAGGCAATTTAGTATATTATTAGTGACACTAATCTCTAATTTACCTCACATCAGGGCCGCCATCAGGGCATGACAACCGCAACGGTTGTCATGGGCCCGGCGGTCCTGGGGGGCCCGGACTGGTCAGGTCGTCCGGGCACCACATTCAGTGGGTACATACTGGGTCACAGGGGGCCCTGCGACCCCGGTATGTACCCACAGGGCCAGCCTCTTCTCCTGGGGGGCCCAGCAGCCGGTCACCTCAGGGCCCCCCAGAGGCTGGCCCTGCTGACACTGGCGGCGGGCGGGCCGGCGCGCGAGGGAGCACTCTCTGTGTGCTTCCTCTTCAGCTCCCTCGCGCACTGTACTGATGCCGGAGCCGAAAGATGACGTCATCTTCCGGCTCCGGCATAAGTACGCGGCGCGCAAGGGAGCTGAAGAGGAAGCACCCAGAGAGTGCTCCCTCGCGCGTGCGCCCGCCAGGTGTGTGTGGGGGGGAATGAAATTAAGG
The DNA here is from genome assembly GCA_933207985.1 of Pelobates cultripes. Taxonomy (NCBI): domain Eukaryota; kingdom Metazoa; phylum Chordata; class Amphibia; order Anura; family Pelobatidae; genus Pelobates; species Pelobates cultripes. Next base: position 279,289,256 of record OW240915.1, on the reverse strand, counting down.
GGAGGAAATGAAATGGGAGGGGGGGAATGAAATGGGAGGGGGGGAGGAATGAAATGGGAAGGGGGAGAGAATAAAATGGAAGGGGGGAGAGAATAAAATGGGAGGGAGGGGAGAGAATAAAATGGGAGGGGGGTGGAAGAATGAAATGGGAGGGAGGGGGGAGAGAATAAAATGGGAGGGAGGGGAGGAATAAAATGGGAGGGGGGAGGAGGAATGAAATGGGAAGGGGGGAGAGAATAAAATGGGAGGGAGGGGAGAGAATAAAATGGGAGGGGGGTGGAGGAATGAAATGGGAGGGAGGGGAGGAGGAATGAAATGGGAAGGGGAGAGAATAAAATGGGAGGGAGGGGGAGGAGGAATGAAATGGGAGGGAGGAGGAGGAATGAAATGGGAGGGAGGGGGAGAGAATAAAATGGGAGGTGGGGTGGAGGAATGAAATTTGGGGGGGGGGGCAGGAATGAAATTTGAGGGGTAGGGGTGAGAGGAAGGAAATTTGAGGGAGGGAGAGAGGAAGGAAATTTGAGGACGGGGAGAGGAAGGAAATTTGAGGGACGGGGAGAGGAAGGAAATTTGAGGGAGGGAGAGAGGAAGGAAATTTGAGGGCGTGGAGAGAAAGGAAATTGGAGGGGAGAGGAAGGAAATTGGAGGGGGGGAGAAGGAAATTGGAGAGGGAGGGGGAGAAGAAGGAAATTGGAGGGAGAGGGGGGGAGAGATTGACATCCATCACACACAATGCACCCCTTGCACACAGAAAAACACACAATGCATTACACACAGACACACGTACACAAGCAATGCATCCCTTACACACAGCAACACACAATGCACCCCTTGCACACAGAAAAACACACAATGCATTACACACAGACACACGTACACAAGCAATGCATCCCTTACACACAGCAACACACAATGCACCCCTTACACACACTCAATGCATCCCTTACAGATGCACACACTGCATCCCATACATACACAAACTCATCTTGCAGCCCTTACACATACAAACACAGATTCACACAATGCATTCCTTACACACATCAGGACATCCCCCACACACACACTCCACTCCCTGTGAACAAACTCATTGGTGGAACATGAAGATGGACCCTGGGACCCAGACCTCGAGCTGTGTAAAGGGCCCTCAAAAAAATGGAGCTGCTTCCCAGAACAGTGATTTTTGTGACCACAGTTACAAACCGCCTCCAGAGAGCCTGTTGTACACCAGACCAGTGGAGTCAGACGGCAGCTAGAGCCCATCATCATCCTCATCTGGTTGTAAGTAGGCAATCTAGTATATTATTCGTGGCACTAATCTCTAATTTACCTCACATTAAAGAAACACTATAGTCCCCAGAACCACTGCAGCTTAATGTAGTGGTTCTGGTGTCTATAGCCTGTCCCTGCAGGCCTTTTAATGTAAACACGGCGGCACTGCAGCACTGGTGTTAGTTAACATGGCAGATCATATGGGTGGGTATTGTGATGTCACATGGGGCGGCAAACTTTACTTTGCCTAGGGCAAAAATCCTTGCACCGCCCTGCAGACACTGCATCCCTGTGGGCTGATTCGGGGCAGCACTTTGGGCGGACTCGGGTGCAGGCACCGGGGGGCCCAGACCTGGAGCTGTGTCAGGGGCCCCAACATTTCTGATGGCAGCCCTGCCTCACATTAAAGGGACACTGTAGTCCCCAGAACCACTGCAGCTTAATGAAGTGGTTCTGGTGTCTATAGCCTATTCCTGCAGGCTTTTTTAATGAAAACACACATTGTGTGCAGCACTGGCGTTAGTTCATATGGCAGACCATATGGGTGGGACATTGTGATGTCACAGGGGGGAAAGGGGCAGCAAATTTTTATTTTGCCTAGGGTGGCAAAAATCCTTGCACCGACCCTGGCTAGGTATTGAAAGAGTATGGTGAGGTAAGAGACATGTTTTTAAACAAAGGGTGTTAGATAGCTCCAAAAGTAGTTTCAGAACAAACAGGTTATGCATATTACAGGCGTGACGTAAAGGACAGAATCCTGCGTTGAAATAACAGCGGTATATTTAGTATATCTGCCTAATTGGGATAGATTCATGTGAGGTTAGATAACAAGGCTAGGTAAACATGTGGCAGCGAGTGGACCTTACTAATCAGGAGTATATGCATACTATGCTAACTGACTGTGGGTACACAATTGTTGTTTCGGGGCTTAAGTGGGGACAGTAGTTTAACGTGGCTTGGTTGCATGTAACGCTCAGAAAAGACATGCACAGTGTTAACTATCATTAACTGAGGATAACAGTGAAGTGTTGCTTAGGCACCTAAAGCCCTATTCAATAGTTGGTGTACAGAGTTATGATGATGTGGACTAGGTTTGACCTATTGTTACTCCACCAGGTTAGTCCGCTGAGGTTCAGCCAATGCCCAGTTTAGTGGCCCTGGTTACCGGCCTGGAATAGATGTCCAAGAGTTTACCCTTCTGCACCTCGGCACCCAGTGTCTTCGCGTAAGCTTCGCAGCACAGGCCATTTGAAGCACCCCTCCTGCCCTGGGACTCTCCAGGAGCCAGTACCAGCATTGCACGGGTTCTTTGTCCTTTCCGGGTATGGGGCTACACAGGGCAGTTCTTTGCGGTGTGCGTAGATGTTTAGCTTTCCTCTGAAGGCTTGTGTGGTAAATAGGGGTCAGAACCGGTGTGGCTTCCTTCCCAGTCAGGCCAGTCATGGTTGAAGATACAATCTTGATCATCGCTTTGCCCGGTCGGGGCCCCTCTGGCCGCACCTCGTGGTCGGCTGTAGTCGGCTGTAGTCGACATATGCCACGGTTTGTTAGTGTCGCTGGTGGCTGTCGTTTTTTCTCCATGCGTTCCCAGAATCGGCTGCATATGCCGTCTAATTTTTCCTGGAAGGCTGCTACCCAATTGCTGTGGCGGTGCCGTTGGCCATTTTAGCTGGGCCTCATGTCTCCCGTCCTCCAGAATTGCAGCGTGGAGCAGTGCGGAGGTAAGTGCTTTGTTTGTGGGGGTAGACCAGGATGACCCCCACTGGTCCATAGGGGGGGGAACGAGGGCTTGTGTTCAAGAGTACTGCCATTGAAGGTGGCAAGGGAGTGGCCATCTCCCCCACACCGACCATGCTTGTAGGCCGCAGCTGTCGCTCTGGCAAATCCTGCAGGCAATGTCGCTTCTTTGGTGTCGGTTTGTGCTCCATAGTGTCACTGTTCTGTTCGTGGCTCGTAAAAGTTTTTCAGAGGTTGTTTGTGTCCATTAATCAGGAATATGTGCTTGGGCGAGCAGGAGCTGTTCTGCCCTGTGACCTCTCAGCTCAGCGGTCCGGCAGCGCCCCTCAAATATTTAAATTTTAAACCTACTTATATTACAATCATCATTCATACTTTTTCCAACATTCATTCTGATGTGGGGGAGGGGGTGGGGAGGACAGGAATCAAACCATGGGTTTCTATTACTTATTTATATTAAAAAGTATTTGGTGTTAATTGGCTTTCCCCTTTAAAAGTTTTATTAGAAATGTCTAACTCTTATTAGCATATGGAGATGTTTGCCATTCGACCCATATTTTTAAATATAGATTCAGTTGGTTATTCATTAAATAGTAACCTTTCTCCAATGAGCATTGGTAGCTTATATGGTTTATTATTTCATTCCAGTTTAGGCAGTGGTGTATCCTGGTTTTGTGCTGCCCTAGGCAGGACAAAACTCAGGCGCCCCCCTCCCCCCCCAACCTCCTTACCTTTGGGAGTGCTGGGGGGGGGGGTCTCTATCCCTGGTGGTCCGGTGGCTGCAGGTCAGGCGGGCGGCTGGCGAGGGAGCACTTCCTATGAGCTGACTGCTCAGCTCCCTCGCGCGCCGGCTGCAGAGTGAGGCTGGGAGCCGGAAGATGACGTCATCTTCCTGCTCCCAGCCTCACTGTGCGGCGCGCGAGGGAGCTAAGAGAGAGCTCATAGGAAGTGCTCCCTCGCCAGCCGCCCGCCTGCCAGCGCCGCCCGCCCGCTCGGGATGTCAGTTAGCCGCGAGGCTAACTAGGCATTTGCCCTGGGCATTTGGGGGGCGGCGTTTTTTGCCGCCCCCTGAAAAATGCCGCCCAAGGCAAATGCCTTGTTTGCCTCGCGGCTAATACGCCCCTGAGTTTAGGTGCCCTTGCTTTTGCCAATTTCTCGCCATGCACATCTTTACTGCCAGCATAATATGAATCATTATTTAAGATAGGGGTTTCTCCGATTCATGACTGCTGACCCAACCAGTCCCCCAACCAATAAACCCGTTGCCCCCCAAATAATACACGTGACACATTCTTCTTGTGGATAAGGGCAACGGCCACAGCTTTATTTAACATAATAATTTTTAACTTAGTCCAACTCTGCCAGCTGTTGGGTGTTTCCCAACAGGCAGTTCTCCCAACTTCTATACCATGAGCCTCGACAGCCGGCTCCTCGCCATCAGCTCCGTGCAGGCTGACGTCTCCCCAAAGCTCCTTTTTTCTTCTGCGCTGTCCAGGGAAACCCGCCAAGCTGTGACAACACAAAACAAGAAAACAAGACACAAGCCACAACACCAGAAACAGGGTGGGAGGGTGGGAAAACAGCCAAGATCCCTCAATGAACCTGCTGACTGGTAAGTCCCCTCCCTCTTCCTTTCCTTAAGAACCACAAATGTATCCATTTTAACCCAGCCCCCAATCTTGGGCAGCAGTCATGCTCCCCCTTCCTTATCCTTCCAGGGGGAAACTTGACTGCTGACCCAACCAGTCCCCCAACCAATAAACCCGTTGTCCCCCAAATAATACACGTGACACATTCTTCTTGTGGATAAGGGCAACGGCCACAGCTTTATTTAACATAATAATTTTTAACTTAGTCCAACTCTGCCAGCTGTTGGGTGTTTCCCAACAGGCAGTTCTCCCAACTTCTATACCATGAGCCTCGACAGCCGGCTCCTCGCCATCAGCTCCGTGCAGGCTGTCGTCTCCCCAAAGCTCCTTTTTTCTTCTGCGCTGTGCAGGGAAACCCGCCACCGCGATGCCCACCTCGCGCACTACGCTGCGCGGGCATCGCGCCCCCCCGCCGACAGCGCCGCCTCAATTCCTGCTTGTAATCCCATATTGAAAATATCTAACCCAATGGGGGACAAATGAACACCATCCCGTCTCATGACGTCATCGTTAACCCCTTCCAACTCAAAGTGCCTCACAACTACACCCCCCAGTTGGCGTACAAACCGAGACATGGTCATGTTAACCTTACGCCTATAGCGCTCCAAAGCCTTACCATGACCCCCGGACCGCCACACCGGGCGCGGAACGATCTCGGACCAGACGAGGGTCAGGTCCCGGAACAACGCAAAACAGCGGGCCACGTCATGCCGCATTGCACAAACTAGGTCCACCGACCGTCGCCGTCCGACATCGTTCCCGCCCACGTGAAGTACCAAGGTCACCGGCCCTGACACACAGCACCGGAGCTGTACCAGCTCGGTGTACAACCCATCCCAGGACAATCCCCGAATCCCCCTCCAACGTACCCGTGCTACCTCGTATGATAAACCGAGGTTACGGCCATAGGATCTAGCCTCCGCACGCCTAGCAGCCCAATAAACAAATGAGTGTCCCACGATCCAGACAAATCGAGGAGCAGGACCTATAATGAAAATAACAGACAACCATCACCGTAACGATGCTAGCCTACAGCAAATGGGGGCGCACGTAGAGCTGGTACCGGCCCGACTGCCAGCGCCCCAAACGCTTGAGCGCCTCCGTGGGAAGGCCCAGCTGACTAGCCTGCATGGCAGCTCCGATTCAAAACGAGTGCGTGGTGTACAAACCCGGAGACAACCCAAGACTAACCACCCCTGCCCGGAGAATCCTGGCGAACTGAAACCGGCTGAGCGCTGACCCATCCCGATGCCTCAACAGGGATCCTGCCTCCGATCCTCGCACCGCCAAGAAATCCCGCAGCAACTTAACCGGGCAAAACGGCTCACCAGTAGCCATAATCCTAACCGATGCGCCCACACCTACCTGATCTGTCTTAGATTTACGAATGATCAACTCCATGTCACCCGTCGAGACCGTGACATCAGCAAGTTGCATGGCAGCTGGCCCCCGCGTACTCGGAGCCACCAGCTCGCCTATCCGAAGAGTCGCAAAAAAGCAGATAGCAAACGCGGCCCGGAACAGGAGAACCTCGTAGCCCGAAACACAGATCTGGGGCAAACGCTCCAGGAGTCTGCACAAGATCTCATAGGAGATGGGACGCCGAGCGTCCCGCCTACGACCCTTCTTTCAGCCCTTCATGATCCGCGAAATGCAAAATGACTTGGTCGCATCCTGCCACCCACACCACTGGAACAGAAAAGACAGGGCCGCTAACGCCCTCTCTGCTGCCGCTACCGACTTACCCTTCTCGCAGAGTGACTCCAAAAAGGACAGAGTCGCTCCCAACCTACCTTCGTCCGTAGACGCCTCCCTGTCCCTGCAGACACCCGTCCACTGCCGCCAGACCGCAGAATACGATTTCCACGTCGACTCCGCCAGCGACTCCCTCGCCAACCGGCTCAGATGGTGGAAACCAGGTCCCATATACCCTCCGGGCACGAGGTGCCAGCCTGCTCCGCCTCTGGAGCCGCCGCTCGAAACCTGTCCCACTGAAACCGAGAGAGAGAGTCGGCTATAACGTTCCGCTCCCCAGGCACATGGCGCGCAACCAACCACAAATTATGTGCTAAGCTAAGCAGGACCAGGCGCCGGAGGAGCGTCAACACCGGAGGCGACGCAGACGTAGATCGGTTGATCACATGGACCACACTCATGTTGTCCGTGTGCACCACTACCTTCCGGTTCGACAGCTCCACACCCCAGAGCTCCACAGCCACCACAATGGGAAAGAGCTCCAAAAACGTCAAGTTACTCACCAATTCCGTCTCTCGCCAGTGTCGGGGCCAGGCCTCCGCGCACCACCGTCCCTGAAAGTAGGCACCGAAACCCACGGACCCAGACGCGTCCGTGTATAATTCTAAATCCGTATTGGCACTTTTTTGGCACCTTTTGCCGAATCCACCAGCCGCAGCAGGTGAGTCAGCTTGTCGTCCGGCAAGCGGAAAACCATGCTCCACGTGTCCACTTCAATCCCTAAGTAGGACAGGACTCCCACCGAACCCACCGTCTTCTCGGCTGCTATCGGCACGCCAAAATCCGCAGCGACGGCCCGAAAGGAATCCAAGAGCCCCACGCGGTCATCCGACTCCCGCGGGCCCACAAACAAAAAATCGTCAAGGTAATGAGTCAGGGACTCTATCCCCGCAACCCGAGCGACAACCCATTCCAAAAACGATGCAAACATTTCAAAGTAAGAACAAGATATATCGCAGCCCATAGGCAAACACATATCAAAGAAAAAGGAACCTTGAAACCGACAACCCAACAGGTGAAAACAGTCCGGGTGGACCGGGAGCAGGCGAAAAGCAGACTCGATGTCCGACTTCGCCAACAGAGCTCCCTTCCCTGCCTCCCGGACCAACTCTAATGCCCGATCAAACGAGGCGTAACGAACGTGTGATTCTTCCTTGTCAATGTCATCATTCACCGACCCACCCGAGGGGTAGGACAAGTGGTGAATGAGACGGAAGGATCCAGGCTCTTTCTTAGGAACTAACCCCAGCGGGGATACCCGCAAATTGGGAAATGGAGGCGAGTCAAACGGACCCGCCATCCTGCCCAAACAAACTTCCTTCCTCAACTTATCCTCTAGGATAGACTCTTTCCCCACCACCGAACGCAGGTTATCTGCCAGGGAAGGGGAATCCGAATGAACAAACGGAATCCAAAACCCCGTCAAAAACCCTTCTAGCAGAACCCCTGCATCCTTACGCTTGGGATACCGGTCGAGCCACGGGCGCATCCTTAGCACGCTCACGGGAGTCCTCCCCTCTAGGGAGATCCTCCCTATTGGATCTCCCACCATGCTTGCCCTTCTTGAAACAGCGCAGCGCAGGGTGGGCCCCTCCACAATGAGAGCACTCGTGCTTGAAACGGCATGATCCAAACCACTTGCAATGACTCTCATTGTAGAGCCAGCAGACTCCCCTGCGCTGCCCAGCCGGCGCACTGGACGGCACGCCGGCTGCTCCTGGAAAGGGGGACGGACGACTAGGGGTCATCAGCAAGAGCCAAAGGCTCCCGTCCTGGACCCCAAAATCCATACCCGAACACACCGCCATCTTCTGGCGAAATTGTTGGTCATACCGAAACCAACATTGTCCCCCATAAACCTTGTACGCCCCCCATATGAGGTCTACATACCCAAACAATGCTGGTGCCTTCTCCGGGAAGGCCCGCTTCATCACACTTGCAAAGATGGAGAACCCTTGCAGCCAGTTACCAAACGTACGCGGCAGATGCTTACCTCTGTCGCCGTCCACCGAATCTCCCCGCCGCGGCCTATCCACCGACTCCCGGTCCGGGGGGACCAGGGAGAGTAAATCTACATATTCACCCTTTACAATCTTCTCTTTCACCTCCAAAGCCACGTGCATCCCAAGTGGGGACAGCTCGCAACCTGGCAAGCACTGCGCCCTACCTGACCGAGTACACTGACCCTTATCCCGTGCATGGGCCTGCGCAGGGAGAGAAACTGGGACAGACAAAGGGCCCCCCCCTGGGAGTCTATCTTACACGGCCTTGAGCAACCCCAGAACTTCCCCATTAAACCCACTATCTACCCTATCCCCAGCTAGCGCATGCCAAGCGCTAGCGCAACACTTACCGCTGGCTGGCTGAGGATGCTGGGCCTCACCATCATCAGAACCGGAACTGGACCCTGATCCCAGGGGTGATCCACGGCCGGCCTCCTGGCCCGACCGCAATCTTTCTTCCAGGGTGCTGCTGCTGCCACTCCTGTGGCCTCTCCGGCTTCCAGTAGCCCTCCTGGGCTCTTCTCGCATGGTTTCCGGCTCACTTCCTGCCGGAACCACGCTGGAACGCAAGGCCTGTGACGTCCGCGCTCTCCTGCGCGGTGACGTCACGTACGCACCTTGTGTGATGACGATCCTTCCGGCCGCGTCCACGTCACGCACCGAGCGTGCTGACGCGACTTCCGGGCCGGCCGGAAGAGAAGAGCGCGGAGAGCGCGATCTTCCCGCCCTTTCGGCAACCTGGCTTCCGCCGCCATCTTGATCCTGGACACCGCCACCGGCCTCACCAGAACGGATCCTCCTCCTCCCGGGTACCGGACTCCGGAGCGGTTGCGCGGCCGAGCCGCCACTTCTTCCCCTCCTCTGACACCTAACCGGACTGGGAGAAAGACGCGACGTTTTTTTTTTTTAAATTCTAACTGTTTGTCTTGAATTACAGGGCCAGTCAGGTAAGAAAACAGCCAAGATCCCTCAATGAACCTGCTGACTGGTAAGTCCCCTCCCTCTCCCTTTCCTTAAGAACCACAAATGTATCCATTTTAACCCAGCCCCCAATCTTGGGCAGCAGTCATGCTCCCCCTTCCTTATCCTTCCAGGGGGAAACTGGAAGTTCTAGATGGAAACAAAGGAGTCAAAGGGACCTCTCTCCCTAAAATTTCCAAGAGGAATCTTTTGAGATTACTTTTTAGAATATCTTACCCAGAGCTTGCCTACTAAATGTGGAAATGAGATCATTTTGCAATATAACATCTCCTCTCCAACATTGGTCAGAATGGTCACTATACATTTTATTTAAATGTTGTTGGAACCATATACCACCTGTATACAACTTTATAATAAAGCTCAATTAGATTTACACAGTGTGTACTGCATTTCGCCCACTTTATACTCTGTTTCCAGTTTTTTAAAGTCTAGTTCCCAATTCACTATTGGTGGCTCTTTGACAAAGACTTCAGAAATACCAAGAAATTTGAGTGAACAAGATATTCTCTTCTTAGGATTATGGTTCTCTAGAAAATTAATAGTGTCATTATGTTCTAAGATTTGTTTTGTAGATAAATAAATTTTTACTCTCAAGTACGTAAATACTTCACTTGAAGAAAGAGAATAAGTAGACTGCAGAAGTTGGAAATGAATTAAACTACCGTTCGAGAAGATATTCGAAACCTGGTTAATCCCACATCCTCTCCAACTACTCAAATCCAGATCTCTTACATTCATTGCCAGTAATTCTAAGGGAGAGGATAAAAAAATCCAATTAATTTGATTAAATTTTTTCCTTGTGTTTTTAACTGTAGTCAGCATCGCGTGGAGAGCAGGGTGGGGTGGGGGGTGTTACTTACTAATACCTAATAAGATATTAAAATAAAATAAAATGTGTCTTATAAAGGGTAACCCTACAATGTTTCTAATAATCATCGACCAGGGCTACTCATGGAGTCCTGATCAGACTGGGCAGGACCAGTTATTGAGCAGTTAAAACATTTGAGAATTTTGCACCCTGCCTATTACAATCCCGAACCCGATATTGAGGAACTTTCAGGCCAAGATCAATGCACACATTTGGAAGCGTAAGCCCCCACGAATAACACAAAACTCTCTTTGGCGTTCATTCACAAAAGGTGGGCTGGGCGTACCCAACATTAAATTATACCACAAAGCTTCATTAATGGCACAGGGTCTCACGATCCTTGAGAGGAAGTCCCCTCCGGTGTGGCTGGCGTTGGAAAACGCATGTCTGCCCACTGGCACGATTCCAATGTTCCTCTGGGCTAGCTCAATACCATTACAATCAAAAAATCTGCTCCCAACCACGGGGATAATGCTCCGGACTTGGAGACAAACTATTCCTCTATTCCTCAAGGAGAATGACCTACTCCTTGAGGCCCCACTTCAAGCCTTGGCCACCCGCACGACGAATCTACAGCTAGAAAACTGGCTTAGCCGGGGGATCTCAGGGGTACGTTCCTTGCTAACCCAAGAGGGCGTCAAACCATTCCCCGAAATTGATAGGGAATTTAATATCCCAGCCAGGGAACTATTCACCTATTTGAGGCTAAAGAATATTATTCAGGAAAGCCAGATTACCATGAAAGAATATAACCCCATACCACCATTTGTCCATAAGTGTAAGGGGAAACTTCCCAAGGTTAAAGCACTATCCCTCTGCTACAATACACTTCTTACCCAATATATGGCAACAAAACCTTCCTACATGACAAACTGGGAACTGGACCTGGGAATACAATTCCCAGTAGCCACGTGGCATCAGGCTCAGAAGTTAACAAAGCAGGCCTCACACAGCCTCAACCAGTGGGAAACCTACTGTAAACTAACTATGCGTTGGTACCTGGTCCCCAAAAAATTGGCATACATATACCCTGATGCGAACAAACTCTGCTGGAGATGCCAAAATCAAGAGGGATCCCTATATCATATATTTTGGACATGTACACAGATCACATCATTATGGAAGGCTATTCACACACTTTTTTGTACGGATTTAGGGATCAAGGTCCCACTGACACCAGAAAGCTTTTTATTACACATTTTCCCAGACAAGCTTCACGAAGAGGAAAGCTATTTAACGATCCATTGCCTAATGGCAACTAAAACTGCGATTGCCCAAAAGTGGAAATCCACACAGGTGCCCACGCTATCAGAAATTCTGGGCAGATTAGACTCGATATATAATTACGAACACATGGCAAGCCGTATCACTGAGAGGCAGCGTAGACATGAAACAAGGTGGCGTAGATGGGTGGACTATAGATATGGAAAGACATGAAAGACGATGTGGCATTTTTGACACTCTACCAAGCTCCTCAGTAAAAAAGGGCTTCCCAAGCTAACACCGTGTAACAGCCTCTAACTGACCATTTTCCCTTTTGCCCTTCTCTTCAACACCAACACAATATAATAAATACTCTATGCCATAGCACAACCTCGCTAATCCCCCACCATTCTCCCCTCCCGCCCCGGAGGTCCAAAAAGTTAGGGCGGACAGATGCAAATTAGTGCCTTAGAATGTATCAGGCTAACTTGAATAGAACTGCCATTGTATATATGTATATATGTATTATAGTCAGAAGCTGGTAAATTGTGCCTAATGGCGAATATACAACTCTATGCATAGATGTTATTACTAATACTTTGTGTATGGCTATGATACAATGTTTATGCATGTCGCCCTCCCTTTCCCTCCCCCCCCCTTTTTTCTCTCCGTGTACCCCATCCCACGTTACCCATCTTTTGCACAATATGCATATTAAGTGAAAATCCGAAAATAAAATACATTTAAAAAAAAAAAACATTTGAGAATTTTAATAGAAAATTAAGACAAGGAGCTCCAACAGACAATTCATGTAATTCCTCTTAATGTCATTCATCCTACAGGGTGTGTCACTTGTTATGGACCAATGACAGACTATGCCATCATAACAATTCTTTTCAAATGTTTTATTTCTGTAGTGCAATGACAAAATCAAGGACAGGTATAGACATGTCATCATGAAACATAAGAGAAGTATCTGCACAATTATAACAATTCTTTATTGATTCTATTCCATAATAGAATGACCCATCCATGTCCTTATTTTAACGCTGTTTGGACCCACCAAAGCTAAATATATGTAACATTCTCAAGGGAAGAGAGAGGAAATATGGCAAAAACAAATTGTGGGTAACAATAATGCTACAATATATTGTATATATAATATTAAACAGTAGACTAAACAAAAGGAAACACTATATTACTCATAACCGAGATAAAAAGTCATACAATAACCACACCAGGTGTGGATGTATTGTAATAGTTATTTTCACTCAAGCTAGTAAATTCATAAAGCAAAGTCAGATTGTGTTTTACAAACAAAAACAAAACCTCACACACAAAATAAATAGTACACATAGGAAAGGAAGTTTATCATTTGGTATTCTAGTAGCTATTGTGAAGTTTCAATATAATGTATCCTCCCATAATCCGATGAAATTGCTTATAACTGAGATTGTTTCAATTCAGAGATATGTAATGCATTACATAGCGTTGGTGTCTTATCTCTCAAGTGTAGCGAATTTACACTCTCCTTTATTGTAGCTATCAATACATGTTATTTTTGTCTTAAAGGTCTTGGAACCATAATCTACTCAATGTTCTGAAGTGGTTATGGTCAGGGCCGGCGCTACCATAAGGCGGCACAAGCGGCCGCCTTAGGGCGCACTGGCCTGGGGGGCGCAATCCTCGGGTGACTGGCAGGAGGAGAGCACACTGCATAGTGCTCCCCTCCTTCCGGTCATTGCGTGTAGAGTTGCCGAGCGGGCGGGCCGCGGTTTACCCGGTCTGACAGGAGATGCAACAAACTGCTTCCTCTCAGACTGGGACAGGAAACAGGATCCTCTGCCGCGTACTGCCCGCTCAACCACGCTGCATGGAGAGAGCAGAAGGAGGCACAATGGAAGGTAAGAGGGGAGTGGGGGACAATAAAAGTTACAGTTACAGGAGGTGGGGGACAAGAAGAGTTACAGGAGAGGGGGACAATAAAAGTTACAGTTACAGGAGGTGGGGGACAAGAAGAGTTAGGGGGGACAGACAATAAAAGGAGGGGGGGACAAGAAGAGCAGGGGGGACAATAAAAAAGTTACAGGTAGTTAAAGGAGGTGGGGACAAGAAGAGTTAGGGGGACAATAAAAGTTACAGGAGGGAGGACAAGAAGAGTTACAGGAGAGGGGGACAATAAAAGTTACAGGAGGGAGGACAAGAAGAGTTACAGGAGGGGGGACAATAAAAGTTACAGTTACAGGAGGTGGGGGACAAAAAGAGTTGGGGGGGACAATAAAAGTTACAGGAGGGAGGACAAGAAGAGTTACAGGAGAGGGGAACAATAAAAGTTACAGGAGGGAGGACAAGAAGAGTTACAGGAGGGGGGACAAGAAGAGTTACGGGGGGGGGACAAGAAGAGTTACAGGAAGGGGGGAACAAGAAGAGTTACAGGAGGGGGGGCTATAAAAGGTACAGGAGGGGAGGGGGATAATAGGTTCAGGGGAGGCAATAAAAGGTGGGGGACATTTAAAGGCACAGGAGGGGAGGTGGGACAATGAAAGGTATAGGGGGAGGGGGACATTGAAAGGGACAGGAATGCTGGGGGGCAAAAAGAGAAACTCATAGAGGCTGAATGCACACGGGGGGGCAAAGAGACACACAGAGGGGCTGAGGGAGGACACATAGACAGACAGAAGGGTTGTGGGGAGAAAGAGATGTACAAAGGGACTTTGGGGGAGAAAGAGCCACACAAAGGAGCTGGGGAGAAGAAAGAGACAGACAAAGGGGCTGGAGTAAGTAAAAAATACACAAATGGGTTGTAAGAGAAACACAAGGAGATAAAACACAGCAAAGCGGGTGTAAGACACACAAAGGAGAAAAAGGGAGTAAGATATTCGAATGATAGGATAAAAACACTGAAGGGGGTAAGAAATTTAAAAGGGGGGTTACATGACACACAGGTGAAGATGCATTTTTTGGGGGGAGGAGGGGCGGCAAAACGCATCTTCGCCTGTGTTGTCAGAAATCCTTGCACCGGCCCTGGTTATGGTGCAGATATCGCCTGGCACCATCCTGCGTAAGTACTCAGACCATTTTCCAAAGGAATAACACATGCCTGGGACACCCAGTTTCCTCCATAAATTCCGAACCTACTATATATAAATATTGCAAACAAATTAAATAAAACAGTTACGTCGCCTGAAAGTGTCTTTCGATTTAGTATTATTAAGTCTGTCTTCAGTCACACCAGAAACATCTCATTCTGGTCTGGGTGAACTTCTCTTATCCCATAAACTGATGTCCAGCAGAGGTTTATTGGATGAGTTGTTTATCAAAGACCTCTAGTTACATTTATCACATAGGGTGACTGGAAGTCTAAAGACTAAAGTGAAAACAACCATGCCACAGTTTAGTTCCTGTACTACTCAGAGCTGAAGACCACACATATATACAGACTGTGGTTCCTTCTCTTCAGCGAGGGAAAAGGGAGCCTATGTGTGTTGTATGCACAATATCGACAAAATGTATGTACAGTATCTCACAAAAGCGAGTACACCCCTCACATTTTTGTAAATATTTTATTATATCTTTTTATGTGACAACACTGAAGAAATGACACTCTGCTACAATCAATGTAAAGTAGTAAGTGTACAGCCTGTATAACAGTATAAATTTGCGGTCCCCTCAAAATAACTCAACACACAGCCATTAATGTCTAAACCGTTGGCAACAAAAGTGAGTTCCCCCCTAAGTGGAAATGTCCAAAACTAAGAGTCCTAGCTGCCTTATAAGATAAAATAAATTAGGTCCAGTCATTGAAGCTTGATGAAATCCTCTGTGATTCCGAAATGTTGCAGTTTTTGTTTCATTAAACCTGCCTTCCTAAGTGCCTGAACCTAATTTATTTTATCTACTAAACTGGGTTTTGCCAAGCTTGGCCATGATTAACACCTGGATTCCTAAGTGTGAATGCGCTTTCCTCCGTTTGTGAATTACTAGCTGCCTTATTGACAGCTCTGGTGGGTTGTCTAATAGCGGCAGTGATTTTTGCACAACTCTAACACTGTAAGCCACATTGAGAAATTTGAGTGGGATCAAACATCTGTAAGTAATGCAAAGTGATTATCATGTTTAGAATGACCCTCTAACGGGTACTGATGAGCTGTTAGTGATGT
This sequence comes from Pelobates cultripes, assembly GCA_933207985.1. Classification (NCBI taxonomy): domain Eukaryota; kingdom Metazoa; phylum Chordata; class Amphibia; order Anura; family Pelobatidae; genus Pelobates; species Pelobates cultripes. The sequence goes on along the minus strand of OW240915.1, from coordinate 279,273,631 downwards.
TGAAGTGATCACAAAGCTACCGTATCGATATTGTTCTATGATTTAACTTTTACCTTTGTTGGTTCGTATGTTAAACAGTCGAGTTTAAGTGCTCGCAATTCTTCCCACGAAGAGTTATTGACATGTTCGCAAAATGATCAAAAAGAAAGCAATTTCAACAACAAAATGAATGTCATAAAATACTGAAAACACTTTGAAGAATTACTAATACTTTTTCTAACTTTCATTTAACAGTGAGCCGTTTCAAAGCAATCGCAATCCAGAAATGTGACCGCCTTTTTCTGGCGGTAATTTTTCTGAAGATTAGTCGACTGACTTAAGGGAACACTGTGACATTAGGAAAGTTAATATGTACTCCTAACATTAAAGTGCATTTCAATAAATTTAAATTTATGCCACCCTGCAAGCTGTAGTGGTTCTGGTGTCTCTTTAAACAATCAGATATCGACATTAGATTGTAATTTACACCAAAGCTTGTCCAACATCAGATTTCCGTTAATTAAAGAAGCAGTATGCGCTAGAAAATATTTTTGGTATGTTATTCCTAATGAGTGAAAGCTCTGTCTCCTGGGATAAATCTCTAGCATATGGGAGCTCTGAAACAAAGTACACTGGGTTTTATTTAAGCCAACATTCCGTGCATACGTTCAGATTCTCTAAAGGATCAAAGGGTGAGTCCCATGACATACCTTTTGAATTAAGGGGACTTTTTCCCTATTTTACATGAAGTAAAATCATCTAATAAATGCTCCATACCTGTGGGTAGATTCCTTTACCAGATAAAAAGGCTATCTGTTAATTGAATTCCAGATGCGGTGTCTGTGAAATTACACTTTGAGCTCCAGATATGAATGTATTTCTGGGAATGGAAATCAGCCTTTGGACATAACTGAGTACTTTACATCGGAAACAGAGATAAAACCAAAGGATGGTTTATTCCTCATTTCTGATGAAAAGTATTAACATGTTTTACCAAGTATACAGAAAATGTATATGTAATGCATTGTGGTGAAGCAGCTGCTAAATGGCAAAATACATAAATCAAGTTATCAATGAAAATGCTTCAAATGAAATATTGGGGCATCTGGAGAATAAATTCAAAAATTATATCCCAAAATTCCAATTCAGATATTTATTAAAGGCAATTTGAAAGCACATTTAGATGTCTGTCCCAACCAGGGGCTACCTGGTGTCCTATAGAAATGCACAAATTCTTTTCTTGGTACAGGAATTCAGACATTTATCATGCTCCTCGTTGTCTCTTATTGCTTTTTCAAAGTGTACTGAAATGACTAAATGTATTAAAGTATTACTATTATTATTATTATTATTATTAATAATAATAATAAATATACAACCCCCAGATTACCAGAATAAAAAAGGGAGAAATTTTCGTACTACAAATACAAAAGCAAAAATATCACTGAGGGTATCACAACCATAGAATGGTACCAAGATCATTGCATTCTGTCCCACTCCAATCTAATGTGCCCCCTTCTCATGGAGAGGAAGCAGAACAGCCACGCAGTGACCCCTTCCCCCAAAACACAAATCAGGTGTGCATGGAGTATGGGTTAAATATAATAGAAGGATATCCTACATATACCATCAACAAATATCTAAAAGGATAGCCTCAAAATGTGGGCCCCTATCCAGTCATACTGAGTTTGTTCCAGAAGTGGGACACCAAAGACAAGCCCCAATTATTGTGACAACAACATTTGCCATTCTGATACTGTGATAACAACTTACGGCATACAGCTCATATGAGAGCGTTTTAACAGCACTCTGCATAGGGGCTAACCTCAGTGTGGTAGGCCGTCCCAGTGTGCTGCTGGTCAGCCCATTGTGCATGAACATCAGACTGACACAACCACGTTTTGGGAGGACTCATCTCGTTTAAGGGGAGCTGTTCACTTTCCCATAAAGGTCCACCTTGTCACCTGTTGTATTTAGCAGAGTGTGAGCTTATATGATTTATGGGTGGATACCTACTTCCCCTCTCTGAAGAATGGCCAGCCACCCCTCTTAAGATGAAGGCCAGGGGGTGCCTATCTCTGTAACGCTAATACTTCCAAATAATATCTTCGATACAGTGTGTCTAGGGACCCTGGAACAACAAATATCGATAACCACACCTCTTCTATAAAACAAAACAAAAAAAAATGATTGCACGTAAGTTTAGGGGTGACTCCAGGAATTTCAAAGACCCTGGCAACACACTCGTTGCTATAAATGTTTATTTCTTTATGCCTACTTCATCTCCTCTCTGTTAATATTTTGTATGTCAGCTACTTGCTGTCAGTTATCCCCATGCTATGATTGTGATGCGCTGTGGAATATGTTGGCGCTATATAAATAATAATGTAGATGGAAGTTGATTCCCTATAAAGTGACACCGAATTTTATTTGTCGTGACAGGCCCACTTTAACTACCTAAACACAGCCTTAAACTGCATTAACTCAATGCGAGAGACGGTTTTTCCTTTTTCAGCTTTTACATGGTGCCAGTACCTCAGTCATCACTTTTACAGATCATCACATCCAGACTGTTAACAACCGAGCAATGTGCTGTGAGTGTGCCAAACCCACTGCAGCTGGAGACTCTGTAATCAGTGCTGTTAGGACTTGTCCTGAAAAGTTTGCTATTGAAGGAAGCCAGGATTGTGGGAGAACATCAGACAATTGTCCAATTCCATCCTGCAGGATGTGTGTACTGTAATATCAGGATTGCTCTGTATACACTACGGCCTTGCAGATGTTATTAACTAGGAATAGCACAAGTCGAATATTTTTGTTCCATTTGGCTGCCTGAGTTTTGCTGACTGCAGTTCGAGAGCACCAACCATTCAGTGAATGAAAGCCTAACGGGGAATGATGACAAGGCTGGTTTGTGAATGGAGTACTGCAGGCACAGTGTGATGATCCCACATATCACACTAATAGCACTATACAACACAAAGAGGCCTTTGTTGGTCAATAGAATATCTGAGAATCTGACATGTAGAAAATAAATGCTGATGTCTACTGTATAATGCAGCCAACTTAGAAAGGCAGCGAGTGGTGTATTCAGTGTCGCTCTAGAACACCATGATCACAAGGCATTTCCACTGCTAGAATGCATCAGTCTTATCCATTGCCAGTGATTCCTAGTTATAACCAGTGAAACTAATTTAACTCATATATAAAATATATTACAACAGTGAGGAGTATTATTTTGAATTATAAGGACACAAAATCAGCTTTTGATCTAGAACCCCAAAAAGCCCCTTTTTACTTGCAAGCCAATCGGTTTTGATAACATGAGCAAGGTTGCATAGGGAAATACTATATCTTATATATATTTCAGCTTCTCTCTACGCTAAATATTGCAAATACGATCTATTTATAATAAGACCTTGTAGAATTTTTAAGTTACTGGTGAGACTTTGGTTAAGATTGCATTGATTTTGCCATTTAGTGTTTAGTCAACTAAAATTCAATGTTTATTGAATAAACCCGAGTCGGCTCAAGTTGATTTTGCCAGTATTCTAGCTGACTTGTTAAAACAAATCTAGTAAGTCAGCTGTCCAGAGAAGAGCCTTAAGAACAAATGGTATGATAAATCGCTGTGTATTAAGTTGTGAGGACTTGTAGTACTAAGGTTTATTCAATAAACAGTAAATTGCAGAGAACTGAACATCGATTTTCAAATCAACTTTCCTTTCCATGTCATTCAAAAAGTTTACCATAATTTTTGAGTGTTACAGCCATCTTGTGAATCTATACATCCAATGAGATCCAAATTAACATTCTCAGTTTGCCCTAAGTTAAAGACTGGCTGGCTTGTTCACTAAAGTAAAAATGCAGAGTGAATTCAATGAGATTTTCAAATTTAGGCCCAAAATAGCCAAATTGGCAGTCATTCTTTAAGTTAGCTAAAATTTTAGTTTGGCTAGCCTGTCCTTAAATTTGAAATTTATTTTAATTCTATTGTGAATTCTCGCTTTAGCAAATAACCCTGTGGAATTTCTAAATGTAAATCGTCCTCTATAAAGAATAAATCACATTTTTCCAATCACTGTTTGGGCAGTTATCATTTATTGAGTGCCATCATACGCATAGCTCTACAGTAGCCAGAGTTTACATGAAAAAGTAGATATAGCCACGAACGGTGTGAACTTTGGCCAAAATAAGTCATTACATTTACAGTATCTCACAAAAGTGAGTACACCCCTCACGTTTTTGTAAATGTGACAACACTAAAAAATGACACTCTGCTACAATATAAAGTAGTAAGTGTACATCCTGTATAACATTGTAAATTTACTGTCCCCTCAAGATAACTCAACACACAGCCATTAATGTCTAAACCGTTGGCAACAAAGTGAGAACACCGCTGAGTGGAAATGTCCAGAAATGGCTGTGTGGAGTTATTTTGAGGGGAGAGCAAATTTACACTGTTATACACGCTGTACACTTACTACTTTACATTGTAGCAGAGTGTCATTTCTTCAGTGTTGTCACATGAAAAGTTATAATAAAATATTTACAAAAATGTGAGGGGTGTACTCACTTTTGTGAGATACTTTATACTGTATAGCAACATATAGTTGCTTGCTGTCTGCTCGCCGCTAGACACCAGGAAAGCCATCCTGATAAGCAATCAGTGCTGTGGCTAAAAATAAAATTCATGCCATTTTTATATTTGTGTGTGAATGTATGTGTATCTGGCAGTGGAATAAGTGTCTTTATCTGCGTGTATATTCATATGTATGTATCTTACATTGTATCAATTTTAATTAGTATCTGATTGTGTATCTTTGTGCATGCCTGTGTGTTGTCACAATGTTTTTTATTTGTATGTGAACGTAAGCATCTGTATGTGTGTCTGTCGGTGTGTATCTGTATATGTACTTGGCAGTGTGTATATATGTGAGTGTGTGTATCTGACATTATGTGTTACTCTGAACCTGCGTCTGGCAATATGTATTTATGTGTGTGATTGCAGTGTATATTTGTCTAGATGTCTCCTACAAGGTTCTTCATTTTAAATGAGAATTCAAAGTGAATTTTAAATTTAAGCTTAACATAGTCAAACAGGAAACATTCTCTAACTCAGCTACGCTTCCAGTTCGTCTACTTTGGTCTCAAATTTGACATTTTTAAAAAAAATAAAATAATAAAGAATAAATAAAAAAAAAAATAAATACATTTGTCATTTCTTTAAACTCTCACTTCAGTGAATAATACTCAGTGTATATGTGTGTTTCTCAGTGTGTATTTGTATATGCTTGTATCTTGCAGTGTGTATCTGTGTGAATGTGTGCCTGGGAGTATGTATGTGCACGTTTCAGAGAGTGTGTCTGTGTGGAGTATAATTGTGCATCTGCCTAGACGGGTCCCAATCAGTGTTTAAGGTCTTTTTAAAAGAAAGATAAAATCAGGTTGCAAATGCAGCACTTACTAAGCCAAGAACAAATACTGGGAGTATGTATGTGCACGTTTCAGAGAGTGTGTCTGTGTGGAGTATAATTGTGCATCTGCCTAGACGGGTCCCAATCAGTGTTTAAGGTCTTTTTAAAAGAAAGATAAAATCAGGTTGCAAATGCAGCACTTACTAAGCCAAGAACAAATACTAAAACGTTCTTATTGGGCTAGTGGTGGCCATTTAATTATACTTTTACTAAACCTGGAATTAAGGCGCATTAACAAGGAATTACAACAGAAATTTCCTGAGCTCTTTTTTCCAACAAATTATTTTGTCTGGGGTCTTTTGGCGTTACAGTAATTCCTTTCTAAATTCTCCCCATGAATGGCCACCGCCGGTAGAGTGTTAATTATTGCTTTCAGAACCAAATCTGATGTATGTTTTATTTGTTCTTAGAATTAAAGAATAAAGAAGAGACATATAAAACGTATAAAAGGCAAGTAAAGGGATATAATTAACCAGCCCTTCCGTAGGACAACCCTTTATACGTAACCCCAATATAACCTAGAGTAGGCAGCTGGTGTTAATAAGTGCAAAACAAGACTAATTTATTCTGGCACATTTCTTACTCTTCATTAATAAAATACAGTAGCTCACCAGCATGTCAGCTCTGTTGCTTTGATCACCCGATAAGCGCATAAATTGACCATTTATTTCACTGGCATCATATTTTGTTCAATTGTTGCATCTACAAAGGTGAGGGCAGGTGACAGTGAATCGAACAGTTGTGTGCCTTTCCCTCCTGTGACGTTTTGGCCTTAAATTCCATTCCCAGTGTGAGCATCTCTGTCTGCCGCACTAATCACTGCTGGAATTCGAGGCTTAACAAGTGCTCATTAGACCAAAAAAAGCAAGTTCTCCAGTCATCAAAAAGTTGCCTTGACAAAGTCAAATCCACTGTGGAATTAAAACTAATGAAAGGCTTCAAAAGATTCTTTAAACAATTATAATCTCTCCATGTTAAATACATAATATGTATATTTAATATACTGGTCAGTAAGTTACAATAATGGTTAGACCTGTGAAATTCCAGGTCCTGTCGTGAAACATAGGACATAGCTTTGAGATAACTATTTTCATTTACTTTTACCCAGCGCAGTGAAAAACTTATAAGTAACAAGGGCAACATATTACAATTTTTCTTTTTAACCCATGACTAGCGTAAATGTTGTTGGATTTTAAAATAACACAACTTAAACAATGGGGTGTTAACTAAATTACCAATTGCAGTGATTAAAAGGACATTTGTCATGCCTTCTAGATTTTAATTCTTCAGATAGTTCAATCTATAACAGTTAATTACAAGCAAATATGGTGCTACAACAAAACTTTTTAAACTTTTTAATAGAATAGCAGCACCTTATCAGTGTATTTAGCTCTTTTTCACACTAACAGGAAATCTAAAATCAGAAAATATAAAGTGCGCTGTGCTTTTAAATCGTGGCTTCAATTTTGTGCAATCAATTTACAAATAAAGTGCTTAAACAACAGCAAAAAGTGCTTTTGCAATACTGTGCAAACACATTAACTAGTATTTAAATTAAGTACAAAACCAATATGTGCAAACAAAAATATTTTTTTTTTCAAAAGTCTTGTTGTGTCAGTGCACTCCAAATATCACAAAAATGGGAAAAATTATCCTTGCAATATGCAGAGTTCAACATGAAAGAGAGAAAAACAGAAAAAACATGGCATAATATCGTCTGGATAAGAGATAGTATTTAAGAACCAGATATGTTTTAACCCCTTAAGGACACATGACAGAAATATTCCATCATAATTCCCTTTTATTCCAGAAGTTGTGTCATTAAGGGGTTAAACAATCAGAAGCATGGGGCAGGTACAAGACATTTTGCTGTTTAAGCGCTTTATTTGTAAATTGATTGCACAAAATTGAAGCCATGATTTAAAGGCACAGCGCACTTTATTTTTCTGATATTAGTTCCATCTATACATTGTACTATGGAAATCGTTAGCAAATTTATAGATTTCTTGATAAAATGCTGCTTAAATCACTCTCCCTGTCCCTTCTTGCAAGCAGATGTTCGGCATAGATTCTGTGCCGATGTCTGTCTGCAAGAGAACGTGCCTACTGACTGTTCTCTAACGAATCTTCAATGTTTACAAGCATGCATGCATTCCGCGCATCATCATTTTTATTGCCACGTTTGCGAAGATATGGAACTTCGCTAGTACGGTGCTACAATGCGCCCTCCCTCCTTTCGCCACCAAAACTGACTAATTCACTGAGAAGGAAGAACAGAGTAACGTCTGACGTCACTCCATTCATGTGGGCTGGTGTGCCGGTAATGAATTAAGCACATCAGCGGAGGGAAGTAAATCGGACAAAAAGGCAGGTACAACAAATACACCCAGTGCATTTCACACTCAAGATGGTGCTTATTCATAAGGCTACTGAAAGGGCGCTATTTATCCTAGACACATAGTCCAGCTACAAAGCAGTAAATAGTAAATGGCAAAACATCCCCTTAGTCCACAACTATAATAATATAATTTAGTCAAAAGCATTCAAATTGACAATGCTGCAACCACCCAAGACCACTAGATGGGGGGAATTAGTTATTAGAAAAGTGTTTTGAGTGGTTTATAAAGTGCTTTTTGGTGCTGAATTTACTTAAAGGGTTACTATAGTGTTAGAAATACAAATCTGTATTTCTAACATTAAAGCTCCCTCTTCCCCACCCCCACCCTCAGTGCTCTCTGCCCTCTCTGACATCATGCAAGGGGGCGGGCCTAATGTACATGCACGGAGAGCGCATTAGGCCCTCCTATTGGAAAGCATTGAATCAATGGGGATTTAACTGATGTGGCATGTCCTCTTGCAGAGGCTGTCCAGCTTGTATTTGGTGAGCAAAATCGACCAGCATGCAGGAAGTGCTTCTAGTGGCTGTCTTATTAATGTAATGTAAACAATGCAGTTTCTCTAACACTGATTTACATTGCAGGACTTAGTGGGGCAGGGACACTGCACCAAGACTACTTCAATGAGCTAGAGTGGTCTGGGTGCCTATAGTGTCCCTTTAACGTCCGATGGTTCTGTTAATGGTCAATAACTAATCTTTGGAAAGTAAAAGTTTTATATCTCTATGAACAAGTACATGCTCACCCTAACATGTTTAATTGAACAATACTATCTGCAGGCTCAGTGCACACTTTATTAAAAAAATAAATTAAGTAACAATTAATAATAATAATGATGATTATAATAATAACATGATAACTATATGTAACCAAGCAAATAAGAAGATTCATTGTAATATGCTGAACTACAACATACTGTTAAAAAAAATGTTGAGTCATTTTGACTTTTCTAACCATTCTTTTGCAATATGGTGTTGCAATGCAGAAAGCACAGGACGATTGCTCTGTAACATTCATTTCAAAAGCAAAAGTGTCAGTTGTGCACAATAGGTTTTATTTCAGTAGCAGAACAAAGGTCCACTTGGCACACAGCCTTCAAATCACACTTGTACTGTTAAGCAAGCGTTTTATTAAGTTGATAACGCTGGTTATCCTTATGATCCATTGTTAATTAAGTGTTCTTGCATAGCAAGACCACTTAATGTTATCTCACATATATATTATTATTATTAAGTGTTCTTGCATAGCAAGACCACTTAATGTTATCTCACATATATTATTATTATTATTATTATAGCAAAATTTGCCACCCTAACTCCTCCCACAGTTTTTACACTACATAGACAAAAATTTACCAAAACGTGCAGATTGTTCCCGATCGGATTGCTATTACTTTGTGGAACGTTTCGCCGAATGGTTCACGGAATATCGTCGTTCTTGTGGCGAAATTTGTCCCATAGGAATGAATGGCAAAGCTAGAGTGGGAGCTGCCAAAAGCTGAAAAATCAGGACATGATTTCTAAACTGCCACCACTCCCTCATTTTCAAGCCCACCTACGCAAATCTTATATCAAAACGTTCAGCTATCCCTGCTGCCACTAAACATGTAAACGGCTAAGCCGTAGTCCTGATAGTTTTCACAATGACCATTTGTTTGCAACCAACGCCGTCCATTGACATTCATTGAAACTTCACTCTACAAAGCTCAAATTTGAAGTGCAATTTCTAAACTGCGACTGTGCCTTCATTTTTAATACTTCAGAGACATACTATGCATCAAAATGTAGGTCTGGGTCTTGTGATTCTCACAATATAAAGCTCTTCGCTGTAGGAGTTATAGTTTTTAAGATACGACCGTTTGAAGATGGCAACCGCCAAAATACTCTGACCTGTGTCAAGGCTGCAGCAGCAAGTGATGTCATAGACAGGGCCTTTTGAACACCTGCTAATGTTTTTATAAATGTATGGTTTAATGTAACTGTGCAACAACGTTGCAATTAAATGTGCTATATAAATGATAACAGTTACTCCGCCCACTCCAGTTGTAGACTACTGGTGGAGGCAAGAACACTTCACACAATTTCCCCAGAAATTGTAGTTTTTCTAGTTATTATTATTATTATTATAGCAAAATTTGCCACCCTAACTCCTCCCACAGTTTTTACACTACATAGACCAAAATTTACCAAAACGTGCAGATTGTTCCCGATCGGATTGCTATTACTTTGTGGAACGTTTCGCCGAATGGTTCACGGAATATCGTCGTTCTTGTGGCGAAATTTGTCCCATAGGAATGAATGGCAAAGCTAGAGTGGGAGCTGGCAAAAGCTGAAAAATCAGGACATGATTTCTAAACTGCCACCACTCCCTTATTTTCAGGCCCACCTACACAAATCTTATATCAAAACGTTCAGCTATCCCTCCTGCCACTAAACATGTCAACGGCTAAGCCATAGTCCTGATAGTTTTCACAATATAATCATTTGTTTGCAACTAACGCCGTCCATTGACTTTCATTGAAACTTCACTCTGCAAAGCTCAAATTTGAAGTGCAATTTCTAAACTGCGACTGTGCCTTCAATTTTTAATACTTCAGAGACATACTATGCATCGAAATGTAGGTCTGGGTCTTGTGATTCTCACAATATAAAGCTCTTCGCTGTAGGATTTATAGTTTTTAAAATATGACCGTTTGAAGATGGCAACCACCAAAATACTCTGACCTGTGTCAGGCTGCAGCAGCAAGTGATGTCATAGACAGGGCCTTTTGAACACCTGCTAATGTTTTATAAATGTATGGTTTAATGTAACTGTGCAACAATGTTGCAATTAAATGTGCTATGTAAATGATAACAGTTACTCCGCCCACTCCAGTTGTAGACTACAGGTGGAGGCAAGAACACTTCACACAATTTCCCCAGAAATTGTAACTTTTCTAGTTATGAGAAATAGAATTGAGTGCAATTGAACCCATTCATTAACCATTTGCAATCCAGTGGTAGTATTATAGGCAATTTAATATTATCACTGGGGAAACAAAAGGAAAAAATATATATATTTCTATTAACATATTAATTTCCACCAGCCTTGGCAGTACGATTTGCTGATCCGTCACACTGATAAATAATCACCATAAAGGTCACAAAGCTAACTAATGATTCAGTGTAGTGTCAAATTCCTATCTATAGAAGTCAGTGGATGGGTTTAAGGAAAAATTTACCTAACCTTTAAAGAGGAAGTGTCACTTCTCTGAAAATCCCATTATTGAGTAAAACCCTGAACATCACTTATAACACAACTTTTGAAACATGTTTTTTTTTCATGATATGTGCTGTAGCACGATTTATCATTTGACACTTGTAATGAACACCAGCCGACAGGCATCATATTCCCAATGTGGTAGATGTTGATGCCGGACAGTCGATCTATGTGGCATTTATTGATGCAAAATCAGCACCGGTTGATGATACAACTGCCACGTCAAGGCAGACCTCTTAGGTGGGTCCTAACTCTAACCATTCACCTTGCTTCCTTGAGCTTCTGGCAAAAATATCTCTAATGAGACAGAAAGGGGTATTTTTTATATACTTCCCTACATGCTTATTAACCCTTGATAGGGAACACATGGGATGGGCAGCAGCATTGCAACCTAGCTGTGTGATACAAAAGTGAATACAAATACAAAGAAACTAGTGCTGCGCTCAAACTCCCATTAATCCCGGGCAGCAGCAACGACCATAGTACACATCAGCCAAAATACATATAGTAAAAACCAAAGAAAAAGGTTACCTGCGCTCTTTCCACAAAGTATATGTATTTTGGCTGGTGTGTACTATGGTCGTTGCTGCCGCTCAGGAGTAATTTAAGTTGTGCACTTCATGACATAGCACAAGAGAGCTAATGGAAGTCTCTGCTAGGAAACTCTGGGGATTTGGTGTTGGTAGTGAAGGAATGGAGCTGTAGTCGTTATAGTGTTCTTTTAATATCTGTGCATGCCTAAGAGGCAGTTAATGTTTCAAACCACTCCATTGCTACCAATGGCAACCATCATGTGTCACAAATGCCCCAAGTCCCCATAGCCAACTCGCTCATATTGACAGAAAGCCAAAATGAAGGCTCTTAGTTCTTAGTTAAATTCAATGGTTTGGAGTTTTTAATTTTCAGTGTTAATCTCTATAATAAGAATTGTTGGAAATTCAACATGAATTTAAAATTTTACACCAAAATAGCTGAACTTGAAGCATGGCTGACTGTGAAAGGTCAGGCACAAGATATAAAAAGTAAAATTATTCGGTCTGTGAGTAAAGCCGATTCTATATTTATTTGTCAATCTTTTACACCACTCCCCCACTTACTTTGGCTTCATTATATATCATTCCTTACATTATGCACGCAAGACTGGATCAACTTTGTGTCAAAATACGGCATTTGCATCAGTCTTAGAAATATATTTCTTTTTTTTAGAGCAGGTTTTTATTCTCGCTAAGAATTTGGTCCTTTGGTAAAAATTTTCCCCAAATTGTATTGAGGTCAGCACATAATTGAGACCAATTTTAATGAAACCCTGGCAGTGTTATCAAAGATTTAATGTGATGTAATGGGTGGTAACACACTTAGAAACTGTAAAAAAAAAAGTTTGTGAGAGTCAGCAGTGAGATCAAGTCCACACTTGAATACACAAAAATACATGTTACTAAAACAAGAACAGACGTTAGCCTAAATCAATTACCTTGGGAATATGCCTAGATTCATAACCACAATTCTAGAGAAAGTGATTTTTAATATGTTCTAAAACAGTAGCAGCTAAAATATGTTCTACCTATAGAGACTTCCGTTTTTAAATAATTTGATAATTTATGTTAAAAATGGTCAGAGTTGTGGCAACTGACATTTAATGTGGATAAGTGCAAGATAATGCATCTTGGATGTAAAAACCCAAGGGCAGAGTACAGAATATTTGATAGAGTCCTAACCTCAACATATGAGGAAAGGGATTTAGGGGTGATTATTTCTGATGACTTAAAGGTAGGCAGACAATGTAATAGAGCAGCAGGAAATGCTAGCAGAATGTTTGGTTGTATAGGGAGAGGTATTAGCAGTAGAAAGAGGGAAGTGCTCATGCCATTGTACAGAACACTGTTGAGACCTCACTTGGAGTATTGTATACAGTACTGGAGACCGTATCTTCAGAAGGATATTGATACCTTAGAGATGGTTCAGAGAAGGGCTACTTAACTGGTTCATGGATTGCGGGATAAAACTTACCAGGAAAGGTTAAAGGATCTTAACATGTATAGCTTGGAGGAAAGACGATACAGGGGGGATATGATAGAAACATTTAAATACATAAAGGGAATCAACACAGTAAAGGAGGAGACCATATTTAAAGTAAGAAAAACTACCACAACAAGAGGACATAGTCTTAAATTAGAGGGACAAAGGTTTAAAAATAATATCAGGAAGTATTACTTTACTGAGAGGGTAGTGGATGCATGGAATAGCTTTCAGCTGAAGTGGTAGCGGTTAACACAGTAAAGGAGTTTAAGCATGCGTGGGATAGGCATAAGGCTATTCTAGACTTAAGATAAAACCACGGACTAATGAAAGTATTTAGAAAATTGGGCAGACTAGATGGGCCGAATGGTTCTTATCTGCTGTCACATTCTATGTTTCTTTGTTAAAAAAATTATGATTTTTCAAAGTTCAAAGACACATTTTCAGTGCTGACTTTCTAAAATTGAAATATTACTGGTTAGTACAGATTAGTTTAAAAGAAAACGTGAATGTATTTTTATGCACCGTAGAAAAATTAATGTTTCAATAATGAAAAAAACTGCTTCTCTGTGGGTTTATTCGCTAAAGAGCTAAATCCACAAATCTGCTCAATTTAAGCCAAGATAGCTGAGTTTTTGGTCTAAGCAAATGTCTTTTTTAATTAATCAAGACATTGTTTTATGAATAATTCCCTACACAGCAGTTTACACATAGCCAGATTAAATGAGCACTCAAAGTACCATAACTACTGCAACATAATATAGTGGTTATGGTGCCAGGAGTGCCCTGGCACCCACCCTATTGTAAAGAGTCAATTTGAGATAGAAGTTCCTAGACATGAATTTCTATTAGCGCAATGCAGGGCTTAGCTATGTTACAACCTCCCAGCTCTCAGACCAAGGTAGTGGATTCCAGGTAAAGGGTCAAACTGTTCAAAATGAAGAGGCTACAGGGCACTACAGTGAGAGTTCCTTTAAATCTGTTACTTTAAATGTTTTCATTTAGTTACTAATTTTATCACAAAAAATATATATTAAACATTTTTTAAATTATTTAACTTTTTGTGATACTCACAAATATCATGGTGATTCAGTATACATTGCAAGAACATTTAATTAAATTTAATTAACAGCATCTTTTTAGAAATAGATTATCTCTTAGGATTGCTCATGAGAAAAAATAAACGTTTGCCAAAGACACACCCCAACAGAGTTCCTTTTTCCCAGAGATTTTTGTATTTCTGCCAAATATGAAGTTTTGAAGGACAAGAATGAAGTACGGATGATTTTTTTTCTCAAATGCACACAGTTCAACTGCGTTCAATTATCTTCCTGCAGAGTGAATATTTTAAATAGTACATATTTTTTTTACATTTGAGAAACACTTGTTCTCATAAATCACCCACTCACATCATAGCAAAAGAGGGAATTGTAAAGAATTGCATCGCAAATAAGTCTAAAATTTTAACTAATGGTACCGAACAAGTACGTTAACCCATTCTGTCTCCTTTGATAGATTAATAAAACCTGGATTTTAGACCAAATAGCAAAATTTAAATAAGTCTGATATATTCTCAGTTTAGTTATTTTGGCATAAGTTAATTTTGAGTTCTTTTAAATTCACACTTAATGAAAAGCCATGCACGTCTTTAGACTTTTGAGATAGATAGATATATATTAAAGGAACACTCCAGGGTTGTAGTGGTTATGGTGCCAGGAGTGCTGACCTGTGCTGTGAGTAATTTGTCTAAACATTTTAGAACATTCCCAGGTGCCTGGGCCTCATACGGTCTCTGTAGACTAAGCGCAACCAATAGAATACGTGCATGGTCCTGCTTATCTCTGGGTACCTGACTGTATTTTCTTAACAGATAATCCCAGCTAAAGCATCTGGCAGAACGCAGGTAAATTGTCAAATCATAAGAAAACAGTTTGAAAAAACAAAACACTGGGACAGTGCCAGAGCACTCCTGAGACCATAGCCACTGCAGTGTGCTCAGGTGGTTATGGTGCTTGGAGTTTTCCTTTAATGAGTGTTCCATTTATATATTACTAAAAAGATAAGTGGAGACATTGCATTCCACCTTGACATTAAATTGTACCAAGATGCTCCATTCATTTAAAATAAGCATAGAGAAATGTTTTTAATACATACAAATACACTCCCTCTAACCTCTAGCAAATCCCAGAAATGGATTGCATTTGGTAGAAGGATTATATGTGTAAGTCAATAGCTTTTATTTTAACTCTTCTTCTATTCAGTGAGCATATAGAAGTCCTGTTATTATACGTTCGCAAACATTGTTCTACAATGAAGCTGAGTCCACGTCTCACTCATTATAGACACAGCGTATAGACACAGGTGCTGTACCTCTGACAATACATACACAAGATGTATTGTGTGAGTGACAAATCCTAGTACACCTCACATTCTAGTAAATAAATATAACAATTATTTATATTCACAATATGCCTAAATTCTGGTAAATAATGCCTTGGATAAACATGAATTCAGAGATACTGCATAAAGGAAATTTGAAATTATATTTAGATATTTAGCAAAATGTGTTAATTATAACTATAGACTAAGTAGATGGAGTTCAGTTCATCACAATTCACTGATTAGTTAATAAACCCCAGAGTCTCACTGTCCAGCATTGCTCCTGGCACATCAGGTGACATGAGATAGCAAGCTTGAAGCTAGGGCCCAGGAGCATCTGAGTATGTTCTTACCTCTTAATATTGTTTCGTAGATTTGTAATATTGTATTTTATGTTTTCCTTCGTACTGTTATGACTTAGAAATTATTCACCAAATAGCTCTGCATAAAACTACACTACATTGACCCTAAATGTAATTATAGTGTTCTTTACATTCAGTATTTGATTTCAGAATTCCAGCTATAGTATCGCACTTTATAGACATTTATTGTCTTCCTTGGTTTAGAATATTAAACTGCGGTAAAGCTGGTAGATCCATATAAGAGTGACAGTAGGTGTACATGGAGAATTAGTAATATGAAACCCAGGCGACCTGGGACATGTGTGAACCGATGCTTCTCTGAATTAGGGATCTGATGTTGCATCACAATATTGGAAAATGACATTCAAATGTAAAATTCAGGATTACAAAACCTGATCTGTCAACTGAACTACCAGGTAGAGCTTATTGTGAGCTACGACAAAGCCCAATTCAAGTTTGCCTATGATTGTTATCTACCTGAAGACAGGAGATACCTTTTAAAAGACCACTTCAAGCAGAATAACGAGTACCACTACTGCACTAGAGTGGCTGTAGTGATTATGGTGCGTGGAGTGTTCTTTTACATTGATAAAGATGAACGTGAGTGGTGTACACAGGCCCCTTCCCCCCTCGCTGGTTACACTGCGCAGGCTGGGCCGCAGCACATGGCGGTGGGCACCCGTTCGCAGGGGTCCGCAGGGCGGCTGGGCCCCCTGGAGTGATGGGCCTGGTCGCAGCTGTGACCCCTGCGACCCCTATATGTACGCCACAGCGTGAGACCATGGGAAGAACTTGAGAAGACTGGAGCAAACAGGAAGGATGGAGGAATTGGTTATGTTATTGATTCAAGCCTTATTTTTCGACATAATACTTTCCTGGTTTGCTAAGTCAGTCTAAAGTGAAAAAAGAGCATTGCAAACAATTCCATGTTTAGTGAATAAACGTCTATGTCAGCTTGTATTATTAATATGGTTCTAAAAGGATACAATAGGCTTGCATTTACGACCCCACTTTCTAGTATTATTAACAAATATAGAGAGAGGATACGTGATGGGGAACTAGTGTATTAGGCGAAAACACATGCCATAGAATGGTTCCTGATTAGTGTTAATGCAAGTTTCAAGGTAGTGTAGGGGTTAATGTTTAGTATTTGGAATATGGAAGGGTTAATGTTTGTTTTAGCGTGGTGTAGTGGTTGGACATTGTAAGGATTAATGTTAGTGTTAGGGTAGTGTGCGGTTAATGTTTAATGTTAGTGTAGTGTAGGGTTAATGTTCAGTGTTTGGACGTTGTAAGGATTAACCCCTTAAGGACTGGACTGTTTTTGCGATGTTGTACATTTGCGACCAGGCATATTTTTACACTTTTGTGGTGTTTGTGTTTGGCTGTAATTTTCCGCTTTCTCATTTACTGTTCCCATACAAATTATATATTGTTTTTTTCAGGACAAAAGGGGCTTTCTTTACATACCATTATTTATATAATCTCATGTATTTTAATTTAAAAAAAATAAAAAAATATGATGAAAAATTGAAAAAAATACATGTTTTTTGACTTTTACTTGAAAAATCTTTTACTCATCTACAAAAGCGAATGAAAAAAACTGCTAAATAGATTCAAAATTTTGTCCTGAGTTTAAAAATACCTAGTGTTTACGTGCTTTTTTGCTTTTTTTTGCATGTTATAGGGCTATAGGTACAAGTAGGATATTGCGGTTTCAAAACATACATTTTTAAAATTTATCAATAGTGACATTGTAACACTATTATCTGTCATAAATCTCTGAATAACACCCCACATGTACATATTTTTTTTAAAGTAGACAACCCAGGGTATTCAATATGGGGTATGTCCAGTCTTTTTTAGTAGCCACTTAGTCGAAAACACTGGCCAAAGTAAGCATTCATATTTGTTTGTGTGTGAAAAAGTAAAAAAACTAAATTGAACGCTAATTTTGGCCAGTGTTTGTGACCAAGTGGTTACTAAAAAAGACTGGACATACCCCATTTGCAATACCTTGGGTTGTCTTCTTTTGCAAATGGTATGCCATCATGGGGGTAATTCTCATTCCTGGGCTACCATACGCTCTCAAAGGCAACGTAACCAACCTGGCCATTTTCAATGTAAAAATATTTGACCCATATATTTGACCTTGTAACTTTAAAAAATGCTATAAAACCTGTACATGGGGGGTACTGTTTTACTCGGGAGACATCGCTGAACACAAATATTAGTGTTTAAAAACTGGAAAACGTATCACAACAATTATATCATCAGTAAAACGTTACAGGGTAAAATACAGTGCTAGCAAATTAAATTCTCTGGAATTTCGGCCTGGGTTGGCAGGCAGGTCTCTCAAATTGCAATCAATAAAATTACTGAATTATGTAAAAATATTACATAAATACGCACGTAGAATTTAAATATATATGCATATTTATATATTTGAAGTCTACGTGTATATTTATATAATTATTTATGTAATACAGTTAGAATAAAATTTCATATAGCTATATAATTTTTTTTAAATTTTTTATTATTATTTTTAAAAAAAATTATTTCATTTAAATTACTTATTATTTATATTTTATAATAATATATATATACAATATATATAGTTATTATATATATTATATATATACGTGTGTAATTTAATTCTAAGTGTATTTTTATATTAATATAAGTACATATTAATATAAAAATACACTTAGTATGGCATTATATATATGATATATAGACTTTATACACATATATAATTATTTATTTATTTTTTATTAACATTAACTTTATTTTTTTTTATGATTTTCACTAGCAGGGAGACTGCCTGTCAGCACAGACAGTCCCCCTGCAGGCAGACACATGGACACCTATTGTGACCATGTGATCGCTGTGTTAAGCGATCACATGGCCCCAGGGGTCCTACTTCAGTGTGGGGAGACTGTCTGGGCTGCAGGCAGTCTCCCCACAACCGGAGCAACGCTGATCGCCGCCGGGGGAACGACGGCGATCAGGTAAGTAACGGAAACCGTTAGGACGGTTCAGGACCGTCATCGGTCCTCAAGGCAAAAATGCCAATGACGGTCCTGAACCGTCCTCGGTCCTTAAGGGGTTAATGTTAGTGTTAGGGTAGTGTGCGGTTAATGTTTAATGTTAGTGTAGTGTGGTGTTAATGTTTAGTGTTTGGACGTTGTAAGGATTAATGTTAGTGTTAGGGTAGTGTGCGGTTAATGTTTAATGTTAGTGTAGTGTAGGGTTAATGTTTAGTGTTTGGACGTTGTAAGGATTAATGTTAGTGTTAGGGTAGTGTGCGGTTAATGTTTAATGTTAGTGTAGTGTAGGGTTAATGTTTAGTGTTTTGATGTTGTAAGGATTAATGTTAGTGTTAGGGTAGTGTGCGGTTAATGTTTAATGTTAGTGTAGTGTGGGGTTAATGTGTAGTGTGGTATTGAGTCTAAAAAACAAAAGTACTCTGTGCAGAAAAGGTGCTTCCAATTTAATTAATGTATTGGTGTTGTAGTATTGTAGTGGTATAGAAGTTAATGTTTAGTAATAGTGTAAGGGTTACTGTTAGTATTAGCGTAGTGTAGTGTTAATGTTTAATCTTAGAGTAGTGTGGGGTTTATGTTTAGTGTCGTATAGAAGTTAAAGTTTAGTGATAGTGTAAGGGTTAACGTTAGTATTAGCATAGTTTAGTGTTGGGTTAATGTTTAATGTTAGTGTAGTGTTGGGTTGGGTTCATGTTTAATGTTAGTGTAGTGTGGGGTTTATGTTTAGTGTCGTATAGAAGTTAATGTTTAGTAGTAGTGTAAGGGTTAAGGGCAGAATTTCACTTTAACGGAACGCTGGGAAATACCTGTCCCAGGGCTGCCTAAGATTATTAGTCTGGCAGACAGCTACTGCAACTGCCATTACTAAAATGGCAGCAGATGCCACTCAGGAGTGTCACTCCCACTAACCTCATTTAGACTGGTATGTTTATATCCTTGTTCTTTTAGGGCCTCCAAATTGCATGCACGTGATTGGTGCATTATTCTTTGTCAAAATTCATGCTGTATGTCGTCTCAAAATATGATGTGTCAGTTGAAACCATGGGCAGACCACATAATAATCGTTTAATCTTTGCAATTATATACCAGAATGTTAAAATATTTGAAACTGTGTATTATTACAGACTGGATTGTCTGTAAGATTACAAATCATACATGCTAGTACAGGACTTGAACAAATTGTGAGGCTTTGGATGCTTAATGTAGTGAAAGGTGTGGTCATGTGAAATTATTTCGTATCAGCTATTCAACTAAACTAGGAATTAATGTTGATGATCTCAGCCAATCCAGTGCTTTTCTATAGTAAAGCATTGGGAGGCTAATGCATCTTAATTAGGATCATCTGGTTCAGCACGATCCATGCAGAGTGTGGGACCAGGTGTGGATGCAGAGCGGGGTAGTGTGTGATTGTGCAGCACAGACCAGGAAGCACCTCAAGTGGTCGTCTGAGTGACTGCCACTAGAGGTGTTACTAGGCAGTAATGTAAACACTGCTGTTTCCCTGAAAAGGCAGTGATTACATTAAAATGTCTGCAGGGACATTGTGCTGTAATTGTTCTGGTGACTATAGTGTCCCTTTAAAACAGTTTCTTCTTACCTGGGGTCTTCCATATGCAATTCCCCACCTGCACTACTTCAGAGAGATGCTCTCAGTCTTAGCAAAGTAGTACAGAGTTTAGCTGGCCCTGCAGAGTTTAGGTGGCCCAATGAGCTGGCCCTACACTGTAGGGCTTAGCTTTGGAGAACCAACAGAAGTACAAAAGAAGGAGCTTCTGGCTCTCTGTTAGAAGTAGTGGAGGTGGGGATTGGTGCCCAGAAGACCCCAACGAAGAAGTCAAAGCATTTTAGGTTTGACTACTTACAACGTATGCCATGTCTATTTAACTTTGATTACATTAATTCACCTATATGAGATATACATGCTCTCTCAAGACAATGGTGGTCCAATATTAATATAAAATATATAATACACAGAGGCGAATATTATGTGTGAACACATCCATTGCAACTGTGGGAGGAACCCATCCAGATTAATCCAGAGTAATGTCTCAAGATGAAAAAGAACAAAGAGAAAACAAGTGGTAAAATGACACAGAGGCTCATATTCTGCTAGTTCAAAGCTGCAAAATAACCATAGAGGAGAAATGTGCTGTTGGACAAAAGTAATATTCCCTAAATGAAGATTACCAAGACCAATGAGCCACTCGGAGAAGGTCTTCCAGCTTACAGCCCAATGAGAAAGCCTTAGAAACCATAGCACCTCCAGTAGAATGTGCTTCATATCCGAAGTGTCTATGCTATCCAATGAAATTATCCATTTCACCCAATAGGTCAGCGTCAGCATAGATACTGGACAATGGGGTAGTCTAAGAGCCAAGAACAATTTGTGATGTGTTGGGTCTCTGCATGACAGAGTTCACATTTCATATTTTTGGAGACAAGCCACAAGACAGAGAGTGACACTGTGAGGAAAAGAGGAATAGAAGACGTCTGGAAATATCGAACGAAACTCCAGTAGGAGTAAAGAAACATGTGTGTCAATATCCAGTGCACACACATCTGACACCCATTTACATGAAATTAAGCAAAAAAAGCATGACCAATTTTGCCAACAGCTGTTTGAGCATTAGTTTTGTATTCATAGGCCAAGCCTCAAAAAGGTTAAGAACCAGATTTACATCCCACAAAGAAGCGTATCGAGGTTTCAGTGGTTGCGCAAATCTAATTCCTTGTAGAAAACGGCAAACCAACAGATGTTTACCCACAGAGAACTCATCCAGACCACAATGCCCTGTGGAAACAGCCGACCGATACACATTAATCGTGTGATAGGCCAAACCTTGGTAGCAAAGGAAAGTAAGGAAAAGCATAACATGATTCACAGAAGCACATATAGGATCCACGTGTTGTCCATGCACCAACTACCCCATGTGTTCCAGGCATGGTGGTAGGATCTTCTAGTTCCTGGAGCCCATGCTCCAGCCAATAAATCGAGAGTTGATTGTGGAACATTTGGGTGGAACCAGGGTCCCCGGGGAGAGGAGCTACGCTATAAGTCTGAATTGCCCCTGAACCAGGAGGGGATGTGGTTTCCCAGCGGTGTCCAAATGCAGGTCTGTAGACACAGAAAGCAGTCTTGGAAGATCTATGGACATTTCCATGAGTGAAGGGAAAATGGTTATGTGGCCCAGAATGGGGAGATGAGAGTCCGAGAATGTTGTAGATGCAATAGTGTCCGAGCCAGTATGGAGAAAGGAGGAGACGCATAAAGTAGTCTGGTCGGCCATTATTGGAGGAAACCATCTGATGATAGAGAGTCCGTATCCGGTCTCCAACTGAAGAACACCAGAAGCTTGTAGTTTAAACAAGACATGCAAAGATTGATATGCAGCGGACCCCAGAGGGTTTGCAAGCTTAGAAAACTGTGCAGTTAAGTCACCAATCGCTGACGTTTCATAGATGCCTGGAATTCCAATCTGCTACAGTATTGGACAAGCCCGGAATGTATTCTGCTTGCACTGATATATTGCGATACCTGCAACATTGCCAGAACTCCTTTGTCAGATCCGTCAGTATCATGAATCTCGTGCCGCCCAGATTATTATTTTTTTAATGTTAATTTTTTAAATTATTTTATTTCTTAGATACACAAAAAAAACAACAAATTATAAATCAATAATAAAACATGATAACATGAAATTAAATAAAATAAAAATACATAAATAAAATAAACAAAATTTTGCTTTTCTTTGCTATTGCCTTAATTTAATTTGTAATCCTTATATTCAACTCATACAAGTGTGCAAAGTAAAAATAATTGTCATTGACAACTAGTTCTTACTCACAAGCGGAATGCCCAGCATATTTGTCCTATTTTAACAATTTAATTTTTTTGCTTAAATCTTTCAGCTTTGCAGTCCAGATGATAGACAATAAGTAGAAAAAAGCAGTAAATTATACAATTATATCAGATAGACAGTATAATAAACTACTTAAGATTGATAAAACAGATAAATAGTAGCAATATTCACACCCAATGCCAGAGCAACACAATTGTAGGATACTTAGCTGAGACAGCAGCAAAGAATGAGCAGTGGCTTAGGGTCACATGGGGGTTTTATGGAATGCGGACTGTTCTTATTGGCTAAATATGTTATATGGTTAACTCTTTGAGGGTATTTTTTGTTTTTTCTATGTATATTTAAATATCCTTTCTTTGCTGCTGACGATTAAAGAAAGAGATAAAACATAATATAAGCTTCCAGGTCCTTTAATAAAATTCAAAGCTTGTTTATAAAGTGCAGATTTAAGAACAAAGATAGAAGATTAGAACTCTGAAGATAGCTGGTGAACATTGTTTAACCCCTTAAGAACCAAACTTCTGGAATAAAAGGGAATCATGACATGTCACATGTCATATGTCCTTAAGGGGTTAAATAACTGGGGGAATTGCTATTGTCCTCTACAACATGTCCCCTGCTAACATTTTATTACTCTACATCCCACTGTATTAACCAGACTAAAATCTCTGTCTTGCATTCTTCCCCTGTCATCGGAATGCACTACCACAAGCATACTTAATAAGCAATATTGAAATGATAAATTAATTTGGTGCAACTTTATTAAAAATATATTGCCAGACAAATGAGGTTTAAAGACAGATTCGCATTATCAAATTTATACCTGATTTCCATAAATCTAAATGTAACTTAACTTTTGCTCTTTTTAGAAACACTATATGTAATAATTAAGTGATCATGGATAATTGACTGAATACTCTTAAAATTGCATGTTTTTTCTTGTTAAAGCCATTCAGAGCCTAGTTTATTGAACTATGCTTTATCTTTAAGAGGCATAATGTATTCTTCCATAATAAAAGCTTTACAATGTTTTCTGTTTGTCTGTAACAGAACAAAACCAAGTCCAGGTGTAATTTTGCGTACTTTAAAAATCATCAAACTAAGTCAGACTTTACAGTGAACCTATTCAGAGCTTTATTGTACTTTAAACAATCAGCACAAATTAGGCAAATGTGAAAAAATAGGAATGCCCATTACATCAAAGGACTACGTTGGGGAAGGCAACCTTCGGCACTCCAGATGTTGTGGACTACATCTCCCATAATTCTCTTGCAGCCATAATACTGGCAAAGGATCACGAGAGATATAGTCCACAACATCTTGAGTGCCAATGGTTACCTACCACTGGGCCTAGGCTATAAAAATGAATCTGCCATACAAATGTTTGCACATATGCATTTTTCCAGGGCTGGTGGCTGGCTTCCCAGTAGAACTAAGAGTTCCAGTATTGTCTAATGACTTTATTGCCGTAGGAGTAATATATTATCATTCTTATTTAAATAGGGAAATCTATTTTGGCTTGGAATGATTTGTTCATAAAGTTCATCACAAATTCAACAGGGAAGAGGAAAAATGTAGCATTATCTGTTCCTTAAAGGGACACTCTAGGCACCAAAACAACTTTAGCTTAATGAAGCAGTTATGGTGTTATGCCCCTGCAGTCTCACTGCTCAATTCTCTGCCATTTAGGAGTTTGTTCATATAGCTCCAGTCATACTTCCATCTTTGTGACTTCTACAGCATTCCTAAACACACACAAAAAAAATCTAATGTTTAAACTTCCTTTATTGCACATTCTGTTAAATTTAGAATTTCTGCTATGTCACTGGCCTGTTAGACCTTGCAGGGGCTGTTATGCTTGTGATTAAAGTGTCATTTAGAGAGCTAAGAGTAAGTAAGTTAAGATCCGAATTAAAATTAAGAAAAAATTCATGTTGGCTGAGTGAGTCACAGCCAAGGGAGGTGTGACTAGGGCTGCATAAACAGGAACAAAAGTGATTTTACTCCTAAATGACAGAGAATTGAGAAGTGAGACTGCAGGGGCATGGTCTATACACCAAAACTGGTTTACTAAGATAAGTTGTTTTGATGCTTATCGTATCCTTTTTAATCTGCATTTTGCAAATAAATATGTACATCATATATCAGATGAGGCCTGATGTTTTATACTAATACTACAATAACTGGAACGCAATCATTTAAAAAGAATACAGTTCCATAATATATTTATTACTTTGCTGTGAGGCAGCAACACACAAACCTCTCTATATTGGTGGCCTTGGGGACAAATACCCCACTGCCCCCTTGCCAGGCCTCCTCTGACATATATGAATAACTGCTTTATTACTGTATTAAACAGTAAGCAAGGAGCACAATAATGTGGCTGCTCATATACCACAATTGTGAGAAAGTCTTGGAAGCATTTTTGGAACCAATACCAAATGCCCAGTAGGTCCAAACTCAAAATATTTTAAAACTATCTTTAGTCCATTGATCAATATATTATATATCTCGGGGTATTCCAGCCTTGGCTCTCTTGGCAGTCATAAATGACAGAGAGGCTTTGGAGTATATATGGACATAGCGTCTATCCTTTTACATCTGTTTAATTCTGTTTTCCAGTTTCCTTAATGCAACCCCTATACTTTTATTTCCTTAAATAGATGTTACACAGTGTTCACGGAGCATCACAAGTCTCACACTTTATTATAGTTATCATGCCCCCCATCCATTGTTAATGCTGGAAATATTGTCAACTCTACCAATAGGTTATTCCAGGCTGCACGTAAAATAAATTTGCTAATGTTTCAGGAAAACATTCAACACTGCGGTTAACGATTGTCTCTGAGGAAGTTATTTGTTACTATATATTTTACAAACATTCATGCCTGGAGTTAATTTCTGTCTTTGGAAGACTTTTTACCTGTTACTTGAATAACAAATTAACCTCAATATTTCTGTTAAGGAAAAGACGTGAGATGGTATAACACGTTGACCTATTTCTGTAACTCCTTTATTAAAGGGCATTGCACAGTGTAATTGCATTATATCTTCTACAGTCATAGGAGAAAGAAAGTACTCCCTCTTTGAATCTTTTGAACAACCTTCCTCAAACAAGGACACTTCACTTACACATTGAGAAAAATCATCCTTATCCGACTGAGCTAAGATATTTATAATTAGCGGTTAATTAAGTTAATTCAATTTAATGTGATTTAATATATACTTATCTTGATTATAAGCAGATCAGAATAATTCAGTTGCTTAGCATGTAAGGGATATTTATGCTGAGAAAAATAATTCAATTATTTGACATGTTACAGTAATTATTGCCTTTGAGGAATTCCATTTGAAATCCCTACATTTAGCTACCTTGGGGATTTAGATACTATTTATTTTGCTTTTATACTGGGTGTCCTAATTCTTAACTGCCCCAAGACTGGGAAGTGGAACTGACTATTGATGTCAGTTACATATATAATACAAATATTTATATATATGCCCTAGTAATCTACAAAGCCACATATTTAAGAAGATCGCATTAGCATAGTATAGCATAGTATAGCAATTATCAAAAAAGTTAATCACGAGGAGTAGATATTCTATTTTCCTCTAGGATTATTTTTACAGAAATAGACATTAGAACTGACACACAAGGGAGATATATTTTTGTAAAGGGGAAAATTGGGAATACGCTATTTACATTTGCCTCTTTTTTTGTTTAGATCTTTTTTATTGAGTTTTATAACAATACAAATATACAATACACAACCGAGAAAGGTTCTACAGTAGAACATCCTTTCCCGGGTAAAACATACACAGGTATGGCAAATTACATCATATATATGTAAAAGATAAACCTTCCAATGCGTTAAAATTTAGTATACAATATCGAAGTGTAGGAGAATCACACTCCAACAAAAACCAGTACCCACAAAAATAAGACATACATACAATACGAACAAAACTGGTCCAAGGTAATATAACAATATGACAAGTCAAGAATCCCATTACAATTACAACTAGTATCAAATATATGGTCAAAGAGCCCATGGAGTATTATCCTATACTGGCTTTCATACAAATCTAGGCAAGTCATAATACGTTCTTCTATTAATCTCACCTCATTAACCTCTTAAGGACACATGACATGTGTGACATGTCATGATTCCGTTTTATTCCAGAAGTTTGGTCCTTAAGGGGTTAAAGCCCTCTGATCTTGTCAATAAAGTTGGAGTATAGCGTCAGAATATTATCGTTAAAGTAATCATTGATGAGGATCAACCCTTTTTCCATCTCAAATTGGTATAGTAATTGAGCTTTAACTTGATCTCTAGTTGGAATCTCAGTACTTTTCCAAAATCTGGCAATTAGTATTTTAGTTGACATTAAACAATGTATAATCACAATATCAAGATTACCATTTATTTCTGAACCCATAAGGTGAAGTAGTGCAATTTCCGCTTTATGTTCCAGGCATATACCTCCAATCCTATAAATAAGATTAAAGAAATATTCCAAAGAGGCTTAATTCTGGGGCAAGCCCACCAAATATGGAGCATAGACCCATCTGGATGAAAACACCGCCAGCAATTTGGCGGGTTTGTATTGGATATTTTTGCAAGTCTAGTCGGTACCATATACCATCTATACAGGATTTTGGTAAAGGTCTCTAGAATGTTCAGACAGTGAATAACTTTTTTAGTCATCATAAAGGATTTACACCAATTGTTATATGGAATAGATATTACTAAATCATCTTCCCATTTAGTTAAAGCTTTGGGTATATCTGGGGTCCCCTTAAGTTTTATCACTTCTATCGCAAGAGAGAACACCTTTTTTACAGTAAAACCAGAGAAAATTTTCCTAAATAATTTACCCAAATGACCATCTAACGTTAGTATATTATCTTTAAGATAGCTCTTAATACGGAGGTAATTAAATATTTCTCTAGAAGGTAAATCCAACAATTTTTTAAGAACTTCAAAGCTTTTCAATTGTTGTTCACTATAAAGATCTTTTATCTTATAGTTAAAATTTTTATGCCATTTTACCAAGTTAATCTCTAACATATACTGTTCTAAAGACCTTAAACTAAGGTTCTCAAAGAGTTTTTTATTAATATTTAACTTTTTCTTTATAATATTCCATTCTTTTAATGTTTGTGATAAAGACAAGGAAGACTGGAATGTAATCTCGCCCATATGCTTATTCTGGCTTGCCTCTCTCCATAGGAGAAGCTCAAGATTATCTTGACCAATTCTAGCTGACTCAATTTTGTACAAAGCTTGGTTTTTAGAATCACTTAATTGTAAATTACTAGCATGGACCAGCATGTTGGCTTGATATACTTGAGTAATTAAGGGATAGCCCAATCCCCCCTGTTGGGCCTTCCTTGATAGAGTATATCTATTGATTATTGGTCTCTTCCCTCTCCAGATATAAGATGTAATACTACTTTGTACCATATTTAACCAGTGGCAAGAGATCGAGAGAGGGAGCATGCCAAATAGATAAGCCCATTTAGGAATTATATAGGCTTTAATGGTATTAATCCTTCCCCACCAGGAAATTTCATGAACTCTCCATTCTTTTAGTAAGACATTGGTCTCTTTAAACAATTTAAAAAAATGAATTTCCATAGTCCGCCATTGCCTCTTTTTATGCCCCTAACACCAATCAAATCTCTTTTATCCAAAACTGTTTAAAAAAATTTGATTCCTTCGTAGAAGGTATAACGGTGGTGGGAGGGGATTGGAATTTGGTACTTGAAAGAGGAGTCCATAGCACCTCATTGGGGAGGGATTCATTGAGATACCAACGACAACTACTCCAAAAGATACTACATACATATCAGTAAGCAGACTGCTTGCACATATTACATCCATCAGCTAGAGACTATTCATATTACTCACATACCACTGACTGCTATACCAGATTAGATATGTTTTTTTGGCACATAGATACCTACATTTAACAGAGGACGCATCAATAGGGAACATTACATGGTCAGACCACGCCCTTATTTCT
Organism: Pelobates cultripes; assembly: GCA_933207985.1. Lineage (NCBI taxonomy): Eukaryota > Metazoa > Chordata > Amphibia > Anura > Pelobatidae > Pelobates > Pelobates cultripes. Next base: position 279,244,827 of record OW240915.1, on the reverse strand, counting down.
ATAATTTTGGTACTTTACCCTGAACCCACAGTGGCATCTTAATGAGACACTCCTGGATGACAGCAGGGTAGTAGAAAATATTAATAATACACTAATTCAATACTTTAACAAAAATTATAATGGGGAAACAAGCAGCTCACGGGTGTGGGAAGCACATAAGAGCGTAGTCAGGGGGTCCTTATTAAATGGGGGTTCCAAATTAAAAAAGAACGGATGCAAACATTTCCGGAAATCAGTAGTCGTATTGACAAAGAAGAAAAAGCCCATAAAAATGAACCAACACATGAGAGTCTTAAACATTTAACAGCTGAACTATGAGTTTAAAGAGCCAAACTATGTACTTTACTTTAAAAAGAGCCTATAGAGCAATCCAGCTTACACATTCTATTCTCATGGAAATAGGAGTGGAATATTTTTAGCTAAGGCACTAAAACACAAACTCCAAATAACATTCATAGCTAATTTAAAAAGACCAGATGGTACAGGCTGCTTCACAACTGAGAAAATTCTAATAGAATTTAGATACTTTTTTCAGAGCCAGTATAATTTACAAGGAACTGAAAATAAGGAATTAGAAATTAAAAAATATTTATCAAGACATATAACCAATAAACTGGTATCAGAAGAGGCAAAGAAATTAGAGGCGCCACTTTCGTTAGAAGAATTGAAAGGAGTTAGTAAATCAATGCCATATGGGAAAAGCCCAGGACCAGGTGGATTAGCTAAGATATTACAAGAAATTTAAAGAACTCCTTGGGAAATATCTGATGGAGACCTTCAATACATTGCCTTCAGATGGCATCTTGCCAAATCCCATAATGAAAGCAATAATAACTGTGATACCAAAATCAGGGAAAGATCCTACCATAACTAATAATTATAGGCCAATTTCATTAATTAATATAGATTTAAAAATATTTTCAAAAGTTTTAGCTAATCGTTTCAAGCCCTATTTGCCTGGATTAGTCCACTCTGATCAATCAGGTTTTGTCCCAAGGAGGGAAATTAAAGATAATATAACAAAAATGATTAATATTATTCATGGAGCAAAAAGGGGGACCATCAGCTAGCATTAGAGTGAATGGACAAATGTCCCAACCATTTGCAATAGGACATGGAACTCGGCAAAGATGTCCCCTGTCCCCCCTACTTTTTGGTTTTTGCCTATTGAACCCTTACTGAATGCATTAAGAATTAATCCATCAATAAAAGGGTTTCCAGCAGTGGTAGTAGAGTCGAAGGTTACTACTTTTGCAGATGATGTACTTCTTTCTATTACCAACCCGAGTAGAACTTTAATGGAGACTAGTAATGAAATAGAATTATTTAGTATAATATCGAATATCAGAATCAATATCGATAAATGCGAAAATTTTAGGTCTTTCTATAGCATCTGATTTGAAACAAGAGATACAACAAGGTTTTGGGTATAGGTGGACAGATGGAAAAGTAAAATATTTGGGCATTCAATTAATAGAGGAGATAGGTAATCTTTATAAATCAAATTACTCACCCTTATTAGAGGAAATTAAGGCTTGTCTTAACAATTGGAATTTACCACATTTTTCATGTTTTGGCAGGATCAACATCCTAAAAATGATGATTCTACCAAAACTATTATTTATGTTTCAGGCTATCCCTATATCAATACCCAAGGAATGTCTCTACAAAGTTAAATGCTTGTTTCTTTCTTTTATTTGGAGCAATAAGAAAGCACGATTATCATACGAAATATTGATGAAAAATAAGGATAGAGGTGGAGTAGGTAGGTATGCCTCATATTTACAGATGTTACTTAGCTATTTTCTTTAACAAAGCGCAGGAGTGGACAGATATTAAAAATATAAAAAATCATGGGCTGCAGTAGAACAGAAATTAGTTTCTGTCCCGTTGCATACTTTATTATGGCAAACATGTAAAATAAAAAAATATATTGCCTAACCCACATACCTTGATTAGTAATATATTAAAAAATATATAATAATATAAAATATATTTAAATATATTTTAAATTTAAAAAATTTAATAATTAAATAGATATTACACACTGATCACTGAGCACCACAAGCCTCTCATTTCCTCATAGTAATTGTGAGTGTAAGAGGCTTAAGGATCTTTATGAACAGTGTTCCCATCATTGTCCTCAGTGCCCCCATTCATTGTTGATCCTGGAAATATTGTCAACTCTACCTATAGGTCATTCCAGGCTGCACGTCATTGGCGGATCCAGGGGGGGGGCAACGGGGCAATTGCCCCCCCCGAGATTCCCCCCTGCTGGCTAATGCAGGGCTGGCATTGCCCAAGTGCCAGCCCTGCAATGTGCTGGCGGCCGGCGAGGGAGGGAGTGAGAGAGAGGACCCGGAGCTCAGTCTGCAGCTCCTCCGGGTCCTCCTCTCGCGGGATTTAAAGCGTTGCCGCGGTTACCACGGCAACGCTCCAAATCTCGCGAGAGTGAACTCTAGCCCGGGAGCGTGGGCTAGAGTTTACTCTGACCACCTGACCACCAGGGAATCACCACTGGGACCACCAGGGACGGAGAAATGTCCCCCCTCCTGCTCAATAAAGGTAAGAAGGGAGGGGGGACATATTTATTTTATTAAATTTTTAAATTTTTTTTATTAATTATTATTAAAAAGCCTCCTCCCCTCCCCCCCCCCCATTACACACACTGCCCCATTACAGGGGGGCAGTGTGTGTGTATGGGGATAGTGTTTGTGGGGCAGTATGTGTAATGGGGGGGGGGGAGGCTTTTTTATAATACATTTTTAAAATAAATATTCTGCCCCACAAACACACTCCCCATACACACACTGCCACCCATACACACACTGCCCCACAAACACTGTCCCCATACACACACTGCCCCCCAAACACACACTGCCCCCCATACACACACTGCCCCCCATACACACACTGCCCCACAAACACTGTCCCCATACACACACTGCCCCACAAACACACACTGCCCCACAAACACTGTCCCCATACACACACACTGCCCCACAAACACTGTCCCCATACACACACTGCCCCAAAAACACATACAGTGCCCCCATACATACACTGCCCCCTAACACACACACTACAACCCTGACATACACTGCCGCACTCACACACTTTTACCCTTAACACACACCACTGCTCCTATAGCCTATATCCCAGCAGATCCCAGGTAAGTTGTTAAACTGTTCTTAAACAGTATGACTACTTACTCTGGGGTGGAATCCTGGCACTACTGACACCATAACTACTACACTGAGCTGTAGTGGTTATTGTGCCTGGATTATTTATTTAAATAATCTACAAGTGCCCCTCCCGAGATCAGGCTCTGGATCCGCCACTGCTGCACGTAAAATACATTTATTAGTGTTTCAGAAAAACATTCAACACTAAGGATCACGAACGTCTCTGAGGAAGTTATCTGTTACTATATATTGTACAAACCTTCACATCTGGAGATAATTCCTGTCTCTGAAAGACTTGTTACTGGAATAACAAATTAACCTCAATATCTCTATTAAGGAGAAGACGTGAGATGGTATAACACTTTGACTTATTTCTGTATCTCCTTTATTAAAGGGCATTATACAGTGTAATTTGTCTTATATCTTCTATCTTATTCAAAAAATCAAGTTAATATTGGAAAAATGCAGGATAAAAAATTGCACTCATTGTATTTATGTCATTCAGCTTCTATACTTTTAAAATACAATTGTTTACTGCGACTAAAACACAAACTAATTAAACAATTAGCTGAAATGTGCAGTAATGGCTAATCAGGCTCAGAACACATAAAGTGAAGTGTACATATATGGTATACACTATTTAGCACTTCAGGAAGTCTGGTTTGTATAAGATGTGAGCAGCCACTAGTTTATTCTTATTGATGTTTTTTAGCAGGACAGTCTAAGCACCAAAACCACTTACTGAGCTGCCTAAAATTTGGTGCCTAAAATATTAAATGTACCTTCAATGCACTTTGAATTCTCACTGTAGCAAATAACCCTGACTGTGATGTGATGGAATGTCTTTGCAAGAGAATTGCAAACTGTTTACAACATTTGTGCCACTATTAGTCAATAAAATGTAGATGTTCTCCTTTTAAAACTCTTCATATAAATCGCCTTCTCAGTTTCTTGGAACTTTTCTTGAACTGACAAAAGGGGAAATCAGTAATCCTCATGTGACTGCTTCAAAAACATTTGATCTGTCTATCTATCTGTCAGTTCTTTTCAGAACGTCATTATAGTCAACAAACCACCTTTAGTTTAAAGAAGCAGTTTTAATATATAGAATATAATATATTAATCAATGCATTAAAGATATTTTTAACTGACATAGGGGGAAATAAGTACTCCCTGTGTGACTACTTCAAAAACATTGGAGCAATTCCCATCATGTTTTTTGTCACATTAGAAGGACTATTTCCTCTCTGGTCACTTTAAAAATATCTTTAATCCATTCATCAATATATTCATAAATAAATGACAGAGAGGCTTGGATATATATATTTTTCTAAACTGTTATTTTTAACTAAGCGTGTGCACTATCTCAGTTAGACTTTAAATTCTTATCTTTGTAGAGAACATATCTGTATTTGTGTGACATTAGCTAATTTAATGACAGATATATAGATAGACAGACAGACAGACAGACAGTTGGGGGATGGATGGATAAACCTAATTTGGCTAGACAGTCTTCATTAACAGTTAAATTAAAGGTAACACTTTAAAAAAAAAAAAAAGCCCCTTTTGGTGAAACGCGTTAGTGTTTTTATGTTATTGGTTTTATTATCTTTAAGGGCAGGCTATTTTAGCTGCTGTCCGTCCTCAGAATACTCTTGCGACCCTCACTGACGATGCCTAACAAGGCTGAAACGATCGTCTGGGGTTGCTGTAGCTCTCGTGCAGAGAGAACTTGCTGGCATTTCGGATCTGGACTGCCCGTATGGGTGGGACCAGTCTGATATGTTTCAGATATGTTCTCTCTGTAATGGCACAAGTTGAGCTAAAACCAGCTTGAGTTCTGAGCGGGGACCCACCGAAGGGCAGGCTATTTTAGCTGCTGTCCGTCCTCAGAATACTCTTGCGACCCATTTCTTGCTCTCCGTTTTATTATCTTTGTTTTAAATAAATACTAGTTTTTTTACCTTACCTGGACCTTCCTTATCCCTAAAGATTTCATCCAGAGGCGCTAGAGTTACTACCTCCTTGGCGAGGAGGAAACCACCTACGCTACACAGGAACCTAATTTTTGCTCTCTTTTTGTGAGTATACCTCCTTTTATTTTGCTTTTATAACAACAAAACAGAGAGGACTATTTTTCTGTTTTTATTCTCATTTTATGTACTTGGTGAAATACTGTGACACTGCAATTAGGAGGGAAATATCCGTGAACGCTCGACACCCTGGAGTTTGATCCTGACCTACCTTCTACGAGGAACCAAGCTGAGCGACATATCCACAGGCGGAGATCATACCACCCAGGTGCAAATATCTGGAGCTGAACATAAGCTCCAGAAAATTGTAAGTGACATTTTTCTTATTTTACCTCACCACATATAGAATATTTGTCTTATATCTTCTATCTTATTCAATAAATCAAGTTAATATTGGAAAAATGCAGGATAAAAAATTGCACTCATTGTATTTATGTCATTCAGCTTCTATACTTTTAAAATACAATTGTTTACTGCGACTAAAACACAAACTAATTAAACAATTAGCTGAAATGTGCAGTAATGGCTAATCAGGCTCAGAACACATAAAGTGAAGTGTACATATATGGTATACACTATTTAGCACTTCAGGAAATTCTATTTTTTTCCTCATATTTTCCATTCTTACCACCATGCGAGTTAGAGGACACCCAGGAGGCGCTGCTTCCCTGTGCCCTTTGCAATCTTCATTATACTACTTTATTACTCTTTTAAAATGTGCAATGTATATTGTTTCTTTTTGTTTAACCTTTCAGTCCCATTGCATGTTTATTGTGAACAGGCATAAAAACCCATACGGCTAAATCCAGACAGGGTCTAATTAATTGTAGTGATATAGTATAACTTTCATTTGAATTTACTTTCCTACTTGAACAATGTAGACCCGCTTGTGCAATGCTGCCTAAAATCGAGCTGTTTAAGTGTATATTTTACAAAAAAAACAAAAATCAACTTGGACTGTCCTGTAACACAGTCATTGGATTGGATACACCACACCCATGTCATTAGCATTATGCTGAGACGAAGTTAGAAGCATAAGATGAATGGGTGGTGTCTGTGGAGGCAACACAAGGGTCGAAATGGTTTTTGAAGATGTGTAATAAGTGGGGGGATGTGATTAACAGCCAAACTGTATGCCAATGAAGTGTTATTGTGTTCTAATACAGGGATTCAAGCCCCCATTCTACCCTTAGGCAATAATGGAGTCCTCTGTGAAGCACATGGCCTTTCACCAGGCAAAATCAGTTGGTTTGTTGATAAACTCCTCCTCCATTCCCTTCCAATGCAATCCCCCTTCCCCCAGGAGGCACTCTGGTTCTGTTACATCCTAAGGGATTGCCTGAGGGAGGTGTGTCCAGCAGAAGGAGGGGCTAACCTGTTTAAAGCCCTGTGAATAGCACATTTTCTCTCTCTTTGAATTACCTCTCTTCACCTTCTCTCTCCTCTCTCTCCCCTCTCCCCACTATACACACCCTCTCTCTCTTACTCTCAGCTGACGATCAATGGAGTGGTAACTGTATCACGTGTCTATGCCTGTTTTGCTATGTTAATTTAGCCTACTTTCCATTCAGTCAATGATTAGTTTTAGTAGCAACATATACTAGCCTATTTCAAATGTACATGTATTGTTTATTTGTTTGATTAGCCTCTATTAATAAATATTATTGAATTGCCAAAAGCAAGGAGTGTGGACTCTGACTTTACACTCGGTTTTTATTTTAAGTTATTATTTTTAGTTATTAATGTTATAATTAATTTCAAGTTTATTCCAACTTGCGAGTTAAACGTTTATTACAAGATGTAACAAGATTTGAATAATTTCTGTTAGTATTGATTATGGTACTAAATAGTAATGTGCTAAGGAACCTGGTCCCTTGGCAGGGAAGTTCACAGAATTGCTATCATTGGCCTAGGCCTGGATAGTTTTTCTGGAGACCCGACAAGTAGCTGCACACTGCAATGAAAAGCCTGTGATTACAGATATAAGTGTAATGCAACATTGGGAGGTTATGAACTCTGGAAAGGAGGTGTGCCGCATTATAAAGATAGGCCAGTGACGCAACTTGCATCATTGACAATGTCCAAAATGGATGTTCCTGCTTGGGAAGAGGGTTGGGTTATCCATGGAAGGGGTGTGACTAACAGTTACTCGGCTGGCCCCAATCAGGATAAACCATGCAGAGAGGGCAGGAGAGTCACCGGCATTGATGCTGCTGATTGGCTTAAACCAGCCAGCTGATACTCTAATGCAATCAGTTGTTCCCCAGACATAAAAAAGGCTTGAAAAAGGTACATTATGAAAGCTACTAGAAACGCTTCCGTTGCATTGACCAGGTAAAACACGGTCACATAACATGGGAAGCACCGATAGGAAAGTATTGATTCTATGTATTTCTATGGGAAAGCTTGAATGAACATGTGCATTAGGTCTCCAATGCTCCTCTATGAGGAGCTTTGGATTGGACCATGTCAAAGGAGGGTCTCCACCATGATGTTGCAGGAGGAGAAGTGGGCCAAGACCAGAGAACCTCAGCACTGTAAAAAGGTAAGGAAATTATTTATTTTATTATTTTTTATGGCAAATGGGTAGGAGAGGGGTTCATACTACCAGAGACAGGGCTACTATAGCATTAGGAATACAGGTTTGTATTACTAATGGTATAGTGTTTCTTTAAGAAATTGCAGATAAAGTCCTAGTTGTATAAAATGCCTGCAATAAAGTTGATGAAATAAAACTCACCTGTTGAGTATGGAATTATTTCAAGTAGTTCTTGTTTAGATATTGCATCATTTATTGTCACTTCTCAGCTCCCAGAAACAAGATTTGGAAGTGGAGATCCCTGTGTTACTGACGTGATGAAACACAATTACATTGAATCAGTCATCAGGTCGAATTTTCAAAAGTATTGCTTTCCCTACATGCAGTAATAGAGTTAGTGTCATTCAACATTAATTAAAAGAAATTCACATAATTAAACCCAGACTTAGCATCTGAAAAATGTGAAGAAGCTTTACTTCTCACATGCTCTCCGGGAGTTTCATAAAATATGTGCAGAGTTATTCAATAAAGTGTAAATTGTCAAGAAATAAAATTGAATTCAAAGTGGATTTTATATTTAGTCTGAAAATACAGTTGACCTGGAGATTTTTTAATGTTTGGCTATTTTGGTCTAAAATTTGAAACTCACAACATTAACACTTCAATGAATAACCCATGTCACTGGCTTCAGTTGGTTAATGTGGTAACTGGTTTAAATAGCATTTAATAAGGTTACACAATTTTCATTCATTTGACTGGGTAAATACATGCACCAGATTGGCTTCTTTCTCAACTGATCTGATAGTGGAAGCTTCTTAAAGAGAAGAACATTGCTAATACTAAAATAACAGATAGCCAACAAGGGAACTGAAATAAAAGACTTTAAATTAGATCGGGGCTGATAGGTTGGCTGATACAATCATTTCAGGAAGTAATAAAAGTGTAATAAGTAATAACAAAGTAAGTTCAGGATATATAAGATATAGGTCACTATCACTGCCATTACCATTACAGTGAGCAGGAAGATTGGAAAATGCACACTTAAATTGTAACCACAAGTTATACTGGGGACAAGCAACCCACATACACACAATTAACATCAGAGACAGCACACACACAAAACCCCAGACAGTCCACACACATACATAAAAAAACATGCAGCCCACATACACAAACACAGAACCACAAACAAAACACATACACACAACACCACAGACAGTTTAAATTACACACAAATACTACAAGCAACTCACAAGTGCACTTATCACAAGCAGCACACACAGAACCAGAGACAATTCACATAGTATTTGGGGTCAAGAAGGAATTTTTTCCTAGTTTGTGGCTAAATTGGAAGCGCTTCAGACTAGGTTTTTTGCCTTCTTTTGGATCAACAGCAAAAACATATGTGAGGAAGGCTGAACCTGATGGACGCAAGTCTCTTTTCAGCTATGTAACTATGTAATATCCCACAAAAAACATACCCACATATGCACACTTCTATTTTATTGTCTACGATTCTCCACAATATAAAACCTACAGGCTTACAGCACCTGCAGTACAACCAATTGGTCCATTTTATTATATGTACCAACTTACTATCAGCAGGGAACCGAGACCTGACACAAATCAAGCAACTTTGCTCAACCCATCCCCTGAAAAGTAAACTCTTCTCATCCATACACCTTATTACAGTGTGCCCATGCCCAGGCACTCCCGCCTTTCACTGACAATGGATCGTAGAGTCTTCATCTTCCTGTAATAGTGGAAGAAAATATTTCTTCAGACACATAAATCTTCCACTAACCTTAGCACTCAGGAAAGTAACTACAAACGCGTAACCCGGTGGCATTACACCCCAGCAAAACCACGTAAACATCACCTGACACTTACTGGAGATTTACCCAAACCAATGTACATACATCACATATTTAGTGGAACTGCGCACCGATCACCAAATTGTGGAATCACCTACACGCTCTCATCCAAACAATTACTAGCACCCCAATCCCATTCACACCAGATTGCATCCTATTCTTCCTGCTACCCTCATCCCTCCCAAAGCAAAGTCTCCCCTTGATTACTCACCTTCTCACTGCAGCACACCAACTCATCCCAGCCCGCTGGAAACAGGGAGACACTCCCACGATAAGGGAATGTATCTAAAGGGTGGAAAAAAAAAATATTTTTTCAGTTTCTAAACAATATCACAGATACACTCAAACATGTGGGCCTTGGATAACCTTTCCCCGAAAAATATTTAACAATATATACAGCTACCTATACACTAGTAGTCAGACATTCTACTACCAATTAGATGTGACACCTGCAGCAGCAGTCACACTAGCTTTTCATAGTTTAGTCTTAATGACCACATTATCGCATGACTAGTGTTTTGTACAGACTTGCTTTCTTTTGTTTCTGTTTCCATACTCATCTGTGAATTGGAATTTCAATAAATGTTACAACCTATTCATGCTCTTGTAAAGCTTATCGATGTTGTAACAAACCACCTAATATCATTACTTACCAAAATACAATAAAAAATCTTCAAAAAAAAAATTAATATATTTATACATTATAAATAAAATGTGTTTTTCTTGTTTTGCAGACACAAAGTCAATTTTTTACAATGTCATTGATGTCACATTGGTCAACAACTCATGGTATATGTTGGACCCTCTGTCCTTGATATTCTGTGACTCATTGTCTGTGTCTCATTGTCTCCCCCTTATACAGTGCTCAAAAAAATAAAGGGAACACTTAAACAACACAATGTAACTCCAAGTCAGTCTCACTTCTGTGAAATCAAACTATCCCCCTAGGAAGCAACACTGAGTGACAATCAATTTCACATGCTGTTGTGCAAATGGGATAAACAATATGTGGAAATTATAGGCAATTAACAAGACACCCCAAATAAGTGGTTCTGCAGGTAGTGACCACAGACCACTTCACAGTTCCTATGCTTCCTGGCTGATGTTTTGGTCACTTTTGAATGCTGGCGGTGCTTTCACTCTAGTGGTAGCATGAGACGGAGTCTACAACCCACACAAGTGGCTCAGGTAGTGCAGCTCATCCAGGATGGCACATCAATGCGAGCTGTGGCAAGAAGGTTTGCTGTGTCTGTCAGCGTAGTGTCCAGAGCATGGAGGCGCTATGAGGAGACAGGCCAGTAAATTAGGAGACGTGGAAGTGGCCGTAGGAGGGCAACAACCCAGCAGCAGGACCGCTACCTCTGCCTTTGTGCATGGAGGAACAGGAGGAGCACTGCCAGAGCCCTGCAAAATGATCTCCAGCAGGCCACAAATGTGCATGTGTCTGCTCAAACGGTTAGAAACAGACTCCATGAGGGTAGTATGAGGGCCCGTCGTCCACAGGTGGGGGTTGTGCTTACATCCCAACACCGTGCAGGACGTTTGGCATTTGCCAGAGAACACCAAGATTGGCAAATTCGCCACTGGCGCCCTGTGCTCTTCACAGATGACAGCAGGGTCACACTGAGCACATGTGACAGACGTGACAAAGTCTGGAGATGCCATGGGAAAGTTCTGCTGCCTGCAACATCCTCCAGCATGACCGGTTTGGCAGTGGGTCAGTAATGGTGTGGGGTGGCATTTCTTTGGGGGCCGCACAGCCCTCCATGTGCCTGCCAGAGGTAGCCTGACTGCCATTAGGTACCGAGATGAGATCCTCAGACCCCTTGTGAGACCATATGCTGGTGCGGTTGGCCCTGGGTTCCTCCTAATGCAAGACAATGCTAGACCTCATGTGGCTGGAGTGTGTCAGCAGTTCCTGCAAGACTAAGGCATTGATGCTATGGACTGGCCCGCCCGTTCCCCAGACCTGAATCCAATTGAGCACATCTGGGACATCATGTCTCGCTCCATCCACCAATGTCACGTTGCACCACAGACTGTCCAGGAGTTGGCAGATGCTTTAGTCCAGGTCTGGGAGGAGATCCCTCAGGAGACCATCTGCCACCTCATCAGGAGCATGCACAGGCGTTGTAGGGAGGTCATACAGGCACGTGGAGGCCACACACACTACTGAGCCTCATTTTGACTTGTTTTAAGGACATTACATCAAAGTAGGATCAGCCTGTAGTGTGTTTTTCCACTTTCATTTTGAGTGTGACTCCAAATCCAGACCTCCATGGGTTGAAAACTTTGATTTCCATTTTTTAATTTTTGTGTGATTTTGTTGTCAGCACATTCAACTATGTAAAGAACGAAGTATTTCAGAAGAATATTTATTTCATTCAGATCTAGGATGTGTTATTTTTGTGTTCCCTTTATTTTTTTGTGCAGTGTATAATATATTCTATGTATACACCACCAAAGTGGGTGTGCAAGCATTACAAAGTCTATGCTATTGATACAATATGCTTCATGGCAATTCTAATAACCCTTTATTAGAAGGATGGAGTATTTCTGTAATGCGTCGGTAAGGGCTAAGGATTGTCACTTGTTTTCTAAACAGGCTATATCTAGGCCAACATGCCGGCAGGCAGCTTTATTATATTTTATCCATCGTGAACTTTGAATGTAGACAAGATAGGTAAGAGAATTAACTCAAGAAAAGTGCTTTTACATCCTTAAGGAAAGCCATTTTAACTGAACAAATACTGGGGAGGAATTTCCTGTTTAAACAGGACAATGAAGGGAAATACAAAGTCAAAGCCCCACTCTAAAAGTTACACATGAAGAATGGATCACCTTGAGTGGCTAAGGCATTCTTGACGTAAGCCAAACTGAACATTCATTGTGATACTTGAAGACTGTTTTCCATAGTCAAAAACAAATGTTAGACTAAAAATTACCATAACTAACTTAAGACCAAATATTAACTGTAGATATCCCACTCCACATAAAAATGTGAATTACTATTTTGTTTTGTTTTATTGAAGTCAGAATTGAGTAACAGACAACACTCTAGTTATAGAGTAAAAATAAAAAATAATTATTCAAAGGCAAAACGCAGTAAGCCACAAAGCTCAACAGTAAGAATCAAAGCAGATAGGCAAAAGAAAAATGGAGAAAAAGTTTAAGACTCATAGAAAAGTGTATGAGGAAATGGGTACAAATGAAAAACAGGAAGAAATTAAGTGAGGGCTAGGGGAAGTGGGAAAAAAAAAGATGACAAATAAGAAAAGGCAAAAGAGATATAAAAATGTAGTAAAATCAATGGTGCCAAGTCATTTGTGGTGAGACCAAACATGAAAAAACTCCCCTCAATATTTCAAAATCATGTTACCACAACTATGAACTCTGTATCCACAGCTTGACATGAAAATAAATACAGACACGATTCACCCTGCATTTCTGCAGTTACACTTAGCAATGGATGCTTTTTTTAAACCAAAGCATGAGTTACGATGCAAAAGGACCATTGACCAGAAACCAGTCGGCGACTGTACAGTTCAGATCTTTTGGGTCTCATTAACACGGCACAGTTTCAAGGTAACTATGCACAATCTACACGCAGTGCATAAACCTATATCAATCAAGAGAGGAACAAAGGATAGTAGTGTACTACCGGACCTTAGAGTGGCCAGGCTTAACACAATGCTTTTAACAGGAGAAATATCAGAGTCAAGGAAAACAAGTCGAGGTCAAGGATTCCAGAAAATTCCAGAAAATACAATGTTGGCAAGCCAAGACAGGTCAAAGAGCATAGAAAACAGAGTAGTTAGACAGATAGAAAACCAGGAAGTCACAGATAATCAGGAACATGCTATAGGGATCATAAGGAGACCACAAAAAGGCATTGATAAGATGGAAAGTCCAAGTGTTTATAGACCTATGACGTTTCTTTTATAGCCAAACTGCAAAACGTGAGTGTGTGTCTGCAATGTTGTGATGATGTCACATGTGCTGGCTTGATGATGTCATAAAAGGGGTAGAGTCACAGCGTCTGGATTTAGAAATGGTTAAGTGACATAGTGGAAGGGTATGTATGTTTATACATGGGTTCTGATCAGAAAATTGAAGTCTCGCTGTAGGCATGTAGCTAGAAGCCAAATAATTTGTGGTGAGACCAGGCACAATTTAAATCATCCCAAATGTATAGATAGCTCCCATAATAGAGAAACACACAAGTATTCAAGGAAAGGCAATATCATGTGAATTGCCTCCACCTGGGTGTTTATTGAGCCAAGAGGTGGAGAGAATAAAAGTTTGTGAGTGACAGCAATAGTTTTGTATTTTCCCCTCAGTTTAAACACAAATTGCTCAGTCATTTGAATAAACTGGAAATATTTATCGTAAATTACCCATTTGTTTAAACAAAACTGTTCTATGTACATGCTGTAAAAATGCACAAATATCTCAATTTCACTGTATTCCAATTATTAATATCCATCAGTTAGCTACCAATTCCGAAATCCCTTCTTACACAGATACGTGTTCTGGCATGAACAAATGACCTTTATTTCACTTTTCATAACTTTTTTTGTTTCTGCTTCCTGTTGTTATGTTCTGCTCCTGTCTAATGTCTCTGTGGCTAGTGTGTAAAGTGGCAGCAACAACCAATTTGTGATATGAAAGGTAGTTATAACTTCTAACTTTTATTAGTTTTTTTGTTTTTTTTTATATTTTTCTGTTTTGCTCTGTAATATTTTGTGGTGCTATATTGATGGATGAAGAACATTACATATCACAAATGCAAAACACAGAAAACTGCAAAAAAGGACAAAACCAGTCATTATTAAATACAGACAGTAGGATAAAATCAGTCATTATTAAATACAGACAGTAATTGTTAAATATAGATGAAAATAGACTTAAAAAAATACCACATAATGTTATTATTATTATGATTTCTTTAGAACCTACATTAGAACCTACTATATTATATTTCTCCAGGTTCCACCCTGAAAGGACCTTACACTCCCTGCCTAGGAGCCTGTTTATGAGGTTGCCGCAGTGGCATCTGCGACCATTTAGGAGCAATAAACAAAAATGTATGGCAACACCTAAATATGGGACTTTCCTGTGTCTGAACGGCAGCTCCTGTAATAACGTCATCAAGGGGGATACATTTACGCATCCTAGATCTGGCAAGAACTATAGATACAAAAATGACTAAACTGGCAATTCCAGCTACATAATCTATCTGCTAAAATTCCCCTATGCAGATAGAAGATCCCCTTAATCACCACCAGTCCGCTAAAAAATTAACAACCGGTCCTTGAACAGTTTATTAACTGTGGAAACTCTATTTCACAGATCCACTTCCAAATGATTGATTATGTGGATACTCTTTGCAGGGGCAGAGACAGAGACAGACATTAATCACTTCTTAAAAAAGAGAAATTCTGGATCTATACCTTGGGGACTTTGGAGCCAAAAGGTCTCGACAGCCAATCTAACTTATAGTCATACCGGAGCCTGGTCTTTTGATTCCTAGAACGTGACGGCAGATAAGAACCATTCGGCCCATATAGTCTGCACAATTTTCTAAATACTCCACACATGCTTAAACTCCATGCTATTCCATGCATCCACTACCCTCTCAGTAAAGTAATACTTCCTGATATTATTTTTAAACCTTTGTCCCTCTAAGACTATGTCCTCTTGTTGTGGTAGTTTTTCTTCTTTTAAATATAGTCTCCTCCTTTACTGTGTTGATTCCCTTTATGTATTTAAATGTTTCTATCATATCCCCCCTGTCTCGTCTTTCCTCCAAGCTAATACATGTTAAGATCCTTTAACCTTTCCTGGTAAGTTTTATCCTGCAATCCATGAACCAGTTTAGTAGGCCTTCTCTGAACTCTCTCTAAGGTATCAATATCCTTCTGAAGATACAGTCTCCAGTACTGCATACAATAGAATTAGGTGTCTTGCCCTGCACTTACAGGTGTAGTGATCACACTGGGACTTGAACCTGTGGTTCCCAGTTCTAAGTCAGTGACACTACTTCTGTGCTATCCAGTCAATACTTTTATTACTTTTACCTTGGAATTTTGATGAAGATATAACAAAATTGCAGTCTCCCTTTTGACAGATATTGGGTTGTACAGAAAAGCCAACTTACTCTAAACACAGTATTTTTGTGCAAATAATAATAATAATAATTGTGTGTGTTGATAAAGGGAGTTTTTGGATTTTTCTAGGAGACTTACCAAATATTTGCTAGAATAGTTATAGATTGAAAAAAAAAAATTAAAGTACATCTTACCTATATTTTGCAATTCTATATATCATCACTCACCATAACGTTCTAATGAATAAAACCTTTGTATACATTAACTTATCTAAGTAATTTCGCTGCGGAATTTGATGGCGCTATATTAATATCATAATAATAATAATAATAATAATAATTAACCTTTCAATGCACCATATGCATTTCTGCTATTGGAACAGGATTAAGAAAAGGAATTTAGGAATTACTGCAGAGAAGGGGTACACAAGAACAAACAATTCCATTTGTCATAGTATTACAGTGAAACTTCAATTGTCACAGTATTATAGTGACATAGTCACTTGGGAATAGAAATAGACTTAAAATACACCCTGTCCAATCTTTCACCAGCCCTGCACACATCACATCAAAGCAATTCCCAGTTTCACATCAATGGGATGAATATTTTTTTTGTCTCAAAGGATCACCAACCTTTTATTTACAACTATGTCAACAAACCTTTAAGAACATTGCTTAATGCTTTATATTCATTTGAGGTTAATTAAAGTCCTATCATTTTTCTAGCTATGTACCCATGCAGCGGTATGTAAGCGTGTATGTGCATAGTATAAGTTCACAAACGTTTACTTTTCCCTATCATACTCGAAAAACACATGAGCGTAGAGGAAAAATAAACATCCCATGGCAATCAGGAAGGCTGCAAATCTCTTGATCCTCTTCCTTCCTTTTATGTAATGAATATCTTGCAGATTGCTGGCATGAGGGAATGGAAGCAATGATTCCAATGGACACTAAGGTCTCTGTAGCAGTTTCCTTTCGATTAGATATGAATTCATGGTGTTACTAGGTTCCAAATACATCTCTTAGCACTAGTGCACAGATCTCTTTCCCTCTCTGTATATATATCAGGGGGTACAGCTAATACAGCTATATGTGGCCTAGGCAACACAGGGGGACCTGTTGTGCTGGCATGCCCATGCCCTACACTCTGAATGTGATTATATATTTATGGCAAATATCGCTCTCTCTCTCTCTCTTTTCTCTCTCTGTCCTCCTTTCTGTATTTTTAGATAGAACAAGAGAGGGAGAGATCTGTGCACTAAATAAGAAAGTATATATACAGAGAGGGAGAGAGAAGAGAGAGAGAGATAGCAATACTCGCTATGAATATATATGCACATTCGGATTATAGGGCTTGGGCATGTCAGCACAACAGGTCTCCCTGTGTGACCCACAGCTGTATTTGGTTTAGAAGCCCTACCCTGGTCTCTGCTACTCATTCACACAATCTAAACATCCTTTGGTTTCTTTATAGTTTAAGCCTTGGCTAGTTCTTGATTATCCTGAATTCTGCTATCATAAACTCATTAATTTCTCTCTTTTGTGTACGTCTATTATCCTTGACCATTGCTAGTTTACTGTCTACAACTTCCTTCGTGTTATGTCCAACCAATCTACCTTTCTTTCCATTTGGTTCTCTAAGCGTGTAAAAGTTCAGCCAATTTCTTACTCACATAAAGATAAAGTGACTGTTTTTTTTTTGTTTGTTTGTTTTAAAGGTAGGTAATAGTTTTAAAAAAAAACATACACAATTTTCAAGGTAGCATTATTTATTTTTTTGTCAGTCTTTATTTTGATGTAGTAATATTATAACACAAACATAGTAGGTCATATATCAGAGCAAAAACACATTTTGTAAATAAGTAGAACACGGTAACCTCAATGAAAAGGAATAATTCCACTACGTAGGAATAAAACTAAACCGTAAGGGACTCAACTGGCTTAATCAAAATCACAAATAAGAGAACATTTCCGATAGGCATTGAAAAACAGAGTCAGCCAATGCCTAGGGGTTAGCATTGATTTCTATGCAGTTTTTCATTATACATTTCCCATTGTCATTCTTTACACAATGTGTCACATCTTTATATTCTAATAATATTTAATATTAAAAAATTTAAAAAAAATTGGAGAACTACTTACAAATATCTTAACAGAAGATATAGACATCTTGTGCTTGTTGAACAACACAAATTAGTTCTTAGGTGACATTCCACTTTAGATGCAGTGTTCTGTTTTGTTTATATTATGTTTGTACAGTGATATTTTCTCTATTCTTTGATTGCAGATACAGTACATGGTGAGCTTTTCCTTCCATGTTCTTGATATTAATGGATCCCAAGAGCATTTTACAGCAGAACCGGACAGGAGCAACTACCATAGATAAGGCTGATGATATAACAAGCCAAGGCCACTGACAACTGCCAAGTTACACATTGTTATTATTGAAAGCAGGAGAGTTATTTAGCTACTCAGCCTTCCAAGTTTGCACAAAGTCACAATAGGTCTTTGTGGTCCAGGTAAAAATTTGGGTGGAGATCATGAAATCGCAGTCTGAACTTGAATAACCTGCTTACATACACTACAGCAATGACTATTAGAAGTGAGATATCCAAATGCATAAATTAGAGAAAATACTTATCAAATGGAACATCCAGCCATCCTGAACCCCCTCGCCCCCCCCAAAAAAACCAAACAAACAGACCACCACATTTATTATTGGATTTTTACCCTCAGGCAGTTTTTCCCCTACTAATTTTACATTTGTTTAATACCTGTGTTTCCTGATGCTAACCCCCACTTTTGGGTAAGTTGACTGCAAGCATGGAGTATGTAGTCATTTTGCCAACGTCTGCTCGAATGTTAAGCATTTTATGCTCTTAGTTTCATAAATAGCTTCCAGGATAATATGAAGAATAGTGTTTTAAGTTAATAATATGAAGAATAGAGTTAAGAGTATGGCCAAGCCAGTCCCGTACAATTCCCAATTTCCGATTGTACATTTACAACAGCTAACGTGTTGGGTTTTGACCATCCCCGATTTACGTATATATATATATAGAGAGAGAGAGAGATTTATAGTGCTAGCTTAAATCCATACTAATTAGATGAATCGTTAAACTTTGCCTGGATTTTGGAATCACATTTTTGGAAGACCACATCTGACCCTCCTTCATTAATAATCACAATATTACAAACATATTACACTTTGTAACCTTTTTTTTTAATGCTTGGCATTATTATATTTCTAATAGTAATAGATTCCAAATTACCTGATAATGAAATCAAGGTAACAGCTTCCAATCAGGGCCGGACTGGGAGAAAAATTCGGCCCGGGCATTTTTTTAACACAGCGGCCCACTAAAAAGGGGGCGGGGCAGAGGAGGTGTGTTTTGTCATCATCAATGACAAACACGCCTCCTCTCAAAGTGAGCATGTTGGTTCAATGCTCTTCCAGGGCAGACCATGCGCAGAGCTCTGCTGAAGAGCTCTAGCATGAGAAAAAAAGCCCTGTATTTGTTCTGCACAGTGCAAGCAAATTTAATAACATGCTTGCACTGTGTTTCCTTGCAACTTGTCTCTGGTGTCTCTATAAATGGATACCAGGAGACAAAAGGCCAGGACAGAGTATTGTGCATATGTTTGGAGCCTGCTTGTGGTATTGCGTGTGTGTAGAGTGAGCTGGTCGTGGTGTGGTATTGTGTAATAAGGTCGGTTTTAGTCGTGTTGTGTTTGTGGTGTAATGTGATGCATATGTGGCTCAGGGACCCCCTCCCGCCCAGCTCTGGAAAGGGGTTAAACTTACCTTTTTCCAGCGCCGGGCGGGGAGCTCTCCTCCTCCGATCCGCCCCGTCGGCTGAATGCGCACGCGCGGCAAGAGCTGCGCGCGCATTCAGCCGGTCACATAGGAAAGCATTCATAATGCTTTCCTATGGACGCTGACGTGCTCTCACTGTGAAAATCACAGTGAGAAGCACGCAAGCGCCTCTAGTGGCTGTCAATAAGACAGCCACTAGAGGGAATGGGGGAAGGCTTAACCCATTGATAAACATAGCAGTTTCTCTGAAACTGCTATGTTTATAAAACAATGGGTTAACCCTAGAAGGACCTGGCACCAAGACCACTTCATTAACTGAAGTGGTCTGGGTGGCTAGAGTGGTCCTTTAAGAGTGTAGTGTGTGTGTGTATGTATATGTATATGTGTGTATATATATATATATATATATATATATATTTGGAAGTATTGTGTATGTGTGTGGTGCAGTGTGTTGGGGGGGTTTTGTGTGTATGTGAGGGGTGCAGTATGTGTGTGTGTGAGGGTGCGGTGTATGTGTGTGTGTGAGGGTGCGGTGTGTGTGTGATGTGTGTGAGAGTGCCGTGTGTGAGTGATGGGTGTGAGAGTGCCGTGTGTGAGTGATGGGTGTGAGAGTGCTGTGTGAGATGGGTGTGAGAGAGTGCTCTGTGAGAGTGCTGTGAGAGAGTGCTCTGTGAGAGTGCTGTGAGAGAGTGCTGTGTGTGTGTGAAAGTGCTGTGTGTGATGGGTGTGAGAGTGCTGTGTGTGTGTGAGTGCTCTGTGAGAGTGCGCCGTGTGTGATGGTGTGAGAGTGCTGGGTGTGAGAGTGCTGTGTGTGATGGGTAAGAGAGTGCTGGGTGTGAGTGATGGGTGTGAGATTGCTGTGTGTGATGGGTGTGAGAGTGCTGTGTGAGAGAGTGCTGTGTGTAATGTGTGTGAGAGTGCTGTGTGTAATGTGTGTGAGAGTGCTGTGTGTGAGGGGTGAGAGTGCTGTGTGTGAGAGTGCTGTGTGTAATGTGTGTGAGAGTGCTGTGTGTGATGGGTGAGAGTGCTGTGTGTGATGGGTGAGAGTGCTGTGTGAGAGAGTGCTGTGTGAGAGAGTGCTGTGTGAGAGAGTGCTGTGTGTGATGTGGGAGAGAGTGCTGTGTGTGATGTGGGAGAGAGTGCTGTGTGTGATGGGTGTGAGAGTGCTGTATAAATGTTATTGTGTGTGTGTGTAGGGGGGGGTAAATAAAATAAAAATAAAAAAAAGTCATTATTTCCCCCCCTCCCTTCTTACCTTTAGCCTGGGAGGGGGGGGGACCGGCACGCTGGGACTGGGAGGGGGGGTCCGGCACGCTGGGACTGGGAGGGGGGGTCCGGCACGCGGTGTTCCCTGGTGGTCCTCGTGGGTGAGTGAACTCTAGCCTGTGAGGCTAGAGTTCACTCTCGCGAGATCCGGTCGTTGCCATGGCAACGCGCCGGATCTCGCGAGAGGAACCCGGCGGAGCTGCAAGTTAGTGCTCCGCCGGGTCCTCTCTCCAGCCTGGCTGGCTGTCTCCCTCCCTCCCCGCCGGCAGCCGCATGTGGGCCGGTGAGGGAGATCTTTGATCTCCCCACCGGCCCGTCGTGACAAACAGCGGGGCCGGCGCTAGGAGAGTGCCGGCCCTGCATAGACCGGCAGGGGAGATCCTGTGATCTCCCCTGCCGGCCTCGGCCCATGGCCACCGCGGCCCACCGGGCATTTGCCCGGTGTGCCCGATGGCCAGTCCGGGCCTGCTTCCAATGCATGTCATGTAACAAGTTAAAGTAATTTAGTTTATTTATTTAAATCACTGAACCTCCTTTCTAAAAAAATAAAAAAAAATAAAAAAATAATAATAACATATAAATTAAAAAAAATGAAAGAACTAATAAACTCACATACAATCCATTTGCAGGACAGTATCTTCTCTACAGTCTGAACCCTCCTATGCTGTGAACGTCAATTATGATGATATCTGTCCAATCAGATGATTCTTATTGAGAAGCATTAAGGACATATGGTATGCCAAGCAATCACCACGACCCATCAATCCAGTGAATCTCTTCTCTACGAAAGGCCTTGACCATGTGTGGTGCCATGAAGCTGTGAGTGGGGATGCAGAACATGAAAACCTTTGTAAATCAAAGGATTTTATGGAGTAAACGGCTTAAGTGGCATGTGTCGTGTTTTGGTAAACATTGCCATCTCTCAGAAACCTACATTTCGATCTCTCACATAGCACATTAATGGGGCACTGCTGTTCTATAGATAGAGAAACCTTAAGAGTATCTAAAACACTCACCAAGAATGGACAAGGTGCTCGTTTAGAAGCATTCTCGAAAGTATTTTAGGAATGAGCTAGCTTGTTACAGTGATTAAAATCTACCCTCCGTCATGGTATATGTAGAGTAAAATCGTTGTAGGCACCATCCAAGTTGACATTGCCATCAAGCAGTGTTGGCTCATCTTAACACACCAAATGTTTGGGAATACATTTTTCACAATTCTCGAGCAGATGGTAAAGTATTACATTTTGTCAAATCTGACTTGTTGTTTTTGAGTTTTTATTGAATACGTCAAAGAGACACTTCATAGTTTCATGTTATTGGGAGTGGGGAAAAAAACAAAAATGCAATCTTAAACCAATATAAATACCTAGGCAGTTTGATACTTGACTTGAATCCCTATTCAATGTTTTTGAATTGAAGCAGTTGTGTATTATACTATTTATTTCACATATCCGCCCCTCTTTTGTGTAAAATACAACAAAAATGCCTGGCGTTCATCCAGTTCAACACAGATGGAAATGTAAGTGTTCCAGTAATATCAGTATAAGATCCAAAATAACTATTTGATGAAGGGCTATTCCCTGGGGTGTAATTATGCAGAAAATATTTATACAACATGCTGCGTTCCAAAGTGTTTAAGCAGGACTGTCACACAATGAAACAATGGCCACTGCGCAAAGGAGAAAGTAACTATGTTTAATACATGCTTTACTTAAATGTGTTGGAATACTTATATTTATTGGCATAACAGTTAAGCTGTTTGTAGCCAGCTTTAGAGAGTGTAACCAATTAAGATCCCATTATATTTATCTCTGAGATCTCTTTCCTAAACTGGTCACATTACCTCATTGTCACTGAAGTGTTTATGGTTGTCATTAAATGCTTCTGTCAGATTTACATTATGAACAGCCTTCAAAGCAGAAACAAATGCACACAAATTAAATTACAGGCAGATGAGGACTGTCAACGAGTAGCCTTGTGGGTATGAAAAAACTAATTTGCCGCGCCTTCATGTCACACACTCACTGACAGGCACACATACACTCACTGACAGACACACACACACACAGACACTCACTCACTGACAGACACTCACTGACATACATTCACTCACTGACAGACACGCACACACACAGACACTCACTGACAGACATACACTCACTCACTGACAGACATACACACACTTACTGACAAACATACACGCACACACACACACTTTTACTGACAGACACACACACTTACTGACAGACATACACTCACACAAACACACACACACTCACTGACAGACACTCACTCACTGACAGACATGCACACACACACACACACACACAGACACTCACTGACATACACACACACACTCACTGACAGACACACACACTTACTGACAGACATACACTCACACACACATACATTCACTGACAGACATACACTCACTCAATGACAGACACACACACAGACAATCACTGACAGACACACACACACACACACACACATTGTAGTGTGTTAGACTTGTCAGTCTCAGGTATAGCTGTCCATATGGAAATATAGCAATGGACTCGTCTAGGCCTTTAGAGTACTGACAGACTAGGCCACATGCTCTCACGCATAAACCCACACAGTGCCGAATAGCAAAGGCCTGCTGCTTCCCCTACAAAACTATGTAAAACAGATATCCCAACACATCTCTGTTATTTTATTTTTTTGAATAATTGTTTGAGGCCGCAGCCCAAATCTCTTTGCCAGTCCTTCCAAGCTAATAGGTCAGTTATCTCCCTTGGCCCCTGTGGCCCACTTCGAATATATAATTATAAGAAAAGCTCAACTGAAAGTGGGTGAGAAGTAATGTGGTACAAAATGTACTGGGTGCTCTTTAACCCCTTAAGGACACATGACGTCTGACATGTCATGATTCCCTTTTATTCCAGAAGTTTGGTCGTTAAGGGGTTAAGGAAAAAAATCTGTTCCCACACCGGATATATATGTACAATAAATATAATAATGATCCCAAAGCACACCAAAGTTTGCACATAAAAAAAAGTTTATTCATGCATTGAAAAAATACATCAATTAATAATGACAGAAAGAAAGTGCATAAAGTAGTGCATACCCAATCTATAATACCAATACCACAATAGTAATAAAGTGGACTAACAGACAAGTATTTGTAACCAGACGAGTTGGACGCACAGGAACAGAGGGATTTAGGGCCCTGCTCAATGAGCTTGCATGCTAGATGGAGTTGTATTATGTGACACAAAAGGTAAGAGTAGGGTAATTGAGAGTGTTTAGGGCCCATTTCACGACCCTATTTAATACAGATACCTGGTTTTAGCCGCACAGCTGTAGTTACTGTGTGTAATTATTGTGACCATATGCAACGCAACGTGCACACTCATGTTGTTGGCTGTTTTTCTAGAAAACTCTGTCCCCAAAATACCATCATAGCAGGATATGTGACTAGTTTTATATAATTTCTGCTTTACCATATGCCGTTCATAGTAAATTTTATATTATTAAATATTTACCTTGTACATCTGCTGTTTATAGTACATTTTATAATATTCCATGTATTATTTCCTTGTGCACTAATTTTTGGGACTCTGAGGTAACATGAGAGATACTGTGTAATGCCTAGAAAAATTTACATTGTTTTATGATATTCCTGTAAAAAAAAAAAAAAAATGATGAAAACATTTTTGTTGTATGTATGTGCTATGCATCCCATATTCGAGATAAATGCTATGTTGATTTTTTTTAATACAGATCTTGGTAGTGAAACAGTTGATACATTTAATAAATACATAAATCTGTGTTTGTGGCTTGCAAGTGGTCTATTTAGATGATACATGACCTCTTTTTCCAAAAAAACCCAAATATATTTGAATGTTAATGTGACTTGGATCAAGTGATTGTTACATATATCCAGTCTCATACTGTAACAACCAAAAATGTACATAATAAACCCTGCATGTTGTAAAATAAACATGTAAAAAGTGATGGGTCATTATTAATCCCATGTATTAGCTATTTTTAAACAGCAGAAATGCAGGAAGCAAATGGACAAGATGTGTGTTAGAATAGTTCCCACAATCTCGCTCTGTACAGCATTCTTCTGTCATTAATGCACAAGGTCCCTTAGGGACACATGTTGGAAACACGATGACTGATTATAATGCCTGGTATTGTATAGTGTCCTGGTATTGTTTAGTATTATCACCTGAATCTATTTAACTGTGATCTTAAGGTGAAATGAAATGCTATAGATGGCAGTGGACGTGAGCAGACACACAATTTGTGCTTTAACTTATATGAAGAGGTGGAATTCTAAAATACACAATTAAAAACACCTGTGTAAGGTTCACAAAATGTGTAACGTGTGCGCGTGTGTTAATGTTTGTGTGTGTGTGTGTGTGTGTATTCCTGCATTGATCCCAACTATATGTTAATATTTTGAACTTTATACAAAGTTATTCAATACAAAATATGTGTTAGTTTCATACACCTCCCAAAAATGTTCTCCTTTTTTATGTCAGAAACTGTGCTCCTCCAATTATGCTTCTCTACTAATTTCAAAACATGAAATACTGATCATCATACACTATAGCCGATTTGGAGAAATTCTCTTAACACAGTCATAGTCACAGTTTGGCTATTTTACCCTCGATTTTGCAACTCTGATTTTTTGTTTTTTCCTACTGGCTTCTCTCTGGTGTACCATTGCGCCAGGAATCTCTCCTCCAACTTACCAGGTAAACTTGTAACTTAGGTTATCGCAATTTGCTTTCTACATATCTATTTAGTCATATATATGAACCCATATTAACCCATGTCCCCAACTGTCCAAGAAACATTTTGTTTTATGCCACAGAAAATCACCACTGGGGGATCACTTGATTAATAAATGCAGAAGGATAGTGCAACAAAGATTCATGAAGATTGTATTGTAATCATCTAATTTAATCATCAAACAATATCCTCCAAATTTTATAGCGGGATGACAATTTTATTTCTTAGATTCACAGCAAACTAACCTGCCCATTAT
This sequence comes from Pelobates cultripes, assembly GCA_933207985.1. NCBI lineage: Eukaryota > Metazoa > Chordata > Amphibia > Anura > Pelobatidae > Pelobates > Pelobates cultripes. The sequence continues at coordinate 279,218,957 of OW240915.1, read as the reverse complement.
CATGTACTTAATGCTGGTGCCAACTGAGGGTACGGCAGAACTTGTTTCTGTGTTTTGAGGTTCACTTTGACAACTATGTAATCCTCCAAGTCAGCAATGCTACCATCATTTCCATTTAATAATACTTTGTCTTGGCATTTTGACTCCATCCTCCCCCTTGCTCCTCTCATACAGTCAACCTCTAACTCCTGCCACTTTCATCTTAAAACATAGCTTCAATCTGCTCCTTCGTAATGTTAGATTCGGGTAGCATGCTCTTCCAGGCTATTTATTCCCACATTGCTGAAAACCATTAATTACAGAAACACATACATCAATAAATTATGTGGAATAAAATATAATAAAAGCTTATTTCACTTATATCTGCAAGGAAATTAAAAACAGAATGCGCAAATTGAAAGCCATGTGTGATTCCCTCAAATAAAATTCTTATTCAGACGCATTTGATATGCAGCAAAACTGATCAAGTAGTTGTTGTGTAAATCCTGCTACACTGTTGAATTCTATTAAATGCATCCAATGACTTCTAACCAAATGGGAGATTGTACATTTAACCCCTTAAGGACACATGACATGTGTGACATGTCATGATTCCCTTTTATTCCAGAAGTTTGGTCCTTAAGGGGTTAAGATGAAACGTTTTACCTAAAATTTGCAAACGTATTGGTCATCCAACCAATGGGTCAAGTAGATGACTGTTTACAGTAAGATAGGCTAATATTACTTCTATCATCAGGTGTAATGATGTAATACAATTTCAATCCCACTGTACTTTAAGTTCCAAGTAGTGCAGAGCGGGTATTGAATTCAAACTTGGTTAGAGCTTTTACATATTTGCACTAACAAAGGCAAAAATCTAGGATAAGTATTGCAAATCTTTACATTTAACACTAATAATTAGTGCTAAAACGAATTTCTTGTCAAAAAGATTTGGACGGAAATATATTTTAATACAAAAAGTGTTAGTTTCATTCACCCCCCAAAAGTGTTCTTTTTTATGTCAGAAACTGTGCTCCTCCAATAAAGCTTCTCTAACTCTACTAATTTCAAAACTTCACCTAAAATGTTTTAATTTGTACACCACCCTCATGTTAAAATGAAATATAATGACTTCTTCTAACACGCTATTTTGAAAGAAAGAGTAAAGAAAAGCCTGTGCCCCCGGACTGTTTCCAGATAGGCCGCTGCTGTCAGCTATTTATTTTGTTGTATATTCCCTGCCCCCACACTCTTAGAGTGCTAGGGAGATGCCCTGGCCCTGCCGCAATGATTTTTCTTTTTTTTATCCCGGGTGGAGAATAATGAAATCCTCCATCCGGATAGCCAGTAATGTGTGAGCTGTGTCGGCCGCAGGGCGTGCCCTGTGCGGCCGCACAGCTCGCACACCCGTAAGGCCGGCCCTGCCTGTATGTTGTAAAACTATCCCTCCCATGATGCCTTGCAAGCCTTTAGAATGACAGGTCATGTGATCTGTAGTTCTACAATATCTGAGGATCTACCTTTTGGGGAGCCCTGATGTAGTGTGTTAATGAGTGTCAGTGAGCGTGTGCCCATGTGATTACAGATCAGTGCGTCTGCCAGGAAAACGGCATGTCAGTGTGTGTGCATTCAGATCATGAGATAATAGGTATATGTGCCTTAAAATGAAAAATGTCAATTAAAAATTATATTGGTTTTAATTTATGTGATTTCTGAGAGTAATATGCATGTAGACCTATTTGCATTTATTTTAATAAATGTGTATGTACAAAGCATAATTGTATAAAATATGCTTATAATATATACAAATGGCATAAGGCACACAAGACATGTATATGCCTTAAACACTCAGAAATCGCATACACAAATTTAAAAATGTATGAAAGGCTTCCATTTCCTCACTAAACGGAGTTGTATAAAGTACAAATCCAAATTGTATAATTTAGGTCAAGTTATCAGATTTGGAGACATTAGCCAACTTCGAGATAGTGACAGATTGACTATTTTAACAAACTTTACAATTCAGATTTTCATTCACAAAAATTCTTAGTGAATAACCCACCTGTCTCACAGTTTTAGTTTGTTTTGCCCTTTCTGAGAGAATCTTAAATGTTAAATATTTTCCCCACTTATAACTTTGAATTACATTGTCATAATGAATAAGGCAGGTATAAAAACCTTTTTGCTGAACGGTTTGTTCCCAGTCAGGCCCTGGCTTACAGTATCCACCGCGGGCTGGTACTGATGCCTGTGTGTGCTCCCTCACGATCCTGGACCGAAAGGGATGTTTTACCTACTTGGCTTCCAGGAAAAGAGACACTTTCACATTCATTGATTGAATATTTAAAAACTGGCACACTAAACACCATACCCTGGGCAGCCCGATTTAATCATTATGGAGCCAAGCGTGCTTTGGTACCCTCCCAGTGGAAGGCACCATGATTTGACAATTTCCATGTGTCCCCCAGACACCAGAGTCTTCTCCTGCAGGAGATACCAGGTGTTTTCAGAGCTAAATCACAGCCTGCAAGGAGAAACCAGAAGCAGGTACCTGGTGGGACCTAGTTATGTTTAAACTGTTCTAAAACCATATGAACAATTACATTATGACGACACCAGGGTAGTCCTGGCACCATAACCACTACAGCAGGATGTAGTGGTTATGATTATCTAGATCAGGGGTCCTCAAACTCCAGCCCCCCAAATGTTGCTGAACTACAACTCCCATGATTCTTTGAATTACACAGATAGCCAGAGAATCATGGGAGTTGTAGTTCAGCAACATCTGGGGGGCCAGAGTTTGAGGACCCCTGATTTAGATCTATCCATCCCACATACAAACAGAACTGGTGGGTACACAGTGCATAATATAGTGTGCTGTACAAACTGATGTATCTCAACCAACCATAAGATAGTCCATTATAAAACTGAAATTTTAGAAGAAAAAAAATAAAAAATTGAACTCTGGTTTAGTCAGTTGTCATATAGGGAAATATGCAAGTGACAAACTGTCATACATCAGGAAAATGAACAAAAATACCTCTAAGAAATGTGGTTTTGGGAGATTAGCCTACTTTAGAATGTAAAAATGTCACTTGACAAATAGGTCAGTTTGTAAAATTAAACCAGGCACTATATTATACACAAACCAGGACCGACTACTTGCTCATTAACACAATATGGCCTGCTAGGCACCTACCCATTAATAGGAATTTAAGTTCCCACAGGGAGTTATGGACTGCAAGCTGTGAAGTTCATACTATTGTGTTCCTATATGGAAAAGATTTAAAATAAAACAAAAAAAAACATATCTGTAATGTTATGCACGCTGTTATACTTCATTTAAATGCCTCATATGGCATAGGAACAAAATACCAGGTCCTATGAGAAATATAGTTAGCGGTTAGATTAAACCCTACCTATAAAAGGTCTAAAAAATAAAATAAAAATCTGAACGCCCAATTCTCATTAACTGTACATATTGTTCCCTCATATCCATATATGTAAGTCTGCTTTGCCATCTGATTATTTTGGCCTGAAAGTTTACGGTTATTCATTTAAATAAGAATTGCCTGATATAATAAGTAAACTAATAGCTCACATATTGAACTTTGATTCCACTTTAACTATGCATATATAGGGCTGCCTGTATCCACCTGTGGAGAACTTAATCCTTATAGGCTGCATATATGACCAGGTTGCATACACATTAGCTGGCATTTAACAATTTTGTTAATCTGACCACACTTATTGCTTTTTTGCATAGTGTTGTGTCCAGGCCAGCTGACGCTCCCTTGGGAGACCAAATGAAAGTTACGCAACAAAAAGAATGTTCTGTATCAGAGGATGGCTGGTGAGGGAAGCAAGACAATGGACTTCTAATTACAAGTACACAGGAGATTTGATTGGCAGCCTCAGCACCATTCCTGCATGGATTGAATACAAAAAACGGAAGGTGTGCTGGGTGGTCAATTGACAGTACTGTGCAGCAAAGTAGTTGGGACCAGGATTGCATGGATTAAACTGCATCCATTTTACATGAGTTGTGGGCACAGCAGGGAGTTATTTTGGTGGTAAGTTTTCTTGTCCCCAAGGCCAGAAGTTGCAAGCACCCCCAACCTTGTACTGCCTTTCTCATCCCAGTTTGTTGGGAAGACTGCACAGGGTAACAAACACCCACTAGGAAACAACACCACCCTTTCATGAAATATATGGTTTAAAATTAAATGTAATTAACAGATTTATCCAGTGTGAGAAAACCCAAACATGCAGTAGAACATCAAAGTAATGATTTTTCCCCAATTCTGCCATTTCATCTAAAACGTCAACATGATAACACCATTTAACAAGTACACATCTTCGCACTGGATGGGAGAGGGGAGATAAAATATTGAATACCCATAAAATGAATATTCCATAGGAGAACACCACATTTTGCTTGCATTCCATTTGGATCAGATAGTACCCAGTGAGTTTGGACACTTGGCGCAACCTTTGAAGAGATTATTCTGTAATTCCATTGAAGGCAGTTTTCTGTATGCAACTTGGGTTATACAGCTGTCAAGATCAGAAGTATGGTGAAATTAAGAAGCTATCTTAGGCAAATAGTCAGGTATAACAAGTGATGTCCATTGAATAAGATTTTCCACCATAATTTGGGGGTGAAAGTTTTATTTCAGATTCACAGCAATTTAGATGGAGGACACCATTGCTTCAGTATAAAATTTCACAGATTAAATCAGATTAATAAAGTGGATATGAAGCTGGCATTAGAATAGTTGAGCATGGCTCATTGAACTGAGCTGTTCTTCTGTAGCTTCAATCTGGTTTGGAGACAGAATGTTATGCCTTCACCTTGTCGTACAGTCTGACACACTTCACATCTCCTATGGTGCAGGTCTGAAAGGAGGAAGAATAGTTTATTAAAAGGCACAAAATCACAGAGCATCAGAATGTTCCTTTCACTTTAACTTCTCAGAACTAGAGAAAGATAAATCCCACAGGAGCAGATCACATGCCCACAGACACCACCACTAAGACATGTATACATTCTCATGGCTTGTCATAGGGACATTTTTTGCTGTAAAAATAAAACATTGTGCCTGAGAACAGGCAGGTGTATTTACAGCAAGTGTTTGAAGCCTAGGAGTTAGTCTGCTGACCAAATCACACAACCACTGATTAAGCATATTTTGGTTATATTTATATTTTGAGTAAGAAAGTTTGAGTAGGTCCAGTAACATGCAACTTCTCAACATATGGTGCCACTCACCACCAACATTTGTCCATCTTTCAGCTCCCTTCGGATTGTAGTCTCTTTGCCATCCCATTTCTGCACCTGAGTTAGTACTCCATCATCACAAGTGATAAGTGTCTTGAGGGGGGAGAAAAGACAAAATTACAACTTAAAATTAACCTTAAGAGACATCAACAAGCATTGCCACTTTTAATATCCTAAACACCTAGGAAAAAAAAAAATTAAATTGAACTTTGAATTTATTTATTTAAAAAAAATAAAATAAATAAAGTCAGTCCTACATTTAGTATGACGGAAGGGTGTCTGGGGCAGGTCTGTTGTGAGGAATTTTAGGCAACTTACTAATAAAAACAAATGCATTTAACGTAATTTAGAACAAGACGACATCGTTACGCAGACAGATTTCTAAGGTTATCATGAGTCATTTGCTGTGGAGCTCAGTTATACACTCAGAGCTCACAGATCAGAGGGACATCAGAATAGAAAAGCAGAACAAATTAATTTGGGAGGTATGGATATGCATTACAAATTCCTACAGACAGTTGAGCGTGTGATCGATCATACATGAAATGCAGCTTGGCTGCGTGAACAAAACAAAAAAGTGAAATACTCCTCCTGATATTTATAGACGCTTCCTAAATGGGGGCTGGCAATATTTTTAACAGCCTAGATGCAGGTAAGTTGAGCCTTGTTAACAGCCGCTACAGTGCAGACAATTTTCAGGGAGAGCTTATGTCCTGCTGCTACCACTGGATCGAGAAAACCAAGATGGCTGTTAAGTAGAATCTATAGGTTTTCCAACATTACGTATTTGTTAGAATATGCTTTTTACAGCAAAAACATGTTTCTGCAAAATGCAGTGTCACAACACGTTTAACGATGTTCAAACATAGAAGAGTTTTACTTTTACAGTAAGACTCCAGGATCTGTGGCAATCACATGTGACTGTCAAGTCTTGAAATGCAATGCTTGGTTAAGCATTCAATACACAGCAGAACATAACACGCAGTTCTTATATTCCTAAAGAACACTGACAGTATGGTTTTACATGCATCTAGTGCTACATGGCCATCTAAGATACTAGTTTTATACCTATACGAGAGGGGGTTACAAAAAATAAAAAAACAAACACTACATTATAAAAACTTACAAACTTTAGTGGACATTTAACATTAAGGGGCTGTCTTCTTGGAGAGGAGTGCAACGAAGTGGATACTTTGGCATACCTTATTGTGGGCCATTCCAGCCTGCCAGACTCTGCAGGTTTTTAGCATTGGACTTGCTTGAGGGGCAGGCACAGAGTTTCACTGTGTCTTAATTGGGATGGTTAGTTGCTGGGCACAAGTCCTGCATAGTTGAACTTACTGCTCTGCCCAGTTTAGTATTCAGACTGGTAGTGATCGTTAGTGCGGCTTGGCAACACCACTGCTCTTTTGAGCGAAACTTTTGTCCCATTTCCCTCTCTTGCAAGAGGGTGCAGCGCCAGGTTAGACTACCTCCATGCACTGACAGGAAAATGGAGTTATTGGTGAAGACTAGAACTTGCTGCACATAAAGAGGTTATCACCATTTGCAGAGTAATGAGCCATTACACCCACCCTATGCATGGAGATCAGCTACATATCCCATATACCCTGCTGGGCATAAGGCATAGGGGAAAAGAAAATTAAATAAAAACCACTACTTAAACCAGATTGCTGAGTAAAAGTGTTTCTCGTTAGGGAGGGATCTTCACTTGCACTGTATTAGCAGAAGGAACACTATAGATTAAAGTACTTTAACTTAATTACACAGCAACATATTAAGCTCGAAATGTTGCAGTGTATGTGATGTCCAATAAGACTGCCTTATATTTGAACCCAGTGAGCGTTTGAAGCTTCTTCAATGCGCTATATGTAAGGGATTTGCATGGTTCAGGTAATTGCTCTGTGGTTCCCTGAATGAGTGCAGTTGTCTCTTCTTGTGAAGTACATTTTTTTGTCATAATACTTTGAGCCCTGAGACAGTGATATTTAACCAATGCAAATATCCCACCTTTGTTCTCCTGTTATCTGCTGTGGTCTCATCAAATTCTTCCCCCAGTCTGAATTTCATCTCAGTTGTTTTTAAGGTGCTTTCGGTCTTTAGGCAGATCTCATCACCATTCTTCGTTATAATTACATTGGGCTTTGCCATAGCACCGGCTTTCCTAGTGGCAAAGCCAACCCCTGCAAGACAAGAATAGAGGTTTATGCAAACATGCATTTTATAAAGTGAATTTACACAATGTCTGGACTGTTTGTTCTGCAGACGAGAAATGAATATGGAGACCATTTAACATAACTAGCCAGCAGATTGCTGATTGGTTTGTATAAACCGATTGTATTCCTGGCACTGGAGTTTCCCTTTAAAAGTGCTTTTTTACTTTATATATAAAATAAAATAAAAATTGTGTATGCAAATTCACTAAAAGATCTTGTTTCACAATTACACTGCTGTTCAAATAAGTGCATACAGATAGAAAGCTATTGAGCAATATAAAAGTCAGTCGTGTGCAGAAATTGCCTTGTTTTTACAGTTAATGAAGTGCAACTCTATAAAGTGCCTGTAGCCAAAGTACAGTATTCAATAGTACAGTTGTGTCACATCTGGTCTCACATGCAGTGATTCTTTGTTTTTACATTTGTCCCTTAACAAATAACACAAAACAGATTACTTTGTAACTGAGGAGATCTCCAATATTACTACGAAAGGGGTTGTGTCACCCTAATAGCCTCTTGCACATATAGAGCCTGCCATGAAAAGCTCCAGAACACGTGAGTGAAACAAGGTTGTCATTTTTCAACAATTTTTCCCGGATGTACTTCATCATATTTCCTTCTCTTTTGCTTTAATATATAGTCATTCTATAAAGAAGACAAATTCTGTGGGAAGGAAAGAGTTGCCTAGATAAGACCCAAAAGCTGCAAAACCAGAGCCAATATCTCCATTTATGAGAGTCAGCATTTTTAATCATATTACATAAAGTGTGATGTTCTATAATACTTTTAGGAAGATGATATTGGTAGCCAAGTATCACTGCGTGTGACAACTACTATTAAATACTGAATTTTGGCTATATGCATTTTATAGAGTTGCACTTTTTTTTAACTGTAATTAAGTTTAAAAAAAAGTCTTCCTTTCATATTACACAATAGTGTTCTGTATATATGCACACATTTGAACTGCACTGTATTGTGAATAAATATATATTATACAAACACACCTTTTGTATTTTGTACTTTTCACAACAACAAAAAAAATTCAACATTTGGGATTTTCTTGCTGTGCATCAATTAACTTAATTTAGTTTTAGAGTAAGCTATACGTTTGTTTTTTGTTAAGCGTCCACTATTACACATACAACATCCTGTAAGGGAATTAAATGGCATCTCTATTGTTTAAGCGCATAATTAAATCATCTAAAGAATAAGCTAAACAGATTTTTGAAGTGCCTTTACATGTACAACCCTATTTCAGTTTCCTGGCAGAACCCAGTCAAGTCAAACCAAACTAAAATTGTTTCACAACTTCCAGTGGGACAATGCCAGACTCCCGGCACCATAGACAAGAAAACATGATGTACTGGTTATGGTGCTTGGAGGTTTCTTCTATAAAAAAAAAAATAAAAAAAATAAAACCACACACACCACTTTTCTGTTCTTAAAATAATAGCACGCATGCATTAAAGCCTCTGTATTTGGTTGTACAAATAAGCAAATATCCAAGTTCAGTGTTTCTTTAAGCTTATCCTTGATCTATTGGGGCAGCCATCTAAACCCAAACCAAGATTTAGTATTCAGAATAGAGTATTTGGATTTTGCAGAAATTGTGAGTTCAGGCAAATTCCATATCACCATGCACTTACACCTGAGCAAACTAGTAGGATGGCCATAAAAGGTTAGCGGGATTCGATAGTCAAGGTTCTGGATTTGACGTAAAGAGAAATAAAGGATAGAATATACTATAACCTAACAAATTCTTTTTTTACTAATATACACTCTATAGATAGAACATCTTATTCACTCTTAGGTTTGAATCAAATGGCATGAAAATACACTGATCAGTGTACTGTACAGTAAAAGGGTTACATAATATTTCTATGCATTTATTTTAGGTTATGCACTTTGGATTAAACTGGTTGGCCAATTTTCTTTTGGCACTTTTTGGTTCATCTGAATGTTTCCCCAAATGTGTAATGAATGGCATTAAGCGAAGCTGAATGGTCACATGAACAAAAATAAAAAAATTTGAAAAAAAAAAAAATGATAAAGTTTCAGCCAAACTGAACAGTCCCACCGTACATTAGTCTATTAGGCATTCACATAACACTAGTCAATTACTCATGATCCTATTGTTAAAATATGAATAAACCAAACTGGAAAATAAAGTTTGAGAAGTTTCCACTCTTAGCCCAAGGTTAACAATAACCATGTTTTTCCAGTTCACTAAATTAATCCCTGTATAGTTAATTTAAAACCATAAAAATAAAAAATGATAGTTATTGCCATCAATTTATTTCTACAATATAGGATTGGTCCTACTAAACATCCCAGACCTGCCTTAAATAGTTTGTATTAAATGCTCTATAAATAGAAGAAGGAGAAGACAAAAAACCCACAAAAAAACACCACACAATCTGTCCACTCAGCATTTCAGTGGGCAGACTGAGCGTACAGCGATCTGGATTTAGTAAGCCTTTGTAGGAATGTGACTACAGAGACGCAAACACAGCAGATGAGATAGGAAGCTCCCCACTCATTTAAGCATATTTCAGTTGAGGTGATTTTATAAATTAACCAATCGGTATTTTTCCAAAACTATCATGTCCAACAATTTATATGTCTTCCCCTCAATTTGAATATTTTAATCAAAATGTTCCAATTCCCAAGTAAAGTTATAGATTTTATCTATTTCAGTGAATAGAATCCATTAATGAACACAAACATAAGGCAGTATTTCTCTTCGAGGTTCTCTCTGAAGTGGCAATTGTCAGAATTCAAAGTGACTTTCAAATTTAAGATAACATATCCAGACTGGAAATATTCCCTCAGCAAGCTAAAGTGCTTTACAGGTCGGAGTGTCCCTCATAGGTCAAGGTAGCCAATCTAAAGTTATGCTTTAGTTTGGCTACTTAGGCCTTCGAGGAACACTCCAGAACCTAAAGCACTTTAGCTTGCTTATATTCTTTGTGTCTGAATGTGTCCTTTCACCTCTCATTTGACAAAAGTAAAGATTTCAATAGAAACGGTCACTTTAAAAGTTAACCTTGTTACACCCCCTGACTTTCCATGGGACAGCACCTCCTGGTTTGTTTAGCTCAGTGGAGCTACAAATTCAGGAGTCAGACAGGTCCTCAGACCACCTGCTTTGCAAAAATCTCATTGATTAATGGAGTTTCCCCTCAATGAAAAATGCATTATTAAATGAGTTAGATTGGGGTATATCTATTAAATAGTGATTTTTTTAATTGGTGTTTATTCCGGCAGTGGAGTTACTTTAAATTTCAAGTTAAACTCACTTTATATTCAGTTTAAATACAGTTCTAAATCCCATCAAAAGGCAAGAAATAGTCACATGCACTTTAAGACTTCTATCATTGATAATGCTTATTTAATTGTGAACCAAATACAGCTCTACTCATATTTGAGTGGGGATGGGGTGATGCAGCAACACTCAACAGGAGTTGGGGAGAAGATTCAGATTTTGGGGAACACAAAGTCATCACTACAAGAATCAGGTTTTAGAGGATGGAGAGCTGATCCAGAAATTTGTATTTGAATGGAATTGAAGCTCTCAGTTTGCATGGATGCAGCCTCTCTGCTAGTGGGATAAACTGGGTGCCTTAGATCCTCTACATGTGCTCCCACGATTACTATTAACTAGACAGGATACAAATATAACTCTTTCAGTGCCAGAGCAGGATTTCAACCTGATCCAAGCGAGCTTCCCAGGTTAATACAATGTAGGTTTAATTACATGATGGCTCCAATGAGATCAGAATCCACTTTCAGCCCGAATCAGTTCATCTCATCTACTGGAGGAATGTAGCAACAGCTAGAAGTCATGATACAATGTTAGCTGTGGAAACAGAAGGTTAAGTGATGCCAGAGGATACTCTTATGGGCAAAGTAAGGCTTCCCGGATCACACAGAAGAGGAATGGAGCATAAAAAAATAAAAATAAATCCATGTTTACCATTAAAGCTGAATCTTCTGTGAGCACTGTTAAACATGTTAATTTTTTTTTTTTTTTAATTTAAATTTTAGCTCCACATACAGAATAAAAAAACAAACCTTGTGGACTACACATCTAACGATGCTCAGCCAGCCACAAACTGTACATTTTTCCACTGATTGCTTAAAATCTCAATTTAGGACCTGCCACAGGGGAGTAGAAACTGCCTAATTACACAGTAAATTAACCCCCTGCTGCTCCTTACCTAGGCTCTGCATGTACTCATCGAAGCCCTGGCTGTCACACAGCTTCCAAGTGCCAATGAAGTGATCCACCATGATGACCTGCCAGTAAGATGCTCTGAGTGTGCAGAGGTAGTGGGGAGCCCTGTGAACCGGTCCTTTTATAAAGCAGAGTGCAGCATTCCATTGGACCAGACATTCCAAATGTGACGTCAGGTGATGGAGGGGGTAAGTCCATCCCCCCCACCCCTTACCCCAGCAGCCACTGTCATTGTCAGGAGTGGGCAAGCTCAGCTCTTTTTCATTTTTTTTATTTATTTTTTATATATACAGACTTGGCTGGCTGCCAGCGATGAGATTGCTAATTTTTGGACTCTGTTGGTGGATTCTCTAGCATATGACATTGGCATTGATAGTGATTAGCTCAGCCTGGGAGAAAAATCTATCTATTGGATTGGGTGATACCTGGCTGAAAAAAGGGAGGAAGTTCTAGCACACTATTTATTCTCTCCAAATAATGCAACAGATTTTATTTGTATTTTGATTTTTGCATTTGATGTAATTTTGGGAATGTGCTCCTCCTGTCCCATCCCTGTAAAACTAACAGCAACACTGATAACAGCTGCAGGGATGTGCTTGAATAATTGGTGGAGGTTTGCACTTAAACTGCACAGACTGGCATGGGGCAAAGGTATGGGTACCTGGGCATCGGATGTGATTAATCCTGATGTTTTAGTCCAACTTCCAAACCAGGGAAAAGATATATATTTGAAAAATTTCAGTGCAGGCGAATGGCACTTAAGAGTTAATTAAATTGGCTATCACGTGCAGTATATGCTAGTCACACAGATTGTCAAATACACAGTGGAACTGTTGCGAAAATGTGTGAAATGCAGTTATGAATGTTCTCCTTATTCTAGTGACTTTTGCCCCATAAATTCTTGTGGCTTCATTAACTCTGCTTCCTTCACTCGAATTCACCGAAGCACCAATTTAAAATGTTTTATAAAATGTTTTTGAAGTAGATACCTCTGTGATGTTTAATGCCTCCAAAATTAGTGAAAGTGTTTACGTATTGCAAAACAGTTTTATGGTAACAATAAAAAGGTTAGAAATTGTTTTATGAAATTGTGTTTTTACTAGTATGTTACAATGAGTCAATGTATGGAAGACATAATAAAGTTTTTAATAAAGCTATGGTAGCTATTTTACTAAAGTACACAGAAATCTTTTTTTTTGTTTGTTTTTTTTTTGTTTGGTGTGTCATTTAAAGGAATACTCCAAACACCATGACCACTGTCGTACACTGTAGTGGTTATGGTTCTGTGAGTGCCGTGACAACCCCCCCATTGTAAGTAGTCAAACCATTTTTGAACAATTTAACTACTTATCTAGGTCGCCAGAGACAGTACCCACCTCCATTACCATTTTGGGTACAGGCTTTGTGGATACTCTAAGTAAGAAATAACAGTCATCAGCAATATTATAGGATGTAAGTGACCTGTTTGTATGATGATCTAAGGAATGCACACAGCTGGCTCCAGTAATCAAGCTGCTGTTTCCAAGGAACTAATCACAACAGTCAATCAGAGTTTGCAAACTGCGCCAATCATCATGGGAACCAATGAAATATTGCTGATGATTGATTTACCATAAGTGTTCTTCATGCACAGCATAAAAGTAAGTTATTAGGTATAGAGGTACTAGGAATATCAGCATTTAAATACCTCACTGTCTCCATGTTGGTCATCGAGGCACACTATAAGTCAAGGACTGTGTTTTTTGAGGGCTGTGTTGGGATTGGGAACCGCTTTTTCCACGTAGGGTTACCTAACTCTCCATGTTTTCTGTACACATTACTTTTACAAATGGTTGACCTGCAGAAGATAGGGAATCCTGCAGCATATGAATTCTATATACTTCAGGGCAGAACTTAATAGCTCAATAGTGGCTCGGGTTTTGTCAGTTTCCCCATTGCAACACAGTTGAGGAAATGCTTAAATCCTGACCTGCTGGTGTATTTTGTATTGTTGACTGCTATCCTACTTTCACGAGAACCCAGCACATTCATAGTGAGCATTAAACATATTCCATGTCTATGGAGTCAACATTAGCAAAGAGGTATAAAAAGGGCCTACATGATGTTTAAATTAAATTGATATTTTTCTTTAACGTTTTTGTATATTAACTTCTTGGGACAGTCTCAATGGCATCATGAATGCCTATACTAAGAAGACATAGATTAAAACCAATTTATCACAACTAAATTATATGTAGGGAACCAATAGAAAACAATTTCAGGTGCTGCACCGCAAATGGTTTTTGGTAAATAGGTGAGATATTATTAAAGAGGTTGCAAGAGTACCATTTGAATTTTTCACAATGCTCAAAGATCCATTATAGTTATTGTTCTATGTCTGATTGCCTGAGTTTTACCAACTTTGCATTGGCAGATAATACAGTTTACATGAAAGGGTGGTGGGGAACTTCAGTGGAAAAGTTTGCAGCAATGTGTGTTAATATAGCTCTTATCAGTTAAATGACCACTCTGGGCACCATAAAAGCTTTATCAGCATGAAGTTGTTATGGTGAGGAGGTCCCAAACAGCGGCTTACCTAAAGTGGTTAAATAGTTTGGCTTAACATCAAAGTCTTCAATCAAGTGCCAAACTCTCTGTCCCAGAACTTTAGCTCAATGACCGAGGCTTCAATCAGGGAGCCTTGGACTGGGTGCTGCTGACATGCTCTCAGTAGCACACCATTGAGAAAAATAGTGAAAAAGATATGTACATTTTTTAAGACTTCGTGTGAAACTGCTCGTTAGCTATTTAAAGACTGTATAGACAAACAGGTGCTTATTCTCAAATCTTATAATATAATGATATAAAAAAAATGTTACCCATACATTATTGAGAAATAATATTATCTTAAGGTTCTGGAGAATTTTTAAACTTTTTAACTTTCTGCAAAAACTGCCGAAACCCCCTTGATGGCTTAATTTCCCTACAACATCCGTTTCCGCTATGTCTAGATTTCCAAAACATATTTAAAACTGTACTAGTAACTAATCTCCATAATGTCTGAACCTTAGAAGGAAATAATTAAGACATTAAGTTTTTATTCTATCTCAAATCTAAGTGCTGAGTTTGAATGGGGAACTTTATTAAGGCAAAAACAGTTCATATTCTGGGGCAAAGTGCTAATATGGACCAGTCACCATGGAAATCAACAAAATGTAATCTTCAGCTGTTTATCCATATTGACACCCTGATACTTATCCCCATAGTTTTAAAGAGTCCATTGTTATTAATGGCAGCCTCATTATTGAAAAATGAATATAGAACTCATATAGTGCTTAATTGGTAAACTTAGAATTCCGGAGAGCTGTCAGTGCAATTGCACTAGAGCCAAGTTAGAAAAATGAAATCTTTTCTCCCCAATAATTTTAGCCTTTTGTCTCCAATTTCTTCTTAAATCCTTAACAATTTCCTATTTAGGGACCTATAGTTCATGATATTTGGGATTCCAGCTGTTATCTATCTGTACTTTTTTAATATTTATGGTGGACTGGAATATGTAAAATAATATTGTAGATTTGTCTGGTTTTGGAAGGAACAACTGTTCGGTGTAATCTATCTTTCCCAAAGAACATGCTGGAAATTTTTGGTTAACATGTATTCTCCATATGAAATAGACTAATAACTGACATGACTTGGTTCTTTACCAGTAGCCTAATAACGACTGGTTGGCCACCTCTGACCTAGTGACTTTAAATCATGCTGCTTCTGACCTTCTGACCATTTTAAGTCAAATGAATGTTTGGTAATTGTTGTAATACCTTCAGGTGGTGTCTTTCTATGGCGGTGATTCATC
The DNA here is from genome assembly GCA_933207985.1 of Pelobates cultripes. NCBI lineage: Eukaryota > Metazoa > Chordata > Amphibia > Anura > Pelobatidae > Pelobates > Pelobates cultripes. The sequence goes on along the minus strand of OW240915.1, from coordinate 279,203,412 downwards.
AATCTCTTATTTTAAAATGTATGGCTTTAAATGTGCCATAAGTTAGCAGAGGAGGAAGTGGATGTTTGCAGATCATTTTGTTAATCGTGAGGGTTTATACATTACACAGTAAACTGGGTAGAGTTGACAACCACGTTTTTTGTGTTCTGACCTCAAATTTGTCACTTGCAAAGTTAGTCAAAACCAAGAAGTGTGGTGAGCTGACTGTTGAATTCAGCTGAGCCGGAAAAATTTTGAGAATATTTCCAGTGTGAATATTTTGACCTCAAATTAGAAATCCCCTATTCTGTTCACAAACAAAACCTGATTTAGTGACAATCCTGTAGTGAATTAATGTCTTGATGAATGTGCGTTGGTGAGAAGTGCTACATCATTATTTGACAGAATACACAAATAAAGATAATTGTCACAAAAAAAGCAATCCTGCTATATTAGGTTAATGATATTGCCTTCTATTTTTTTGGTGTAGTTAACTTTATTGTCACATGGGTTTATTCACCAAACGTTAGCTTTTTATGGATTTTGTTGTAAGGGACACTATAGTCAGCAGAACCACTACTGCTTAATGCAGTGGTTCTGGTGTCTATTGCAAATCCTTGCAGGTTCAGTAATGTAAATAAAGTGTTTGCAGTGTTGCCTAGTAATGCCACTAATGGCTGTCACTCAGACATATTTTTTACCCTTGCAGAGTGGCCCAATAATCTACATAGTTAGGAAGACCCTATATTGTGTATTTGGAATACACATTTCTATTCACAATGCTATAATGTTCCTTTAAAGAACTGCATTCACTCTTTTACCATATTAATTCAACATACTTCATGGTTAAACTTTTCATATGCTTCCCAGCCTCATGCAGAAGTGACTTGTTCAATAAAACCTGATGGATTTCACAGCCTTAAAGAGATACTATAGACATCAAAACATCTTTAGCTTAATTAAGCATTTGCATATATAGATAACGTCCCTGTAGTCTCACTGTTAAATTCACTGCCATTTATGAGTTAAATCACATTAGGTTCTGTTTATGCAGCCCTAACTACACCTTTTGACTATGACTCACACAGCATGCATGGAAAAAAAAGGATTTCATTTTCAATCAGATGTTAATTTACTTTAGAAGTTTGTATCTCCTGCTCTGTAAATTGAACTTTAATCACACACAGTTGGTTCATGCAGGGTCTAGGATGCTACTAACAGAGCAGGAAATAAGAAATTCTAGATTAAACAGACTGTGCAATACAGGAACCTGGAATATCTATGGTTCCTTTTCAGGAAGTATATAGGAAGGCACATGCAGATAGGTGTTACTAGAGCTGTATTAAAAAAAAGTTATTTAACTCATAAATGCAAATAATTGAGCAGTGAGACTGCAGGGGCATGATTTATACAGCAAAACTGTTTCATAAGGATACATTTGTTTTGATGACTATAGTATCCCTTTTAATATTTTAGTAACAGAACTGCAGTGCTTTATATAGAGGAAACATAGCAGTGTTTGGTCTGTAGAATTACCTCTAGAGTCTGTAGAGTTTCCTCTATATCAGACATCCCAACTCTCCCAGAGGTTCTGGGAGTCTCCTGCTTTTTCAATGTGGCTCCCTGACACCAGCAAATCTTATACAATATCCTGGAAATCACACACAATCTAACATACAATGTATGTCTGATTTTGTGTGTGTGTGTGATTTCTGGGATATTGTATATAACTTGCAGGCCACTTGATGGGTATTATTTCTTTATCACTATACAGGGACCCAATCGGGTGCCCTGGCCCTTTAATAGCATGACCGGGCCCCTGTAGTATTGGCTGACTGAGAGAAAGTGAGCGCCAAACACTTCATCCCAGCTTCACACAAAGCGCTGCAAGGGAGGAAGGGATGTGGGGGGAGACTGGAGGCGGTGGCACCATAGACAACATGGAGGCAGAGGAGATGCTAGAGTGAGCTGCTGCATGCTCACTCCCATCAGCCTCAGCCAGCATCACCAGGACACCAAGTAAGTCACCCTCCTGGACACAAAAGGTAAGCTAACAAGAGGGTGGCTACAAATATCAACATTATACGAGGGTGAGTCAAGAATTATCTGAACTCTGGTTGTAGAATTTATTTTAATGAACTTTTAAAATAGACAAATACATAATTGTTCGGCATAATCTCCTTGCATTTCAATACACTTTGTCCATATGTCAACAAGCTTTGGGATGACCTCATTAAAAAATATTTTGGGCTGAGCTGCGAACCACAAATGCACCGCTGTGTTCACTTCTTCATCAGAGGTGATTCTTCATCCGTGGGTTGTTTCAGTACCCATCTTGCATAAATGTTTATAAAGCATGGCTGTCATGGATTATTTCAGGCAGAGCCATGACTGATTTGCAAATGATTTGCCACATAATCCACTGCCACTCGTTTATTCGACAGAATTATTCCACATGCATGCCCAATGTTGTCATCAGTCGTGGACGGGACAATCTTCCTCGAACTTCTCTGTCCATTCATACACACTTCTTCATGACAAAACACTTTGTCCATACTGTGCACAAAGTCTTTGATAAATATAGGCATCCCCTCAGACAACAAATAATGTATCACTGAATGCAAATCACAAGGGGGGAAGCCATTTTCTATCGCACCGCTGTTACAAATAAACTGACGTAACATGATCACACTGGGGAGACAGTGACCTCTAACGGAAATATAACTGGAGTGTGAATAATTTTTGGCTGACCCTCGTAACTTTAATGTGTCTATGTATGTCAGATTTTGTGTGTGTGTGTGTGTATCTATGTGTGTATCTGTGTGTTAGTGTGTGTATCAGTGTGCCTGTTTGTGTATCTATGTGCATGTGCCAGTGTGTGTGTATGTATGTGCCAGTGTGTGCTAGTGTGTGTGTCTCTGTGTGTATGTGTCAGTGTGTTAATAGTGTGTGTAAATAGTTGCAGTATGTTGTTAAATAGTTATGTTCTTTCATGATAAAATGTCATGTCCTTGTTCATACGCTTGGTGGCTCTGTGTGTGTGGGGGACTCAGTAGCTGGTGAAATAACCTCACTAAAATTTTGTTTTGCATGTTGGGATGTCTGACATTTATAGAAGGTATAGATGAAACATTGCACTTTTACATATATAGTCGATGGTTACTAAGAAGTTTAACTGTCAGGATCTTCCCCACAGATGTCCAGGAACTGACTGTCATATTTCTATGAAGGTTTTCAGGATAAAAGAGAATTTTCCTGGCAATGCATGAGCCATTATAAATCTGTGTGGTCAGAACTGTCCTTAATGATTCTGCTAAAGAATAAGGTGTTGCCCTCTTGTGGCTTGATTGAATTACTCTACACATGTAAATGTTCTACTGACTCCTAAAGCCTGTGTGGTATTTATTTGCTTAAAGGGACACTTTAGTCACCAATCAATCAATGCAGTTTAATGTAGTGGCTCTGGTATCTAAAGCCTGTCCCTGCAGCCTTCACACTGTAAACATTGCCTTTTCAGATAAAATACAGTGTACATTGTTAGCTAGTTACACTTCTAGTTGCAGTCACTCAGATGGCCACTAGAGGTGCTTCCTGTGTCAGTGCTGCATAGTCTATCAGTATGTGTGCTTCCTTGCAGTCCTGGACCATAAGGAAACTTAACAGACAAGTGCAGACTAACCGGATAAGTAGGAGAAGGGCACACAATCACATATTTATTTAAAATAAATACTCTAATGTGTGAGGAGTCAGGACACAATAAACAGCCTTCCCACACACATAGCCAGCCAAACAATAGAAGGAGACGATTTTCAAGGACAAATCAGTGCTCAGTTTTCCTGAAGAACATTTTCTACAGTTCTACATGAATCCATTTTGGAACAGTTGCCAGTCCTCTAATAGAGGTACAGGAGGGAGGTAAAAGAGGATTATCATGCCAGGGAAAGAGATTATGATCAGGTGCAACCCCAGTGTCCATAGGAGAGAGTGAAACTGCGTGATTTTTATTGACTCTGGTAAAGATAAGTCAGCAACATCTGGATGAGGAACTTAATTTCCAGAGGATATTAAATGGAGTTTGAGGAAGCTCCTCCTTCATACAATTGGTTTCCCTTCAAGTTTTCCAGAAAAAAAGTTCTTTTGAGTTTCATAGATCTGCTTCTCCAGTGCCATACCAGGAGATGTTACAATGATTTTATTCCAGGTTATTTAAGGCCCCCTAAATGCTTAGACAATTTAAAACAGATACTGGACCTTTCCATGCTCAATATCTATCTACTTCATAGGAGATTTAGGATGGAATCCTTAGCATCAGGTTGATATGTGTTTGGATGATCTCCACTAATGCCTATTAGTAATTTTGTCTAAACGACAGACGTCTTCAGTTCCAGGCTCTCTGTGTCAGTATAGTTCAAGCCTGAGGGTTTTCCCCAAAGTACTGGTAGGTTTAACTGGGAAGAAAAGACTGCAGTGGATTCATATCTTCCATTACATTGACAACATTCTAATTATTATTTATATATCCCCAACATATCCTGCAGCACTACAATCATAGAATGGGGATAATTCACAAGTAGTTGGCATGTCATAGAAACAAAATATTAACAGACAAAACAGTAACATAGATAAAATATTCTCGGACCCTACCATGAATTTGTAATGTAGGAAGTCAGATGTGGTGCAGGAAGTGGCGTACTAAGAGAGGGGAGGGGGGGCGACTTGCTCCAGGTGCCAACCGGTACAGGGGGGCCACCAGGGCTGGCCAGACTTGGGGTTCTGTAAGCTGTGGGGCTGCACAGGGCACCATAGCATCAGGAGTGCTGGGCAGCCAACACATCTCACACACGCAAGGGCCGGGAATACAACAGGAGAGCTTTGCGGTAAGTGGGGGGCGGAGACAAATCTACAGGGGGGATGGAGCCAAGTTGGGGTGGGGCCGGAGCTAAAGGCAGCCTCTTACTGCTGCACACAGAGGGCAACCAGGAAGGAGTCCCTGCTTACCCAACTACTACACACCAGGGATTGTAGTGAAACAACTCCTCCTCCAGCCCATACTGTCAGTAAGTGAGAGAGAGTGTGTGTGGAGAAACCGACCTCGCCACTGGGCATTGGAGAAGACGGATTGCCAGCCTCCTGCCATGTGATTATGGCTCCTGTGATGTATTGCCCTTTAAAGACATGATTTGGCCATATTGGATTTGTATGGTGCTGCTAGCCCTTTAAGAACCATTTTGGGGCATGCAAACATTTGGGACAATGCCCCTTTTAAATCTGTGTCCCCAGACCTATTTGGGACAAGGCCCCTTTAAAACTGTGTCCCCAGTGTCCCTGGACTTGTTTGGGACACTGCCCCTTTAAGATGGTGTGCCCAATGTCCCCAGACTTTGGAAATAACTTTTAAATTGCTTTTTCCCTTATGGTTCGATAATTGGGGCTTACCGAGCCATTCGCTGCAAAGGCGGACCGCCCAGAGCTGGAAGTGTGCAGGCAATTTACCTCCCAGGCTGGGAGCCTGCTGTAGGTAAATTGCCGAATGCTAGGGGGCCGCCGTTCATGCAAACGAACGCGTGGCGGCGGCCATCTTTTTTTATTTAATGCGGTCAGCGGTGTGTGTAGCCAAATTCATGGAACTGAAATCGGCTACACAGTTCCGCAAACACCGCTGAGCCTTACCTTCTCCCACAACGATTTTGCAGCCGCAGAGAATAAGTCCCATTCGGCGATGGGAGTTAATAGTTTTTTCAGCCTGAAATAGACCGACCGCACAGCCCAAATCTATGGAACTGTTTTGGGCATGAAAATGTGCTTGTGGTCGGTCAAAAAGGGACCTCCAGCTAACCTTTTAACCACTGCATGGAATTGGCTGAATTTTGGATATGTTTATAATTAAAGTGTGCTGAGTTCGAATATGTAATTTGTATGTTTGTGGCATGTATATGTTATTAATATTTTGTAAATACTATATTTCTCTGCCTGTGATAATTATATTAACCATTGTGTTCAGTAATCATATCACAGGCAGAGGGGAGGATTTTGTGTGGGAGTGTCTTTGTGTATTGTATGGATTGATTGGTTGTATTTCAAAACCCTGTGGGCAGTACTATGTTTGTGGATTGTGAATAAAAGAGGCTGTATGTGACAGCACAGTCAGTTCTACTTCACCCTCAATTTGGAGTGCCATCTCTTATTGGGGGAATCTGCTACAAGGGATTTCTATGCTCTGCATATTCCCTTGCTTTAATCACTCCTAAGCTCTTGTAAGAGCTTGTTCCTGCTTCGCTTTGAAGGAAGAGAGGTTCGGCCTGCGGTGGTTGTGGTGTCGGCTAGAGTGCTTGGGTCCTCAAGAGGCGCTAGGAGCATCCTTCAACGGAGGTACCCAGTCGGGATGCCCGTCAATCCGTTACAGTATGTACTGTGTGTAACTGTGATTGTGTCTGTCTACCTGTGACTGTGTGTGGCTTTCTGCCTGTGACTGTGTGTGTGACTGTCTGTCTATGACTGCATGTGTGAATGTGTGTGACGGTCTGCCTGGGACTGTCTGTGTGACTGTCTGCTTGTGACTATGTGTGACTGTCTGCCTGTGACTGTGTGTGTGACTGTCTGCCTGTGACTGTGTGTGTGTGTGTGTGTGTGAGACTGTCTGCCTGTGACTGTCTGTGACTGTGTGTGTGAAACTGTCTGCATGTGATTGCATGTGGGACTCTATATCTGTAACTGTGTGTGACTGTGTGTGTGACTGTCTGCCTGTGACTGTGTGTGACTGCCTGTGACTGTCTGCATATCACTGAGTGTGTGTGACTATCTGCCTGTGACTGTGTGATGCTGCCTGTAACTGTGTTACAGTCTGCCTGTATTTGTGCATGTGACTGGCTGTAGCTGTGTGTGTGCAACTGTCTGTTTGTAACTGTGTTTGTCTGCTTGTAATTGTGTGTGACTGTGTGTGAGTGACTATCTGTGTGGGACTGTGTGTGCATGGGGCTGTATTTGACAGTATATGTGTGTGCACCTGACTGTCTTCGCCCTTCAGTGAGCCAGCAGCTGGGATGTGACGTGATCCTGGCATCGGCGTCGTTGCAGGGCGTGCGAGGGACCTGTGCAGGAAGAGCACAGAGATACCAGCAGCAACCACTGACCTCCAGGAACTGAGTATCCACTCCAGCCCTCCCAGAGCAAGGTAGGGAGTCTTGGTGGACCTCTTAATTATTAAATGTGTGCATGTATGTGATGTTTGTGTATATGTCTAATTATGTGTGGGTCTCTGATTGTGTGTGTATTTATGTATGTATATATATATGTGTATAAAAAAGCAATATCCTGCTCTCATTTTATTACTTTATAAAGTTTTTGTGTGACTGTCTGCCTGTGACTGTCTGCACGTGACTTTGTGATGCTGCCTGTAACTGTGTGTGCATGACTCACTGTCTGCCTGTAACTGTCTGTTTGAGAGTGTGCGAGTGACTATGTACCTGGGACTGTGTGCATGTGGCTGTATTTGACAGTATAAGAGTATAGCTGTGTGCCTCTGACTGTGTTTGACTGTCTTCGCCCTTCAGTGAGCCAGCAGCCAGGATATGACGTTATCCCACATCGGTGTGATTACAGGGCACGCAAGGGACCTGTGCTGGGAGGATCCACTCCAGCCCTCCCAGAGCAAGGTAGGAAAGTTGGTGGACCTCTTAATTATTAAATGTGTGTATGTCTGTGATGATTGTGTGTGTACGTCTAATTATATGTGTATGTGATTGGGTGTCTGTGATTTCATGTGTGTGGGTCTGTGATTGTGTTTGTGTATGTCTGCAATTGTGTGTGATTGTGTGTGTATTTCTGTGGTTAAGTGTGTGTGTTGTGATTATGAGTGTTTCTATATGTGATTGTGTGTGTAGGTCTGTGATTGTATGTGTGGGTCTGTAAGTGTGTGTGTGGTATGTCTCAGTGGTTGGATCCAGAGCCTGATTTCGGGAGGGGCACTTGTAGATTATTTAAAGAAATAATCCAGGCACAATAACCACTACAGCTCAGTGTAGTAGTTATGGCGCCAGTAGTGCCAGGATCCCATCCCAGAGTAAGTAGTCAAATCGTTTAAGAACAGTTTGACAACTTACCTGGGGTCTGCTGGGATATAGGGCATAGGAGCAGTGGTATGTGTTAGGGGTGAAGTGTGTGTGAAAGGTGCAGTGTGTGTGTGTGTGTGCGAGTGCGTGATGGCGGCAGTGTAGGTCAGGGTTGCAGTGTGTGTGTGTGTTAGGGTGCAGTGTATGTGTGGGGCAGTGTGTGTGAGAGAGCTGTAGTGTGTCTGTGTGTGTGTGTGAGCGGTGCAGTGTGTATGTGAGGGTGGCAGTGTGTGTGAGAGTTGTAGTGTTTGTGTGTTTGGGGCAGTGTGTGTATGGGGGCAGTGTTTGTAGGGCGGTGTATGTAGTGTGTGTATGGGGGGCAGTGTTTGTGGGGCAGTGTGTGTGTGTGTGTGTATGGGGGCAGTGTTTGTGGGGCAGTGTGTGTGTATGGGGGGGCAGTGTTTGTGGGGGTGTGTGTATGGGGCAGTGTTTGTAGGGCAGTGTGTGTATAGGGGCAGTGTTTGTGGGGTGTGTGTGTAGGTGTGTGGGGGCAGTGTTTGTGGGGCAGTGTGTGTAGTGTGTGTATGGGGCAGTGTTTGTGGGGCAGTGTGTGTATTGTGTGTATGGGGGGAGTGTTTGTGGGGCAGTGTGTGTAGGGGCAGTGTGTGTAGTGTGTGTGTATAGGGCAGTGTGTGTAGTGTGTGTGGGGCAGTGTGTGTAGTGTGTGTGTATGAGGAGTGTGTGTGAGTGTGTGTATGGGGCAGTGTGTGTGTAGTGTATGGGGGCAGTGTGTGTAGTGTGTGTATGGGGGGCAGTGTGTGTAGTGTGTGTATGGGGGCAGTGTGTGTGTATAGGGCAGTGTGTGTAGTGTGTGTATGGGGGGCAGTGTGTGTATGGGGGGCAGTGTGTGTAGTGTGTGTATGGGGGCAGTGTGTGTAGTGTGTGTATGGGGGGCAGTGTGTGTAGTGTGTGTGGGGGCAGTGTGTGGGGGGCAGTGTGTGTGTGTGTGGGGGGCAGTGTGTGTAGTGTGTGTATGGGGGCAGTGTGTGTATGGTGGGGAAGGAGGGTAGGGAGGTTTTTTAGTACATATTTTTTATTTAATAAAATGAATGTACTTTATGTCCCCCCTCCCTTCTTTACCTTTACTTACCTTTCTTCTGGTGGTCCCTTGGGGGATTCATTGGTGGTCCCAGTGGTAGGAGTGAACTCCAGCCCATGGCGCCAGGTTACCGCGGCAACGCTCCATGCTCGCAAGAGGAGGACCCGGAGGAGCTGCAGACTGAGCTCCCGGGTCCTCCCTCCCTCTCCCTACCCTGCCGGCTGCCAGCAATGTGCCTGCAGACCGGGGAGGGAGATCTCTGATCTCCCTCCCCGGTCTGCAGGCACATTGCAGGGCTGGCACTTGGACAATGCCAGTCCTGCCTTAGCCGGCTGGGGTGAGTCTTGGGGGGGGGTGCAATTGCCCCGTTGCCCCCCCCCCGGATCCGCCACTGGTATGTCTCTGATTGTGTATGTATATACCTACATACATAACCACAGATGTACACACACAGACATACATCTATTGTGTTATTATGGGTGTATATAAATGTGTATGTGTTTAGTAGATAGTTCCCTTATTTGGTGTCCTTAAATATTGAAATCTCACATAAGGAAAACAAATAAGTGAGTTATCTACTAAACACTTGAAAGATTAAAATTAAGAAAAGGCTTTTTTAATTTTGATATTTTAGCTGTTTAGTAGATAATTTCCTAAATTGGCACCCTTATGTGAGATTTCCATATTTAAAGATACCAAATTAGGGTGTTGTTTAGCAGATAGCTCCCTTAAATATGGCAATCCCACAAAAGATTAGCAAATAGGGGAGTTATCTGATAAACAAAGATTGAATTTAAGAGGTGTCAGACAGTTTTTTTGAAGTTGTGTTTGATTCGTTATTTTTATTTCACTTGTGTGAATTCAGTTATTGGGAATAGCAAATACAAATACTTTTAAAAAAGAGACCATAAACAAAACAAATAAGGCAAAAAAAGCTTTAATATTTCTTTGAATATCAGAAACCAATCAAACAATGTATCTGATGCTCATTGAACTGAGCTTATTTTTTTTTTTTTCATTTATATTTGCGACGATGCCAAGGATGCAGGATTCATCTCTTGTATGTCCGAACACATACCACATCACCTATGATACATGTCTGCAAAAAGAAAAAAAAAAAGTTTTCAGTTAAATAAATAAAATTACACTGTGGTTTACTTTAATAGCAATTAATAAATAAATAAATAAATAAATAAAAATCTGTAGAAAAAAACCAAACTGTCACTACAGCTGTCTGAAAGCTGTGAAGTATTACTAAACATATATAAAAATGCTGCAGTGCTTTGAGGGACTGGAGTGTTCCTTTTAATTAGATTTTCTTTTACTCTATTTTGTTTTTAATGAAAATAGTGAAATAAATAATTGCATTTTTTTTGTTCAGGGAAGGCCAAATGGTAGACCCATTAATTGCTGGGCTGCTCCATCTCTCATCAAGCATAGACACAAATTAATATTAATCAATTAATATTATTCATGCAAATAGCTAGTGTAGAAAAATCTAATTCTCTACGTTGACTTTTGTAGGTTAAATTACAAATTAGAAAAATAAGATCGAATGATACTATTTTTATTTTCACACTTAAAAAAAAATGTATTGTGTTGTCGCCTGCTCCCGTAGATCTTAAAGGATCACTATAGGGTCAAGAACACAAACATGTATTCCTGACCCTATAGTGTTAACACCACCATCTAGCCCCCCTGGGCCCCTCATGCCTCCATAACTATAGTAAAAATCTTACTGTATTCAAACCTGAAGCTGTAACTATGTATACTGTTAGACTCAGAAAAACAAGCAGTCTGCTGACATGTGCTAGCCTAATCCAATCACAGTGCTTCCCCTTATAATTGGTTGAGACTGACAAGGAGGCAGATCAGGGGCAGAGCCAGCATGATTCAAACACAGCCCTGGCCAATCAGCATCTCCTCATAGAGATGATTTGAATCAATAAATCTCTATGAGGAAAGTTCAGTGTCTGCATGCAGTGGGAGGAGACACTGAATGTTTGGATGCATTTTAGGCAGTCATGACCCAGGAAGGATCTCTAACAGCTATCTGAGGAGTGGCCAGGGGAGTTATCACTAGGCTGTAATGTAAACACTGCATTTTCTCTGAAAATACAGTGTTTACAGCAAAAAGCCTGAAGGTAGTGATTCTACTCACCAAAACAAATTCAATAAGCTGTAGTTGTTCTGGTGACTATAGTGTCCCTTTAATATCTCACTTGCTCTTTAAAGACATGTAACACTGCATTATACAGTATTGTATAATTCCATAAGAACTTGTTACAGATTGAGATTGGAAAATGGGAAAAGTGATGTAGCAAACTCTTTTCTCTAAATTATGATTGTTCCAAACTCAGTAGGTCAGTCTAATTTGTAGAACCATGTTCCAACTTATGGGTTGGTTTTCTGGTGTCCCACATCTGGAAACACCAAAGACTAGTCCAGAAAGCACAGCAAGACCATATCACTAAATGCGTTTACTCTCTACTTGAGCGTAAATTCAGACTTTAGAATGTTGGACATTATGCACTAGAAACCATTTTATTTCTTTAACACAGGTTGGTCAGTAGACATACCACTATTAATTTTCCATCTATCACCTCCCGTTTGATTGTAGTTGTTTTGCCATCCCATTTTTGTTCTTGGATCAGTACTCCTTTGTCTAGTGTCACAGTGGTCTGAGGTCAAATGAAAAAGAGGCAGTGATTAGTGATATAATTCGATCAACAATATTATGATTATAATCATTTATGTATGTATTTGTTTGATAGGAGTAAGACTGCCATTTGTCAGTAACGCCACCAATAAGCAAAAATATATATTTTCTGGAAATGTTTGACTATACAGCCTTTTATGGGGGCAGCAGTTTGTACATTAAAAATCCCGATAATTTTGTAATAAACAATAGAAAAGGAGCAATACGTGAGAAATATGTCAGGATACATCCTACAACATGAAATGCGTGGGGAGAAAAACAAAGATGGACAAAATGGATGACAACAAAAGTAATATTCTGCATGTACCATTGGAAAAGCTTTGGCAAAATCGAGGCAATGCAGCCCATTTTCTAACATTCTGCAATTATAGGTTCATCAGCATGCATATAATAATATATACAAGGCAAAGCAATGTAAAGAAGTGTAAAATCTGGATATCCCTTTGGGAAATGCATAGTTTTTATAGGAGCCACAGAGTTCAGGCAAGATTCGAGTACTTAAAATTAAAACTATTACATATTATTATTATTATTATTATTATCATCATCATCATCATCATTTATATAGCGCCAACAGTTTCCGTATCACTTTACAATAATATGAGAGGGGTATTTAACTATAAATAGGACAATTACAAGAAAACTAACAAGAACCATAGGTTGAAGAGGACCCTGCTCAAACGAGCTTACAGTCTATAGGAGGTGGGGTATAAAACACATTAGGACAGAAATACCAATCAAATAAGGTGGGAGTGAAGCAGAGCTGGAGGAGAGAGTAGAGTGCTGCCCTTTAGGAGAGAGCAAGCGACAGGTATGTAAGGTAGAGGTTACTCTGGGAGGCCATAAGCTTTCCAAAAGAGATGGGTTTTACGGCACTTCTTAAATGATTGAAGACTAGGGGAGTCTGATGGAGGTTGGCTGGCTATTCCAAAGGAAGGGAGCCGCCCGCGAGAAGTGCAGCAAGCGTAAGTTGGCTGCACGGGTGCGAGCAGCGGACAGGAGAAGATCACGGGCAGAGCGTAGAGTGACCGAGAAGGGGCATACTTATGGATCTGTGAAGAGATATAAGAGGGGCTAGAACTATTCAGTGCTTTAATATGTATGGGTTAGCACTTTGAATTGACTCCTATAGGATACCGGAAGCCAATGTAAGGACTGACAGAGGGGTGAGGTGTGAGAGTACTGACTAGAGAGGAAAATCAGTCTGGCGGCGGCATTCATTACAGACTGTAGCGGGGCAATACAGCTTTTGGGAAGACCAATTAGGAGAGGGTTACATTAATCCATGCGGGAAATTACTAGAGCATGGACAAGCTCCTTGGTAGCATCTTTTGTAAGAAACAGGTGGATGCAGGCTATGTTTTTATGTTGGAATCTACAGGATTTGGCAACATACTGGATGTGAGGCTCAAAGGTGAGACCAGAGTCAAATATGACGCCAAGACAGCGCACTTGCAATGATGGACTTATGTCGATACCACTGACTTGAAGGTAGAGCGAGAGAGGAGGATCAGTATTAGGAGGAGGAAAAACAAGGAGCTCAGTTTTAGAGAGATTGAGTTTTAGAAAGCGTGAGGACATCCAGTCAGAGATGGAAGAAAGGCAAGCAGTGAAACATTGCAGGATGGCAGGGGAAAGTTCTGGGGAGAAGAGATTTATCTGGGTGTCATCAGCGTACAGGTGGTAGTGGAATCCAAAACAGGCAATAAGTTTGCCAAGAGAGGCAGTGTAAAGAGAAAATAGAAGGGGGCCAAGGACAGAGCCTTTGGGGACTCCAACCGAGACAGGAGAAGGGGAGGAGGTATCATTAGAAAAGGAGATACTGACTGAGCATTGGGAGAGATACAAGGAAAACCACAAGAGGACAGAGTCACAGAGACCGAGCGATTGAAGAGTTTGAAGAAGGAGAGCATGATCAACTGTGTCAAAGGTAGTAGAGAGGTCAAGAAGAATTAGTATGAAGTAGTGGCCTTTGGATTTAACTGCAATTAGGTCGTTAGTAACTTTGATAAGAGCAGTCTCAGTAGAATGGAGAGGGCGGAAGTCAGACTGAAGAGGGTCAAGGAGAAAGTTGGAATTGAGAAAGTGAGATACACAAGCAAAGACAAGTCTTTCCAGAAGCTTCAAGGAAAAAGGGAGCAGGGATATTGGACGACAGTTAGAGGGAGAGGACGGGTCAAGAGATGTTTTTTTCAGGATAGGTACTACAGTGGCATGTTTACGATCTGCATGGACAATGCCAGAAGAGAGAGAGCAGTTGAAGATGTGTGTTAAGGAAGGCACAAGACAAGGGGAGAGAGAGATCTGATGAGGTGACATGGGACGGGATCGAGCGAGCAAGTGGTGGGGTGAGAGGAAAGGAGAAGCGCAGCCACCTCTTGTTCAGTAGCCGGGGAGAAAGTCTGAAGGGTAGAAAAGGCATGATCTACGTGTAGTTGAGAAAGAAAATGGCAAGGTGGGGGGAATTCTTTCCTTAGCTGTTCCATCTTGTCGGTAAAGTAGCATGCAAAGCTATCGGCTGTAAAGTTAGTTTGGGGGGTAGTGAAAACAGGGTGAAGAAGAGAGTTAAAGGTGTCAAAGAGATGCCTGGGATTGCGGTAGCATGAACTAATGAGAGAGGAAAAGTAGGACTGTTTGGCGAGGGAAAGGGCTGTGCTGTATGAACACAATATGAAACTATAATGGAGAAAGTCTGAATGGGTGCAAGACTTCCTCCAGGAGCGTTCAGCACAATAGGAGCAACTTTGCAGATAGCGTGTTGATTTAGTATGCCACGGTTGGGGGCGCGTCCTCCTCGAGGTGCATGTTTGGAGCGGGGCTGCAGCGTTCAAGGCAGAGGTGAGGGAGTTATATGTGGAGATGGCCAGTGAGGGACAGGAGAGGGAAGGGATGGATAGCAGTTGTGAATCAATATCAGCTGACAGCTGCTGGAGGTCAATAGAATTAAGGTTTCTCCTGAGTTGAGGGGGTTGGGCTGAGTTTGTTGGGTGAGGGGGTACTGGAGAGCAAACAATAAGAGGTGGTGATCAGAGAGAGGAAATGGAGTGTTGCAGATATTAGATACTGTACATGCATTAGAGAAAATGAGGTTGAGGGTATTGCCAGCTACATGGGTAGGAGAATTAGCCACTACGATAACCTGAGGGAGGAAGTAATTGAAAGTAGTTTAGAGGCTGCTGAGGTCAAAGATGGGTTAATGAGAATATTGAAGTCCCCAAGAATTAGGGATGGAATATTAGAAGAGAGGAAGTAGAGTTGCCAGGCAGCAAAGTGGTCAAGGAATAGGAAGGGGGATCCAGGGGGACAATAAACAATGGCAATGTAAGCAGAGAAGGGTTTGAAAAGGCGAATTGAATGAATTTCAAATGATGGAAAGGAGAGGGAAGGGGGGATGGGCAGAGTTTTAAAGGAGCAGTGGGGTGAAAGCAGGAAACCTACACCGCCACCTTTACTCTCAGTTTGTATGTTAGGTGTCTCTAAGTAACCATTGTCCAGAGAACAAGTGATACATTGTTTCTTAGTTATATAATAAGGATATTACGTGTGCAGGTGTTGTGCTAACGTTGGTTACCCTTAGAGATTGTAATTGATCTCTCTCTAACTGGCACGTAAACTATAAATAGTTAATATTAGGACCCGATCATTAATGATAATATTGGGACCACCACCCTCCGGAATGGGAGATCAGGGAAGGGGCACTTTAATCCTATTATAAATATTAGGACCTGCAACCACCAGCATGTGTGGGGTCCATGTGAGGGGACAATAGGTCTTCCCCCCCTATAGGTATTAGGGCCCCGCCCACTGCCCTGCGTGGCATGGGGAGGGGAAACTAGGGTGTCCCCCCCCATTATAAATATTATGGGCCCCATCCATCGCTTGGGAAGGGGACAACAGGTCCCCTCCATTATTTTAAATATTTGGACCCCCATCCGCTGACATGGGTTGGGGAAATGGGAGGGGTAATTAGGTTCCCTCCTTTAAATGTAACAATGTTAGTTTTAATTTTTAGTGCATATGCCCCCCACCTGCCAGATAGTAATACAGGGGTCTTAATGATCCCATGGGATATTTTTTATCAATATCTTTTTTTCTTTTTTTTTTTACTTAATGTGGCAGCTGGGTAGCATGTGTTGGTCAGCTGCCACATAATTAACTCTTGCATAATTAACGCATGCCCAAGGGTTTTTAACAATTTGCTTGCTGGCTGCTAGCCATTGAAGTTGTGAATGGGGTAGGAGGAATAGGGAACCTTGAGGACATGCACCATATGGCCCTTAGGGTTGAACTGCTTCTAAACGGTTTAACCTCTTAACGTAATGTAAAACATAGGGCCTCATTGTCATACAACTTCATTTTTTAAGCCAAACATAAACCCTAATATTCCTGTTGTGCTGTAGTGTCTCCCCAACCATGAACTAAATAATGCTTTCCTTGCAGGGTCTCATCAAACAAATGTTATCAGTCTATGTGTGCTTACTTGTTTAAAAATAAATAAATAAAAATCTTTCACAGTCAAAGCACAAAATTCTGCTGATGTAGAATATCCTATAGCACAATGAAATTCTAGGACAAGAGGGTAAAAAATGCCCATCTTGATGTTTTGATGTTGCCCATTATCTTGATACCTTACCTTAACTTTTCTGTCATCTGCAGTTTCTTCATCAAACTGTATTCCAAGTTTAAACTTGATCTCATAGGTTTTGAAGGTGCTCGATGTCTTAATTGTCCAAATGTCTCCTTCCAAACTGATGGTGACATCAGCTGACACTGCACAAGCTGCTTTCCTTGTCACAAAGCCGACTCCTGCAAGATATATAAACATATATGTATATATACACCCTGTTCCAAATTATGCAAATTATATTTTTCTCATTTACCTAAATAATTGATGTAAATAACAGTCAGCATAATTCTCATGTTATCAACTATTAAGAATACAAATCAAATTTTATTGAACAAACCTCCTAATGATAAAAGAATTTTTTTTAAACATAAAAAGCTTACAATGCACTGTTCTAAATTATTACGCACAGTAAGTTTCAAAACACTTTATAGGTTGTAAAGAACTGAAAATTGTCATTTGTTGTGTTTGCAGCATATTTACTGAAATCAAAAGCTATTTCAATCAAACTTATAACAACATTTTAACTTTTTAAACATTTTAACAGGTCACGTTACATTTTAACATAGGACCCTTATTTGATAGCAGCTTCACAAGTCTTGCATCCATTGAACCTGTGGGTTTTTGGACAGTTTCTGCTTGAATTTGTTTGCAAGATGTCAGAAGAGCCTCCCAGAGCTGCTGTTTGGATGTAAACTGCCTCCCACCCTCATAGATCTTTTGCTTGAGGATGCTCCAAAGGTTCTCAATAGGATTGAGGTCAGGGGAGGATGGAGGCCACACCATGACTTTCTCTCCTTTTATCCCCATAGCAGCCATTGATGCAGAGGTATTCTTTGCAGCATGAGATGGTACATTGTCGTGCATGAAGATGATTTTATTACAGAAAGCATAGTTCTTCCTTCTGTACCAGGGAAGAAAGTGGTCAGTCAGAAACTGCACATACTTTGCAGAGGTTTACATCTTCGGGGACCCTAAAGGGGTCAACCAGCTGAGCCCTCTATCATTTGTATGGGGAGTATGTAACTTCACTTTTTTGCCCTTAATATGCAAAATATAGGAAAACCTTCCAGGCTGATACAGTGACCTAAAAATCAGTTGAAGAGATCCTGCAATTGCCCACACTTGCCCCTTCGGACTAGTTTTAAATGTTCTGGAGGATGTTGACAAAGTATATGAGGACAAACACTCAGGTCCATTGACATATTCTAATAGTTATGGTGCAAGGAGTCTTTGGTTGCTAGCCCCCCCAATTTCCAAAAATGCTTGAAAATGGTTTTACAAAAAAATAACATCTTAAAACTGACCTCTCTGCTGAAAAAAATTCACTTCCACGTTATCCACTTACAGCTGACCAACCTTGAATGGAAATTCTAAGTTGGAGCCCATCACTGCCAAGGATAGACAGATTTAGATGGATAATGCAATGTTAAACTCTTGCATCATGTGAACAGCCGCAGAAGGACTAAGCTTTGGATGGCAGGAGAGTAACTTGAAATCAGTTTGGCGAAAATAGGGGGATGACAAGGAGTCTCTACTCCTGTACCCTAACCACTACAATTAGTGTGCACTTAAAAAAAACAACAAAAATGTAAAGCTTTAAAAAAACAACTTCACAAACCTATAATAAATTTCCACTTTAACAATGCAGAAAACACAAAAGCCTGATGAATAAAGACCTATATTTTACAAAGTTCAAATGGATAAAAAGAATACAAAAAAAATAAATACAAGGAAATCCGATAAGGTCTATAAGGTCACAGTGACACCTGAAACATACTAAAGCCCTTGTTTTTGAATGAAATGTACCTCTATAGCTCTCACCATACATGATTCCGAGCTCTCTGATGCTATGATAGAGACATTGAGATACAATAAGATACCACAGACATATAGACTATAACAATAAATACATAAGAAAGCAGATAATACATAAAAGAGAAATAAAGACAGGGAAGGCGCCCTGGATACAGCAACAGTCAGCTAACGAGCTATTTGTCCAGGGATAACACTTTTGTTTTTCTTTCTTTCTCTTTATACAAAGAGACATAAAGAAAATATAAAGAGACTACGATAAAAAACCCACTTCTTCATAAAAGCGTATCAATTAAACTGTTAATAGCTCACGACTGATTCCTCTTCTGCAACTGTCACTAGTCTTATACTATCCTTACCTTTTTGTGTCATTTTACCCCACTCCCTCTAGCATGTAAGCTCATTGAGCAGGGCCCTCAACCCCTCTGTCCCTGTGTGTCCAACTTGTCTGGTTACAACTACATGTCTGTTCGTCCACCCATTGTAAAGCGCCGCGGAATTTGACGGCGCTCTATAAATATCATAATAATAATAATATTCAGGATCAATGAGCTATAAATGTACAAGTGATTATAGTATTAGTGAATTGATGTATTAACTTGTTATATATCATCTTAAAATCTACATGTAGATGCATTTCACACTACATGGGAACAGGTACCGTGACATATGCATTATGTTCAATAAATCTTGCATCTCAAGGGATTCAGGACTACACAATATATCCATATAAACCACATGACATCATTTTAAACTAAAACCCTTTATTCCAAGTGGCAGTATTCATCTATGGCCCCTTTATTGTTCTTATTGCAGCACTACTTCTATTATAAAAACATTCAGTGCATGCCTTTGCAGTCCTATACTATAGTTCTATCATTGCATTGGGTATTACTGATTGTGTAGTGTATGAATGTATGTCTGTAGTGAGCCAATGCATACAGGTTTTTATTCAATGCAGTGTGCGAATGATGTGGACAGTAAGTGCATGCACATTTATCTGTTAAGTCAACCGATAGCCCAGCTATATTAAATGGGTATCTTAGTTAGGTACTAATAATAGGTTTGAATTATTTTTTATTATTAAAGGGACACTATAGTCACCCAGTTCACTTAATCTCATTGAAGTGGTCTGTGTACAGTGTACCTGCCCCCCTTAGCCCTGCTATAGGAATCTGCAAAGTTTATATTGCAGTGCTAAGACTGCCTCTTGTGGCTGTGTACCAGACAACCACTAGAGGTGCTTCCTGTAGTTTGACTCTGTGTAACAATGCTGGACATTCACACGCCTTGCATAAGGACAGCCAGCATCAAGCCAAACCTTATTGAAAAGCATTGATTCACTGCTTTCCCATGGGGAATGCATAATGTGCCTGTGGCATATTTGGTCACCCCATCGACAGAGGAGACTGATCCAGCACCCAGGGACATCAGCCAGAATCAGCTAAGTGACTGAAAGGGTTTTTACTCAGGGGGAAGGGGCACAAGGGTAGAGGGACACTATAGTGTTAGGAATTTTGGGCACATTTATATCAATCTAATCTGTGTCTGTAGACATTTACGTAAGGACCATCATATGTCAGTTTGCTTCCCACTGGGACCAGAAGCACTGAAGTGCCAGGGAGTATGTCATCCTCTTCCCCCTAAAATTACATTAAAAAAAAAAAAGAATTACCCAAGCAGCCCCTTAGGTAAGTATTCCTAAGAGAGCGGTACGTGTAGGCAGTTGGCTACGCTGTCCATTGGGACAGAAACTTGCAAAAGAGTTCAAAGCATTCGCGCTGCAAGTTCAAAATATGTTAGCAATGCAACATTAGAAATGTAAGAATCTTCAAGCTGTATAAAACAAGTTATTCACACATTTTAAGTGAATTTCAAATTAAAATTACAAATTTTGAGCCAAAGCTGTCAAACAGTAAAAATGTAAAATTTACTTTAAATTACTGACAATTCACACTTTAGTTAGTAATCTTGACATCTAAAGAGATCTGTCGTCACCAGAAGCACAACATATATTCTAGTATTCTGGAATATTTCACTGCAGAAATTGGCAAATTAGAGACACATTGCAAAAGACTTCCTTTACCTAGAGTTTCTTTAGTTTTTTGTTTTTTAAAAGATAACAAAAAGCAGAAACGTTAATCTGCTAGATTATAGTTTTGAAAGTACATTATTCGTCCTAATGAATGATGACCTTTTGTAAAAGCCACATCATCCTTTTAAACAACATAGAACAGACTTCAAGTATTATTTTCAGAAATCTAGGTTCTTACCATTGAATATAGTCAGAACAGTTTAAAATAGCTCATTTAACATTTTTTATATTGCATCTCATTTTATCATTTTTTTTTTAATTCAACATTTTTAACATACTGCTTATTCTAAACCTCACCTTAAGCAGTGATGATTTAACATACTTAAATCGCATGCGTATGACTGAAGGGTAAAATAATACACTCAAATTAGCAAAAAAACACCAAATGAAATGATTGTTCAGTAATTGGAAGATAAGGGAACATAAAAATATAATGTTCTGTTTCGCTTTGTTTATTATAGGGTTACGAGAATACAAAAACTAGGTAAGCTACATTACTTCATTAAATAAAAATAATGAATTACCCTGAAATGCAAAACTACCAAGAAAATGTAGAGGTTCGTTTACTGAACTAGGTATTGTGGAAAATAGATTTGCTTATTTTAGAGAAAAATTGGAAAAATTCTAAGCTCTTTGCAGTTCGACTGTTTGTGGACCAATATTTCTAGATCCTTGCCTATTCTTCACAGCTTAGTAAATACACCTATGTGTGATTCAGTAAACTTGCAGTGACTTTCAGCAAATTTATGTCAGATAAAATAGACAAATTTAAAATACATGCAGATATTACCTAAGCCCTCCAGATATGCATTAAACATTTCCTTGTTAGCGTCTTCTAATTTCCATTTTCCTAGGTATAACTCGGCCATGGCTGTTGTGTTTCAGGAGGTTATATCTTGAAGCAAATAAACTCAAGACTAACTGTGTGCAACTTAAGGGGATGATTTTTAAAGGAAGAAGAGGCAGAGCTGTAGTGATGTCATAACATACTAAGCTCACTATCGGAAACCTCCCTGCCTACTCTAGAGCTGATTCAGCACTTGGAAGAAAGTCATAAGTCAGAAAAAAAATAGCTCTTTGGCTGTTTAAACAAGAAATGACTTGTTCCTAGTACGTTTACACTAATATAACTTGTTTTTTCTACACACCTACTCTGCATGTTGTGACAAAGCAAAGTTTATTAATTAGCCCTCCTAGCAATCATTGTCAAAAAGTCATTTTAAAAAAAAAAAAAAATTTTTTTTTACTACCATGTATATGATCTATTTGAAGATTTGTTATTCGTTTAGTCAACTTGTTCAAAGCTTCCTACTAAAGATAAAATTAATAGATACATTTTAACATTGAATGTTTTATATTGAAACTAAATCTGCTAAAAGGATAATATGTATATTACAGAATATTTCTGGTTTAGCTATTTTGACCTAACTTTTGAAAATGTTTTTTTTCATTCACTACAATTAAATTTTTAATTTAACTCATACATGTCAGAATGAAAAAGCCAATAATACATAGTTATCATTTTAACATAAGATGCCAATGGCTAATTTGTCAGATACAGAAAAAGAGTGTCAAAAGAACAGTTCATTCAGCCATAAGATTGACCTGTAAAGTTTTTTGCCGTATAGGGACACTCTAAGCACTGTAACTGCTTCACTTCATTAGAGTAGTTATAGTGTCTGGAGTCCCCTGGCACAGTCCTTACATTCAACATCATCACCAATGACAAACATCCCCCCCCCTTACCAAATGAGTATGCAAGTATGATGCAAAAAAATAACTAATAACCCTTCTGCAGGAAGTATTCCTAACAAGGGTTGGTCAGTATGAGTGGTACTCAATCCACTCAGGGCATGAACCCTTCCTTATACATTACAAAATAATAGAATTAGGGAAAACCTCTATAGAGTAATCCCTAGCCAGGTAAAAAGTATTAGACCAGCTGATCGATGTGAATTCAACAGTAAACAATATGGGAGGAAATGGATACTTTTTAGCAACATATTAACCACTCAAATGTCTAATCAGTGAACTACCAGGATTTATTAATTTTGCCTAAAATGAACATCCAAACGACAGTTATATCCATTAGCTAACTAAATGTAAAAATTATTTAAAGGGTCACTATAGTTACCAAAACAACTTTAGCTTAATGAAGCAGTTTTGGTGTATAGAACATGCCCCTGCAGTCTCACTGCTCAGTTCTCTGACATTTAGGAGTTAAATCACTTTGATTATGAACCCTAGTCACACCTCCCTGCATGTGACTTGCACAGCATTCCCATACACATCCTGTAAAGAGTCATCTAAAGTTTATCCTTCCTTTATTGCAAGTTCTGTTTAATTTAGATTTTCTTATCCCCTGCTATGTTAATAGCTTGCTAGACCCAGCAAGAGCCTCCTGTATGTGATTAAAGTTCAATTTACAGAGGAAGAGATACAATTGTTTAAGGTAAATTACATCTTATTGAAAGTGAAACCAGTTTTTTTGCATGCAGGCTGTGTCAATCAGAGTCAGGGGAGGTGTGGCAAAGCTGCATAAACAGAAACAAAGTGACTTAACTCCTAAATGGCAGTGAATTGAGCAGTAAAACCCAAGAAGCATGATATATACACTAAAAATGCTTCATTAAGCTAAAGTTGTTTAGGTGACTATAGTGTTCCTTTAAGTCAAGTGGATAGAGTAATATCTCTCAATGCTTCCTACTTGTATAACAAGTGACCTCAAAGAAAACCCCTTGATTTAACGGCTGATTGAAACCTGAACTGATGGGCCTCTCCCGAGGTAGGGTGAGGTTAGACTTGATTACAAGCAATATTGGTAGGGAGAGAACAACTAAACTGTTGACTTACTTGAATTAAAAATAGGGGGTATTCAGGTCGCAGTATAAGGAAATAAATAGATAGATAGATAGATAGATAGACTGGAGGCTGGATGACACTAGTTAGACCGGTTTGATAGTGAAAGGGAAACAGGGAGAAGGAACAACTTACAAACATAATCAGGTAAGAGTATATATAAATAAAAAAGTTAACATCCGCCAAGGATAGTCAACATTGCTAGAAAGGTCAGAAAAATCTATAACTTATATCCGACAGAGTTAGCCTACAATTGGATAAGTACAATCAAAGACTGAACTATGAACATAGCCTATCCTACATACATATTCCCGATAGGTATACCAAGAGTTCCTTATATAATTACGTTCCCTTTCTGGGATGCTTGAATCCTGAGCTTACAGAGCTACTAAAGTCTTGATTGCAATCCTCTCTTGCGTCTTAATGAGTACTGACAGCTCCAACACTGTTTGTCCCTATTGCACCTTTGTGGGTGCCATAGATATCCACATATGACATATATATATATATATATATATATATATATATAGATGTAAACAACAGATAAAATTTGTATCTTGTAATACCTTTTTTATTGGACTAACAGAATTTTTTAATGACAAGCTTGGTGTACCTTAAGGTAATTTATTACCATCTAATATCATCAGTCAGCTTGTTTCATACTACAGAATGTAAGAAACGGTGGTGTGGCAGATAATAATGATATTGATTAGCAACATCTACCAAATATAAATATCACTCGGTTTAGCAACATTTTGATCCAATTTTGGAACGGAGCTCCTGGTCTGGGTTTGACATTCACTGTCCCCACCTACTTAAGGAATAATTAATGGAGGGTAGCGAACACATCGATAGAAGGGATGATGTCAACTGAATGTCTGAGACATGATAGGTGGAAGCCTTTGGAAGGTGGTAGTGATCACCTCTTTTTAAACCCGAGACTTTCAGTCTGAAAGTTTGACCCTGACGAAGGTGCGATTATAGCGCTGAAATGATGTTTTTAGATCACTACAGCACTATGCACTAATTCACTTTTCCCACCTTTTGCTCTGAGTGAGGATAGAAAGGGGGTTTGCAAGGATCTTCGATATGGATAAGTAAATAGACGGGAGACTGGAGTTTAGCCCTGGATATAGAGATTTTTATGCCTCTGGCACCCATGACAGTGCAATAGGGACAATCAGTGTTGGAGCTGTCAGTACTCATTAAGACTCAAGTGAGAAAATTGCTATCAGGACTTTAGTAATGAATCTATTCTAATGACAAACATTCAGATACACAGAATGACACGCATACAGATATAAACTGTGACACACACTGACACACATGCAGACACACACACACATACAGACACACAGATACAGACATTCACAAACACACACTTGACATTCACACACACACACGCACACAATCATTCAGAAACACAAACATTTTAGTCACCCTCCTGTTTCTTACCTTTAGGTGCAGGAGGGTGACTTCCCTGGGGTCCAGTGGCTACCTAATACTGATGGGAGTCAGAGCTCCCACTCTGACCCCCTTCTCTTCTTCCCCTGCGTTCTCCTGCCACGTGGCTCTGTGTATGCTGGGACGTGACGGCTTCCTCCCAGTAGGCGCTCTGACATCATAAATGGAGCCAAGTCGCGCTGTTAAAACACCGCCGCACAGACCATGCCCCAGGAAATCCATTGCCATCGGGTGGCCCACGCTCTTGGGTCCCTTCATTGCAGCCCCAGAGGTTGCCCTGCATGGCCAGGGCTGCACCACAATGCCAGCAGGCACCCCGGGAGTTCCGCCACTGTGTGTGTGTGAGTATAGGTACGAGTGTGCACTGGTGGTTTAGTGTATATAGGAGTATAGTGTGTGCACAGGAGGCATAATATATGTATTGTGATATAGTGTATGTCTATAGGACTATTTATGGGGGATATAGTGTTTATAGGGGTATAGAGTGTGTGTGTGTGCAGGTGGTGTAGTGTCTGTTTATAGACAGTATAGAGTTTGTGTAGTGTGTGAGTGTAAGTGCAGGGGGTGTAGTATGTATATAGGGGTTATAGAGTATGTGAAGTTCGTTTCAATCCTGTAGATTAGATTTACATTATCATATTTAAACGACTTTCATATTTGAATCTACTCGGGTAGTCAACAATCACCTGAATCGAATCTATTCTAAATATTTACTGCTATTAAATAAAAACAAAATTATTCACAGAATCCTTCAAAAAGTTTGCGTTCTCCTAATTTCTATAAAGTATTTACTAACGAACAACGAATCAATAATTATATATATATAATCCAATGAACATAATATCCAGTTTGATCAACTGTTTCATATCAGAAACAATACTTTGAGTAACACTCGGCAAAATGAATTGCTAACAAAATATTTCTAGAATAATTAGGCGTGATAAACATTTCATGATCCTTAAATTACGAAGTGTTGTGGACATGATAAATATAGTCACAAAGATAAAATACTCTTCACCATGAAAGGGTTAATTCTATCCAACTTCAACACACTAACCCATTTATATCAACAATGCTTTTCATTGGCCTGTATGAAATTTGAATGGACCAATGGGATAATACTTACCCCAATACTACTTCGGCAATTCGTAAAATCTTTAGGGCTCCCTAACCCTAACCCACCCTAACCCTACCTTAACCTTAAACCTAATCCAACCCTACCCTAACCCAACCCTACCTTAACCCTAACCAAACCCCTACCCTAACCCAACCCTATCCCTACACGAACACTAAGCCAACCCTACCCTAACCCAGCCCTACCCTAGCCCTATCGATGTGATCAAAAAATGTTTTATAAAAGAAAAAACCTTTTAATTTGTGACAGATTTAGACACAGTCATAAACCCTACCCTAACCTAACCCTACCCCTACCCTAACCCAACCCAAACCTAACTTAACCCTACCTTAACCTTAACCCTACCCTACCTTAACTTAACCCTACCCTAACCCTGTCAAGCATCTGAATGTCCGAATTTCCTGAAATTCGTCCAAATTCACATTCGGACTGAAACAAATTGCACATGTCTATTTTCCAAGTAGCAACTACCGAACAAAATTGAGTTCCTGTTTTACCCTCAACACAGAGCCTCGTCTGGTGCTTGGGGGAATAGCTATAATCACTATTTCCTCGCATTTTAGGATTATCGGTCTAAGGATTATCGCAGCTCTCTTCATGCTAGGGGGAAAGAACATCCCTTGGCAGCGCAAACCCCTCTCTCCATAGCGGGGTGGCCGCTACAGAAACGCTTAAAATTGAAGGGTTAAAGGACCACTCTAGGCACCCAGACCACTTCAGCTTAATTAAGTGGTCTGGGTGCCAGGTCCTTCTAGGGTTAACCCATTTTTTCATAATTATAGCAGTTTCAGAGAAACTGCTATAATTATGAATGGGTTAAGCCTTCCCCCTAATCCTCTAGTGGCTGTCTCATTGACAGCCACTAGAGCGCTTGCGTGCTTCTCACTGTGAAAATCACAGTGAGAGCACGCTAGTAATACAAGCATTGTAAATGCTTTCTATGAGATCGGCTGAATGCGCAAGAGCTCTTGCCGCTTGCGCATCAGCCGGCGGGGCGTAACGGAGGCGAAGAGGAGGAGGAGAGCTCTCCGCCCAGCGCTGGAAAAAGGTAAGTTATTACCCCTTTCCCCCTTCCAGAGCCGGGCGGGTGGGGGACCCTGAGGGTGGGGGCACCCTCAGGGCACTATAGTGCAAGGAAAACGAGTATGTTTTCCTGGCACTATAGTGGTCCTTTAACACTATAATTTACTCTTCTAACGATCCTACTTGCTACTCCATATCTAAACAACCATAGTTGTAGATTTTAATTTGGTGAAGGTATTGATATACATCTAAGCGAATATTTTAATTAAAACCATTAAAGGTTAAGTTTTAAAATTCCACTGATTCTAACATAATTTTTTCTTAATTGGGTACATTTTGCATTTATTCAATAGCTCACACTCCTGTTCTTTCTCGTAAATAAAATTCACATAGAAAAAAGAACCAATCACAAGAGAGTTTGATGTACATGAGGTGTAGTGACCCTAGCACTTCCTCTTTAAGACAGCGACATCAAGCAGAAGCAAACATATAACAAGCAATAACATACCACAACCTTAACCCTAACCCTACACCAACCCTAACCCTAACCCTTCCCCTACCCTTAACCCTAACCCTACCCCTAACCCTAGGGGTAGGGGTGAGGTTAGGGTTAGGGGTGTCAGCAGCTGAAACATTCACTGTAAGGTTTATTTCCTGAACCCAGTAAACCCATGAATTATGTTTGCTTTTGATTTGCAAATTTTGGGCTAAGATTTTTTTTTCACCACAGCTTTTTTGCAATTTAAATTTTTTATTTTCAAATTCTCAGGGTTATTGAATAAGCCTGTAGTTACAATATTATGCTATAACGTTTTTATGTTACTACATGTAATACTTAACAATACTATGAAGTTCTATATATATTTTACACATCTTCTTAAGCTATAAGTAAATGCATTTGCTTATATATTTGGAGAACATACACGTTTGTTTTATTTGGTTTTGTGGTTTGCGATATAATTGAGAAAAGCTACATATGTAATGCTGCACTTTACAATGTAGTGATCATGTTTAAACTCCCTTTAGCTGCAGTATTCCTAAACCATTCATTCTTGAATAAAAGGGAGTCTACCAGTAGTTAGAGAGATTTATGGTACAACCTGTGCTTGAGGAAATATTACATTAAACTCTAGTTTCCTACTAATTACTGGGACATGTTTTTAAATGCTATGGGAGCGCTAATGCAACTTTCAGCATTATTTACCGAACCAAAAGTCCATTTACAGCCAGGAAGCACCTCCAGAAGCAGTCTACCAGAGGCAGACATAGTGCTGTAATGCAAACATTGCAGCTTCTCTCGACTAGTTTCACTAAGTGCAATAGGGACACTGCACCCAGGCCACTTCAATGAGCTGACATGGTCAGGGTGATTATAGTGTCCCTTTTATGTTTTCTGTTCTGACAGAACCAAACCAAACCAGAAGAATACGAGAGAAATCTCAATGTATCTTCCTGGTAAAATATTTTATAAATAAATAAATAATATATGGTTTATTTAGTAAACTGGAAACGGCAGAGAGTTGACAAAGTTAATCGACATTTTAAAGCACAATAAGAAATATCCGTTTGTGAATTCTGCACGATGCCAGTGTAGTGGAAGTCCCCACAATGTTGCAGAGAGGAAGTATGAGCACATGTTAATCGGAACAACAAAAACTGCACTTCAGATCCTAACTGTTCCCATGTACTTTGTGTTCTCAGCTGTTTGGCTTCCTAGAGTCATGCAGGCATAAGGATGCAGCCAGATGTTAAAAG
The DNA here is from genome assembly GCA_933207985.1 of Pelobates cultripes. Lineage (NCBI taxonomy): Eukaryota > Metazoa > Chordata > Amphibia > Anura > Pelobatidae > Pelobates > Pelobates cultripes. The sequence goes on along the minus strand of OW240915.1, from coordinate 279,174,797 downwards.
ATTTCTAGACTATTCATTCTCAAGAAAAAAAGGCTGAACAGCAAGCCCAATTTACTCTTTATCGGCAAAAATTACTAAACAGCAGCAGTTGATAAAATTCACATAATTTACTAAAACGGTTAAAATATATATTTTTTTAAATTTCATTTCAGTAGACATGTTTACTTACTGTGTTATTAAGTGAATGTGAAATTTAAGGTCAAAATAACCGACCGTGACATTTTCTCTAAGTATGAAATGTTTTTCAGTTCAGCTATTCTGGCCTTAAATGGACTTAGACTTCTCGCGGTAGTGAAGAACTCTATCGTTATCTTATTGACATGTAAAGCACTAAACAAAATCATTCAGACTTTATCAGAAATGCTTTATGGGACCCTGGGAAATAAGCACATTAAACATCTTAAGGAGATTGTAACGGACACACGTATTATTGATTGCAGTTCCTCTGGCCCTGGCATCTGGTAGTAACTTTTGTGAATAAAGTCCCAAAAAGTTATTAATGACAAAATTTCAAAATGAAGGAAAAAGAAGTGAAAGAAGGTGTCTGCTCAAACAAACGTACTATCTAGATATAATTAGCGCAAATGTAATGTGTACAGAATTGAAGACAGTGACTCTATAAAAGCTGTATATAATTATATATGTCACTCTTACAAAAGATGTGATGTACACTAGCTGTACTGTAAAATGGCATAATAGGCCAGGTGTTCTCAAATCGGTCATCAGGACACAGGGATGGTCCTGGATTTAGGAATTTTCCAACTGTGTCCAATGGAATACTGACAATTTCAGGACCAAAAAGGTGCTAAAAGGATTGGTTGGGTTGGGAACCAATGTCAAAGGGTTAGAGTAGAAATTGATGCCAAGTTATTAGAGATAATACCAACGTAGATTGCTAATAAACTAATGAAAAGGGTTTTTAGATATATTTCAGAGAAGATATGAAACAATTGCAAACATAACAAGTTTATAAAAAAAAATGTTAAATATATGTGTGCCACATTTATTGGTATTATTATTATTATTGCCATTTATATAGCACCAACAGCTTTACAATATTATGAGAGGGGGGATTTAACTATAAATAGGAAAATTACAAGAAAACTTACAGGAACGATAGGTTGAAAAGGTCCCTGCTCAAACGAGCTTACAGTCTATAGGAGGTAGGGTATAAAACACATTAGGACAGAACCCTTTTATTTAATACTTTGTGCTACCTCCCTTCACCTAGATATCAGCTCTGAGTCTTCTCCTATAATGCTTGGGCAGATTGGAGAATACATGGCAAGGGTTCTGAGACCCTTCCTCTATACAAAATCTCTAGGCAGCTTCAACATGGATGCTGTCCAGGAGGTGGGAAGGTCTGGGAGGGAGGGTCTGCCGGAGATTGGCAGGGATGTGTCAGCTGACCGGAGGTCGCCGCGAACGGTTCGTGACGAACCGTGGCGAACCGTTCGCGGCAAGTTCACGAACGGTTTGCGACATCACTAGCCACCATGTTTGGCAAACTGAAAAAGTAATTCCATAAGAAATTGGAAATTATTGGAGCGGATATCCACCATGTTGGGAACAGAGTGAGGATGACAGAGACCACTTACACACCGAAGGGCAACAATTACAAGCCACCATCCACAAGTCATACCTAGCTGCCCTATACAGATTGATAGACAATCTAGATAACCAAGGGAGGCGCAACAACCTTCGCATTAAAGGCCTACCCGACCTCTCCTGGTTCATACTCCAAGCAAAATAAGCATTGAGGTCAATTACTCATCTTCTACATACCAGCATCATAAAATATTGCCATTTCCCTTTACCCGGTTGATTCTCCCCGACTGAAATACCCTCCCTCCAATAAGTGCATACTGACCCGGATAGAGTACACAGAACTCGGAAGCTAAGCCCATAGGACCCTATCCACACACACACGGAAGATACTGGCCCATCCCTACAGGATGACATATTCAGCCGCACCCTTCCATATCATTACACAAAATTGCCGGGGCTTGAACGCACCCGAAAAAAGAGCACACTTACTGCAGGACCTCAAACGTCGCCAAGTATCTATCGCCCTACTACAAGAAACGCACCTCAGAGACGTGGATAACCACAGACTACGAAACAAGCACTACCATACCACCTTTCACAGTAATCATCCGACAGCTCGGAAAGCAGGTGTCTCGATCCTCTTAAACACCAATCTACAGTTCACACACTCCGAAACGGTCGTAGACCCAAATGGCAGATTCCTCTTTGTGAAGGGAATGATATCCCAGAAAACATACACGTTGGCCTCGGTATACGCCCCGAATAAGAACCAAGCCAAATTCCTCTGCAGAACACTCTTAAAACTAGCCGCATTCACGGAAGGCATACTAGTGCTTGGAGGAGATTTTAACATAACCTTGGAACCTCTCTCTGACTCATCCACAGGACACAGCTCCATAGCACAGGCAGCGATCAGAAGGATTCGCAAGACACTCCAGGACTTGAGATTGGTAGACACCTGGCGCACACTCCATCCAGATGACCGCGACTATACCTACTACTCGCCTCTCCATAGTCGATATTCACGTATAGATTACATCTTCATACAACAGGAAGGCCTCACTTTCCTGAAAAAGGCTGCGATCAGACCCACCCCGTGGGCAGACCACAGCGAATCATCCATACACCTCGACTCCCCTCTCTTCAGACCCACCCAAAAGACGTGGAGGATAAATGAATCACTCCTACTGGACATACCGATCCGGACGCAAATAGCAGAACACCTGAACCAATACTTTGCAGAAAATACCATGGAAGATATGTCGAACATAACACTTTGGGAGGCGCACAAGAGCGTCCTCAGGGGACACCTTATTCGGATTGCGTCACGCAAAAAGCGAGAAAACCAACAAGCAATGGCGGACCTCACGGCCCAAATAACGGACCTCGAAACCCTCCACAAGCGCAGCCAGATGGAAACACACTACCGGGAACTCCTGACAGCGCGTAGACAACTTACGGAGCTCATTGACCGTAAACACCATAGAGCAATACAACGCTCTAAAGCCTTCTACTACCTACACGCCAACAAAGGTGGCAAAATGCTAGCCCGTCTGATCCGAGGCCAACAAGCGAGAGCACAGGTACAGGCGATATGGACTTCAACCGGACACCTCACACAGTTCCCGGAAGAAATTGCTAACGAATTCCGCTCCTATTATACAAAACTATATAACATACACGCAAACCACACGGAAACACGACAAAGCGAAGAAAACAGGCAGGTAGAACAATATCTACAAGAATTCCAACCCGACGCGCTCTCGTACGAAGAAGCGGAATCCCTAGAAGCTCCGATCTCAGAAGACGAAGTACGGACAACAATCAAGGCCGCAAAATATGGCAAAGCACCGGGACCAGACGGCTTCTCAATAGGCTATTACAAAAAATTTGGCGATACCCTGATCCCACACCTAACCGCCGCACTAAACCAACTCCAAGACGGAGGCAGATTCCACCCCGAAACAATGGCAGCCACCATCACGGTCATACCAAAACCGGGCAAGAACCCAGAAAACTGCGGGAACTACCGTCCTATCTCACTCCTCAACGCGGATGTCAAACTATTCTCCAAGATCCTAGCAACTAGACTCCAACCCTACATGCCCAGGCTGATACACCCAGACCAAACGGGCTTCATACCAGGAAGAGAAGCTAGGGACTGCACTCTGAGAGCGTTTACCATCCAACACCTGGCTCGTAGAGAAAATAAGAATCTGCTAATGCTCTCCACGGACGCCGAAAAAGTGTTCGACCGAGTGAGATGGCAATTCATGATGGCGAAGCTCAACAAAGCTGGACTAGGGAGAGGGATGCTCACGTGGATAGATACACTTTACTGCAACCCCAATGCGAGGATCCGAATCAACGGAGCACTCACGGATGGATTCCTAATTAGCAACGGCACCAGGCAAGGCAGCCCATTATCCCCGCTCCTATTTGCCCTAACACTGGAACCGTTCCTAGACAGGATCAGACGAACACCAACCATACGTGGATTCCAATATAAAGATCAGGAACATAAAGTTGCGGCTTATGCAGACGATATGCTCTTCTTTATAGATGACCCTAGACACACGTTACCGGCACTGATGGATGAGTTCGATAGCTACGGCCGAGTATCCGGGCTTAAACTAAACCACACGAAATGCGAAACAATACAAATCTCAGCCCAAACACCTGACTGGGACCACGTCAAAAGAGCATACCCCTTTCATAGCTGCGAAGACCAGATGAGATACCTGGGAATCTGGATTTCCAGCAACCCAACGGAAACCTACGCACGGAACTACGCTCCACTCCTTAATCAAATACAGAAAGACCTGATAACCTGGAACTACGATTGCATCTCATGGCATGGTCGCATAGCAGTAGTAAAGATGAACATCCTGCCGAGACTCCTCTACTACTTCAACACCATACCCTGGCATCTACCACCGGAATTCTTCGCAACTCTGAGGACAGTGGTTAGCAGATATGTCTGGAAGGGGAACCGAGTGAGGCTTAGCCATGATAAAATATGCCTACCCAAGGCGTGGGGCGGCTTAGCACTGCCAGACTTCCGCAAATACTACTACGCATCTACCCTACAACGGATAAGAGACTGGCACACGGCCCCTCAACACAAACGCTGGGCGACACTAGATAGAGAAAGCACAAACAAAACCCTACACTCACAGCTGTGGCATCACACCCAGAGGGCAACCCCAAATATCGACAAGACCTCGCCCATAGAACAGACGCTGAAAACATGGGCCATAATGAGAAAAGAAACATATATATCCCCCCAACCGAGCCCACTGATCCCACTAACATATAACATCGACCTAGGAGACAGCCTCCCGAGGAGTGCATGGCTGACAACAGAGGGTGATGACTATTTGCCCCTGAAGGAGGCGCTAACCAACGCAGGACTGAAGAACATACGTGAATGGACCGGAACCGACACCCCCACACTCATGCACAGGTTTCGATACATGCAACAACGACATTTTTACTACAATCTGCCACACAGATTGGCAGTACACAGAGACACCACGTGGTTCGAAAACCTATGTGTGAATGAACCAGAAGCGGATGGGAGAGTATCCATACTATACCAACGGATTATACTGGGAGACCGAGTTCGGAACATAGCCTTCAAAAGGCGATGGGAGGACCTCACAGACAGAACATACACAGATGCCCAATGGGAGCAAATACTCATACTTCAGCACAAGAGCTCGATCAGTTCACGATACCAAGAAGTCAACTTTAAATTGATCTCACACTGGTACCGAACACCCTCGCTACTACATAGAATATTCCCGGGGACGCCAGACACCTGCTGGAGATGCGGAACTCAACCAGGAACAGTGAGACACATCTGGTGGGACTGTGCCATAATAAAACCATTCTGGGAAGAGATCCAACAGGAACTGGTCAAGATCCTAGGAGATATGCCAGACCTCAGCATAGAAGCCGCACTGATTCACTTCACGGAAAAACCACTCTCACACTACAAGAAATCTATCCTGAGACACCTGCTGAATGCAGACAAATCCTTGATTCCGACACTGTGGAAAAGCACCCAATCACCCACAATCACGCAATGGCTTCAGAGAGTAGAAGAAATCCACGCAGCAGAAGCAAAATACGCTGACTTACTGGGAAGAAGCGACAAACACGCGGAAATGTGGGGATCCTGGTATGTGTACCTAACACAAACACCGACAAGGGAAGGAGGGAGACAAGACACATAGGGAACCGAGATACGCACGACGTCCCAAAACCAAGTAAAACACCCCCCCCCAGCCCTCCCACACCCCCACCTTGCCTCAGAGCCCCTGCGGATGAGCCCAGTACCCGGGGAATCACACTAGGACCCCTGAGTGGCAGAATCACACTAGTTACAAATGAAATCTACACGGCCAGGGGGCAAGCTAAACAAGAACCAGAGGGTGGGGGAGCCACGCTGGGAGGAAACAACACACTGCACCCACCCCAGCGACACTGAAACATTAATGCATATAGATGATGGAGGAGACTGAGAGGGGAACTTATCAAACGAACTAACAGACACACTGACACTAGGGATCAAACCCTAAACTGGATTACACAAAGACACAAGGACACCCCCCCACAACCCCACACTCATGCCAATCGGCATCGTGAGACGGGGCCATAGAAGATACAGGCGGGAAGAAGGTGACTGAAAGACACGACATGCTCACCGACCATCCCCCACCCATCCCATCATCCACACTCTAGACACATTACAGACGAACGACATTAAAGACTGAGAGACGCTTACAACCTGCAAGGATAAGCGAACGACAAGACCTATAACCACAAATAATATCATAACGCAAAGTGAGCGATCTCAAACCACAGGACCATAGCTAACGCACCTGACAGACTGTAATTAATCAATCTACAACATCCTAAGTGAATATAGTAAATAGAAACTTATTATGTCCGGAGACCTGCGAGTCTCAACCACTTTTGCACCCTCAGAGATCTGCGCATCTCAAGACCTCAAACGAGATTCTAACTGATTGAAACCTGCGTGTTTCGCACTGCTCATAACCTCAATGCAAATTGTTCACCTCGCAAACACTTTAATAAAACGATATTTAAAAAACAAAAAGGAACCCAGGGAGATGCCCCACATTGGCTCCAAAAGGTAGGGAGCAATAAAGTAAAGTGTGAGTGTGTGTGTCTGTCAGTGTGTGTCTGTCAGTGAGTGTGTGTGTCTGTCTGTGAGTATGTGTGTGTCTGTCTGTGAGTGTGTGTGTGTGTGTCTGTATGTGTGCGCCAGTGTGTCTGTCTGTCAGTGAGTATGTATGTGTGTCTGTCAGTGAATATGTGTGTGTGTCAGTGATAGGATCAGATTTGGCACAGGGTGGTAGAGGGGGGTGCTGTGGTTTAGTAGAGGGGGGCTAGGATTTAGTAGGGATGCTGTTTTTTTTTTTATACTGTACTTTTTTAAATAAAACCTACGTTTCTATGAAAATATAAGGTTTTTCTTTTTGTGGCCCACATAAACCTTAAACCTTGTTTATGTGGCCTGTGCCAGACTTTGAGTTTGACATGCTTGCCCTAGACGTATATATGCAACTGACCAAAAAGAGGTCACAACTACTTAACACACAGTAAAACAAACGCTTATAGTCAAAACACAATTACTACTCACAGGGCGGTTAATCTGGCCGTCTACTAGCAAAAAAATATACAGAAAACTAGACAGACAACATTCATCTCAAAAATCCAAACATATTTAACAGATTTATTTTTTTTAAATTTTTTTTTAGATAAACCTGTGTTGCGTTTGCAATAGTTTGATATCCATAAGAGCAGAGTATTTTTTTTATCAAAAGGTTAAACAAAAATACACTTTTTCACAGCCTTCTTTGCTGATATCTACAAAGGGTGCCAATATTAGTGGAGGGTAGTGTGTGTGTGTGTATATACATGGATCCAGCACTCACTCTCCCGGTCTTGTCTTTGCCTGTGTGCAAATCCCTTATGCAAAAAAAATATAAGTATCAAGGAAGGTGCACTCACAGGACTTTGTAAATAAATCTTGAAGCTTTATTGTGCAATCACACACCAGAAATTGTGCCGACGTTTCAGCCCTTTATGGGACTTTTCTCAAGTCACACATACACTTTACAATATTTGTAATTAAATATAAAGGCTACAAAGTCTAAGCCTGCATTGTATAACTATTTTACTTGTAAAGAAAAGTATTGAATTCCATTTGGAGAAAAAAGTCAAATAAAAACTCTATAAATAAATATATTAGCAGATTACTCAGATTTTCCGAACTGAAAAGGGAACTTTTCAATCTATATATAACTTGTCTTGTTTTGTCTTTTTGTCTGTGACTGGTTATATGGATTTAGCTACTTTAAATATAAAGTGTGCATACGCAGCATGGTCAACATTTAATGTATGAAAACTGCAAAGCAAGACTACAAAGAAAGAGCAAGGTAATAAGTGTATACATCCACACCCCAGGGCAGGAATTTGCAGACACTTTAGCAAAAGTATCACTAACAGCACATAAGTACATCCTTGCTTGAATCAGTCCTATATATATATAAAACAAAAAAAACAAATGTACCTTGCACTCAGGCTTCAGTTATATAACCGGGTGCATCACCGAGGCTCCAGTATCCAAATAATACTGATGGTTGGCTGCACTCACGGATTCTTTAAAACTTAACTTTTATTTCTATTATTAAGAGCAGATCAGGCTCTTTATACTACAAATAAAAGTTACGTTTTAAAGAATCCGTGAGTGCAGCCAACCATCACTATTATTAATATATATATATGTATATGTTGTGGGAGGGGTTTGTTGGCGGCCCATATGTACCCCCTCCTCCTAGCCCTCCTCATTGATGACTTTTGTTTAACCAGCTAATTCTCATAGAGAAGCACTGAGACACTCAAAGTATGTGCAATCCTTCTCAATGCTTTGGAAGGATGACTCACTTCTCAAAGAGAAGTTTCTATTTGTGAAGCACTCAATTTTACTTTGAATAAACGTTCCAAGTAAGTAAGGCAGGAAACCCTCCCGGCTGTCCGCTGAGGAGGTTTATATGGGTTACCACTTTAACAATGTTAGGACCAGGGCCGGATTAACATAGGGGCTGAATGAGCTGCAGCTCCAGGCCCAGGCCCATGGAATAGGCCCATTAAAAAAAAAATTTTTTTTTTTTTTTTTTTACACACACTACTCTTAGGTTTGCCACCTGACTGCTATTTTACTGGCACAGCCGGTATGTGAGGCTGCCTGGCCGTGACGGTATTGCAGTAATAACGGCAATACAAATGCAGGTAGTTTTCTCAGAATAAATGGAGATTACCCTGCAATACCAGCACCGGCCAGTAGGGGTCACTGTGTGTGGAGAGAGGCAGGGATAGGAAGTTACAGAATATCCCTGCCTCTCTCTACTACTCACTGATCCATGGGGGAGCAGCAACACAGCACAGAGTCCAGACAGCAGTTCTACAGCTCAGGTAAGTGAGGGATGGGGGGAAAGGCAGCAGGTACACATGGGGACACTGAGACAATAGGGGACATATGGGGACACTAGGGGACACAGACACTAGGGGACACATGGGGACACAGACACTAAGGGACACTAAGACACAGACTCTGGGAGACCTGGGAACACTGAGACACTTGGGGACCCTGGAAAACATGGGGACACTAGGGGACATATGGGGACACTGAGACACTAGGGGACACATGGGGACACAGACACTAGGGGACACTGAGACACTAGGACACATGGGGACACAGACACTGGGAGACCTGGGGACACTGGAAAACATGGGGACACTGAGACACTATGGGACACTGGGACACATGGTGATGCTGTGAGACATAGGGACATTGGGAGACATTGGGACACGGAGACACTATGTTCCCATGTCCCCCAGCCAGTGTCCCTAGTGTCTCAGTGTCCCCAAGTCTCCCAGTGTCTGTGTCCCATGTCTCTCAGTGTGCCTAGTGTCCCCATGTGTCCCAGTGTCCCTATATGTCCCAGTGTCCCCATGTCTATGTCCACAACTGTCCCCACATGTCCCAAATGTCTGTCTCCCAGCCAGTGTCCCCTAGTCTCCCAGTATCCCCTAGTCTTTCAGTGCCTGTGTCCCTAGTGTCTTAGTGTCCCCAAATGTTTCAGTGTCCCCATGTCTCCCAGTGTCTGTGTCCCTAGTGTCTTAGTGTCCCCATGTCTCCCAGTGTCTGTGTTCCTAGTGTCTCAGTGTGCCTGGTGTCCCCATGTCTCCCAGTGTCCCTATATGTCCCAGTGTCCCCATGTCTATGTCCACAACTGTCCCCATGTCTCCCAGTGTCCCCAAGTGTCTGTTTCACAGTGTCCCCTAGTCTCCCAGTGTCTGTGTTCCCATGTCTCTGTGTCCCTAGTGTTTTAGTGTCCCCAAATGTTTCAGTGTCCCCATGTCTCCCAGTGTCTGTGTCCCTAGTGTCTCAGTGTCCCCATTTCTCCCAGTTTCCCTAAATGTCTATGTGTCCCCCTGTCTCTGTGTCCCCATGTCTCTGTGTCCCCGGGTCTCTGTGTGCCCAGTATCCTAGTGACATGGGGACACACTGAGACATTGGGACACTGGGAGAAATGGGGACACAGACACTGGGAGACTAGGGGACATGGGGACACTGACACTGTGATACATAGGGACACTGAGACACTGGGTGACTTGCGAGACTGAGACACTGGGAGACAGGGAGACACTGGGAGCAATCCATCTATACATCAGAATCAAACTGTGAGTAGTTTGTTTGTGATTTTACAGAATTTGCTCTGCTGTCACTCCTTGTGATTTACATCATGTGATGTCACGCATAACTAATTAATTATACAAATGATTAAGGCTGGTATTTTTTTCCAAGAAAGGTGGCAACCTTAACTACTCTTCACATATTCTTGCTTAAAGGAGCACTATAGGGTCAGTAACACAATCACGTATTTCTGACAATATTATGTTAAAACCACCACCCTGGCCCCTTCTTGCCTCCCTAAATATAGTAAAATATTACGTGTATTCAAGTCTGCAGCTGCTGGCTCAGAAGTGGTGGTCTGAGCAAATAACAATACTTCCCCATAGGATTGGCTCCCAGTGTCTGGCAGATCAGGGGCAGAGCCAGCACAAGTCTAGCATAGCCCTGGCCAATCATCATCTCCTCATAAAGATAAATTGAATCAATGCATCTCTATGAGGAAAGTTCAGTGTCTGCATGCAGAGGGTGGAGACACCGAATGGCAGTGCTGCAGACTAGGCAGTACTGCCCCATGAAGCACCTCTAGCAGCCATCTAAGGAGCAGCCAGTGGAGTTATTTTCTCTGAAAAGACAGTGTTTACTGCAAAAAGCCTGAATGGAATGCTTCTACTTACCAGAACAAATACAATAAGCTGTAGTTGTTCTGGTGACTATAGTGTCCATTTAAGTTTGGAAGCTTAAGAGGGATGTATGGGAACAAAACTTGTGTGGCTGGCTGACATTAAAATTAGTTTAGGTAATGCAGACATTGGTCTCTGTGGCATGTCCCCTTTCTTCTACACTCACTACATACACATTTTCTCTCTCTCAGACTATATACCAGGAACTTCTGCCTGCTAGTAAGAAGGTAAGGAGACAAGTGGACCAGCGAGTGCTAGGGCAAAGTCCTTGGAAAGCATGGAGTGAGCGCATTATTAGACACATTTATGTCAAGCTCAATGTGCTGCCTGCATAGTATGCCCTTAGTTGGACAGCCTGCAGGATTGGCAGGCAGCCTGACATGCATTCATGCCAGGCTGACCTTCCAATTCTTTGGACAAACATGCCCCCTTTTTGGAAGGTCTTGTCACATGATTCGTGCCAGTGGCACACCATTTTACCCCGCCCATTGACTTCCTGCTTCACTGGACACTGCTGTTAGGGGTTATGAATTTACTTGAAAGATGAAAGCATAAATTAGAGAGAAATTAGCATAGAGTATGTGTTTTCTTATAGCTGCATTCTATTAGTTTCCCTCCAGCACCATCTCCATCAGATACATGACGCTTGGGAGGTATGACTGTTTTAGTGTTTTTGGTCGATAAGATTCCGTAATTAGGCCCATCATTATTGTCAGCACCAGGCCCACTGTGCTCTTAATCCGGCCCTGGTTAGGACGACCATACATCCTATCTATAACAGGCTTTAAAGCCTTTAGAGTGCACTGACATGGCCTATAGTTTTGATGCTTACACCAGGGAAGCCCAGGTATTAATCCCTTCTGACAACTGTGTGCTCTAAAATAATCTACACTACTATATTCTACGATACGTTTACTACTATACTCTGCGATTCATTATACTACTATACGCTGCATCACTTTACATCCTGTGATACTCTATACTACAAATCCACAATACAGGGCATTTTGCAATACTATGCTTGAAAGAACCTCCAGAACTGATTAAATAAATAAATAATATATATATATATATATATATATATAAAATAAAATGTTGCATTTGGATTTTCCCATTTAAGGTTTGATAGACTTAATAAGTATACCTAGTTTGTATATAGTATCCCACATGTGGTTAAGGAATAACACTAGAACAAGTAATATGCTAAATTAAATGCATGGTGTCCTTATTGGACATCAGCTTATAATTATGTATCTACGCCTGTTATTCAGCCTCTGTAAATTATTTAATGTTTATTATCGTTTTATATGACCACGACCAGTCTTTCTATTGGTTGACACTGGGCCTCGCTATTTCAGCCTCAAGTACTAATTACATCCCTGCATTCAGCAAAAACAAAAACAAAAAATATATATAGGTGTTCATACCGTTCCAAATAAGCGTGTTTAGTCTCTCTCGGTTAGCATTTGGCCCACGTTCAGCCACAAGACACTTTATTCACGTATCTAAGTTCATCATTTGGTCAGCAATATATATTTTTTCGTTTATATGCAACAATAAGAATTGTAATTAAAGGTTTGTATTTTCTTTTTCAGCTTTGAAAATATAGACTATGATTATCATCTCTCTTCAAAGCTCCCAAAAGCTCTGTGAGTAAGTATGATATATAAATGTTTATATCTAGATATGTAAGTATATTATGTGTGTATAGGTGTATATATATGCGCGCGTGTATTCACACACAGTTTATATTCAGTTTATATTATGTTTACACTATGATTAGTTACACTCAGTTCCTATTACATATGGCAAGGGTAATTTTTAATTACTCTAGACACCTCGTCAATGGCCTATCTTGTGTATCTACAAGCGTTTCGAGCAAATCCGTAAAAGTTTCACCATATACACTTAATACCAGCCTTTCTGGGATCAGTTTAATATTGTAGGTCAACTGTGTCTTTTATTATAAATTGATTGAGTTATCACTAAAGTAATGTAGATTATGCTAACGTAGTGTACCTATAATCTTAATTTTAGTAATGACAGAAGGCAAATATTTTGCATAACTTTCTTTACTGGAAACTTCAGCAGCAAAGATCAATCATAAAGTTTAAACCAATCAGAACAAAAGACACAAGTATGTAACAGGCAGTGTGATCCAGCTTCTTCTTCTTTCTTTGGTGTGAGAAGAACAGTTTAGTAGTCAACACCGAAATAAAGAACATGATCCTTCCCGAAAGATTGAATAGTATGCATGAGTCACTCCAAACAGCCAGAAGACTGATGGTTCATGCTGAAAAGAACAGAAAACAAGTGAAAGACTAGCGTAATGGCGACTTGCCAACATAAACACATACATTGAATATGTATAAATCTATCACGACTAAAAAAAAAAAATCACACAATATTTACTATATAACTAACCCACTCGTAGAATATAACCCAGAATTAGGTAAAGACACAACCACATACAAGAAGAGACAGAGGCAAGAAGGGTGGGAATAGGGTGGTAAAATAGCCTCCTGTCATTACTAAAATTAAGATTATAGGTATAGCATAATAGGTTTTAGCATAATCTACAATTTTACCACATGACAGGAGGCTTCATATTTTACCTTTTTAACGCTAAGTGAGTAAAGTAAAAGAAGCATGAGAAGTAGGTCTAAAGTAAAAAGTTTCATACCATGACCAAATCGGTGCAATGCATAATGTCATAGTTACATAGCTGAAAAGAGACTTGTGTCCATCAAGTTCGTCCTGTCTCACATATGTTGTTGCTGTTGATCCAAAAGAAGGCAAAAAACCTAGTCTGAAGCGCTTCCAATTTTGACACAAACTAGGAAAATATTCCTTCTTGACCCCAAAATAGCAGTCAGATGTCTCCTTGGATCAAGCAGCTATTACCCCACTAATTAGAAATTATATCCCTGTATGTTATGTTTTTGTAAGTATTTATCCAATTGCAGTTTAAACCTCTGTAGTGACTCTGACAAAACCACCTCTTCAGGCAGAGAATTCCATATCCTTATTGTTCTTACTGTAAAAAAACCTTTTCTTTGCCTTAGATGAAATCTCCATTCTTCCAGCCTAAATGTGTGACCTCGTGTCCTATGTATAGCCCTGTTTATGAATAGATTTCCAGATAAAGGTTTGTACTGGCCCCGAATATATTTGTATAAAGTTATCATATCCCCTCTCAGGCGCCGTTTTTTCCAAACTAAACAGATTTAATTTTTTTTACCTTTCTTCATAAGTAAAATGCTACATTCCTTTTATCAATTTTGTAGCTCGTCTCTGGACTTTTTCTAGTGCCATGATATCTTTCTTTAGAACAGGCACCCAAAATTGCACAGCATATTCAAGGTGTGGTCTTGTCAGCCAACAAGGCACCAAACGAGAAGGCTTGTGACGCACCCACCGCTCAGGGGTGGAGGCCAGGGGGAGAGGACATTAGGTCCCCCACTTATTCTAATTTAGGGCCCCCACCCACCGCTCAGGGGTGGGGGCCAAGGGGGAGGACATTCGGTCCCCCCTTATTCTAATTTAGGGCCCCCACCCACCGCTCAGGGGTGGAGGCCAGGGGGGAGGACAATAGGTCCCCCCCATTATTTTACTGTAGTGCCCCCACCTGCCATTCAGGGGTGTGGGCCGGGGTGTCGCTGCTCACTTTATAAAAAAAAAAAAAGGTCCCCCCTTCCGAGCCGCCACCCAAAGGGGTATAGCGAGTAGGGGCATAATTTACTAATACTAAGTAATCTTTACTTAGTATTAGTAAATTTGGCTGAAAGACCAATTTAGGTCTTTCAGTCTTTTAGTAGATAGCTCCCTGATACCTTGGGAATTAGGGAGTTATCTACTTATTCATTCCTGTCATTACATTGACTGGCTAAGTAACTTACATTTTATATGAATGTATGTTACTTGATTGTTGTAAGTGTTGCAAATGCTTACAGCTGAATTCTGGCTATGTTTGTATACTTTTTAGTTAAAATTGTATACAGTGTAACATTGTTCCTTCTTCCACTTGGTAAGTATATTAGTTCTTAGGCAATACTGTGCTTCGGAACTTCGGATCGAAACAAGTTGCACATGTCTATTATCCGGCCAATCCCTCATGAAACGAAGGACCACGTCTTAGAGCCAAGAATATTTCAGAGTGGGTGGAAGTGACAATCGGCTACCACGTAACAGTGGACAGACGAGTGGGTTCTGCCCTACCGGCAAACCGAGCACTGGAACATGTGCGGCAGAAATGGCCGAACGTTAATCCTTAATGGAACAATATGAACTACCTGAAGGTAACTGTGTCTAGTCCCGGGAGCCCATGAGTCCCACAATAGATCTTTAATGGCCTGCGATAGGCCGTCGACATTCCAAGATCCCCTGAAATCATCCAAGCCACTATTTCTAGACGACTCTGTAGGATGAGAGGATGTGGTTCCCCCATGGGGTTAGAGAGTAGAAATGGAAAACTTCAGAAGAAGATGTGGATGGTCATAGGACAGTTCCAACAGGTCCAGGAACCATGATTGGCTTGGCTACAACGTTGCAATCAGTAGCAGTGAGATCCTCAGTACACGCAGTTGGTGTAGACCTCTCACCAAATTGGAGCAAGGTGGGAGTGCATACACCCCTAGAGAAGGCCATTCCTGTAGGGAAGGGACCTCCTATGTATGATTCCTTAACATATTTAAACGCTGTGGTCAGAAGGTCCAGCCATTCATCCTCTCTTCTGCCCGCCATTCGTCCAAGATATCTAGGCCAGCAGCACGGAAGTCATGGTTGTCCCCCGAGGATATCACACGCGGTGGTGGTTCTGACACTGCTAATCGTTTAGAGCGTTCAGCCGTAGTAGTATTCTTGGCCTTAGTGGGCACGGGTGTAACACCTTTCCTGTAGCGTTTGACCATGGTGAATCGTGTTGGAGACATCTGAGCCTACTGTGTCATCACATGGAGGCGGCATGCCCACGGCTTGTAAAGAGAACTCAGGAGGAGGTTGCGTGAGGATTTTTGGAGAGTGCCTTCTCCATTAATGCTGCTACTGCAGCCTGTATCATGGACTGGAAGTCTTGTGGTTGGGTTGGTTAGTCACCCATGTCAGAGTGTAGAGTCCTTCTCATAGTTGTATTAGACAGTCTGCACAAACAGGCACCAGAAAAGTTAAATTGTATACACGGTATACCACCCTCTTTATGCTGTCAATGGTATCATTCGGTGATGGCATAAAGTACATAAAGTAAGCACCTCCATCTGAAATCCTTGATACGGTAGATAGTGTGAACCACCGAGGTATACAGATAAAGGTGCCTTTAATTAATTTTTATTGGGATATTAGCGGCTAATATTTGCAAGAGATTGTAACCCTTAATATGGGGAGATGCTGGTTGTCTCCATTAGTAAAGGGTAATACCTATAGAATACCACAAGGCGCGTGGCCAGGATAGGATATATGGGGGCTCTTGCGAATGAGAGGACCAGAAATTAGAAGCCAGTCTATGTTATCTGACCTGACAGGGAGTTCCCTAGTCAGTACAATCGGGGGTCACCCAGTGTAAAATCAATGTCACCAACCACTGAGACACGATAAGTAGGTATTGCATAGGGTATCGCCGGTCGTTATGAGCGGCCTGTATGTCAGGGGCTGACACCCTGAATTAGGGAGAGGCGCTGAAAACCTCCAGAGGCAACGGGGTACCAAGGTACCAAGGTATGTCGGATCACAGGTGTGGGTAATCCATTGGAGAGGGTTAATGGTACCTATAGTGGGGTGTACCCATATGTGGTTCCTTTCCGTGTGGTGTATGGGGACAAGGGGCTCCTCCCAATAATATTTTAGAGAACACCCCTGTGTGCAGTAGTTCAAATTGCACAATCAGGCTATGCACATTAAATATATATTAAATCCCCACAATTGTAATTGCAGTGAATACAATCATAGATATTTTTAAAATCATAAATTGTAGAAGCACCTGGTGAGCAGGCAGTTGAATTCCATGTAGTCAGAGGTCCTGGACAGTCCGTATGTAGCTCTGTGAAACAGCGAGATGGCTGCCGTGAATCTCTTGGCAAACAAGATCCAAAATGGCCAAGGCACTTGAGGACTGGGTGGGAACAACTCCTGCGGTCTGAGCGAGAGGTGGGAGAGCAGCAAAAAACGACCCCAGCTAACCCTCTGCCCCCTAATCCCGGCCCAGTGTGCAAATGCAGAAGAAAATCGTATCGCGACCGCCAGCGAAATCGCTGGTAGTGGCCCGAGAGGGAGCTAGGCCTAAACCAAAAGGAAGCATCTCCTTTTACAGGATGAATAACAGAGACTGAGTTAAAGTATCTGCAATCATTTGGATACACGCTGCAGTAATCTTACACATACAGATTTGGACAAGCCACAATATCAAGATTCATCAAATCAGCTATACCCAGGACTCAAGAGTGGTGAGATCCATCCTATAGCATCTACATATGGGTGCATGTTTTGGATTTTTTTTTTAGTGTGTACACACTGGGACTGTATATACATTTTTTTAATTTTTTTCTTTTCCTTTTTTTCTTATTTTAATTTTTCCACAATTTTTATGTGCAGACAAGTATTGCTGATTGCAGATAGGGCCTTTACCCATATAACTTTCATTCAAACTATAATACTGGTTATTGAGGTGGCATATCAACTAGGGACTTTCTTTTCTTTTTCTTTGTGTCTAGACATATCACCTAAGGTGTTGCATAGTAGAGTTCTTTTGCCATATGTATATATTTTTACTGAACGTAAGAGATATTGAATCTATGATATAGTTATGTAGTTACGAGTTAAATTTATTAATTATTTTTGCCCTCTTTTCAGGCCCTAACTCATTCGTCAGTTTCAGCACACCTCAACCGACTTGCTACTACTACTATAACTAAGTCCTTATTGTATGCTTTGGCTTTTTGATCCCGGACACAAGTGGAAGGCAGAATGCCTGAAGTTGTGGGAGGGGCTTGTTGCCTGCCGAAATG
This sequence comes from Pelobates cultripes, assembly GCA_933207985.1. Classification (NCBI taxonomy): domain Eukaryota; kingdom Metazoa; phylum Chordata; class Amphibia; order Anura; family Pelobatidae; genus Pelobates; species Pelobates cultripes. Next base: position 279,156,840 of record OW240915.1, on the reverse strand, counting down.
TACTCCCTCCTCCTAACGTTCGTCCTACGTTTTGGAAACCCTCCCAGCTTATATATATATACTCTAATAGGTGGGCCTTCTTTTCAGGCTCTACCTCATTATTCAGTTTCAGCACACCTCAGCTGAACTACAACTAGGACCGTCCCGTCCATGGCAGCACTCTAACCTGCTGCTAGGGGCAATGGCCGCATTGTTACAATCAGGTCCATTGACTCCAGGCGGCGACCACCTTATTGCATACATATATAGTGAGTATTGTATATATTTATGTGTATGCAATCCTGGGCCCGTTTTACACAATGAAAAGTGGGCCCGAGAATCTGCAGCATTACCACATCTCTTCTCATGAGCTGTGCTATAGCAATGCCCTGGCATGCATTGCATGCCGCAAAGAGTTTTGCCATAGGAACCCACGGCTATGCTGTTGCTGCTTTAGAGAAGAGAGGAGGTAATGCTGCTAGAGATGGAAACAGACCACCATGGAATCCAGTGTCTGCCCTCCCTGACCACACGTAAGAGGCAGGGAGGGGGGAATAAACGTAAACATTTAACAAAAAAAAACGCTCTCACACACACTCAGCACCACAAACACAAATTACATGCACTTCTCACACACATTTTTGGTGGTTGTTGTTTTGGTGAGGGGAGATCAGCATTTTAATTCTTGAACCAAGGCTACACAATGTCTTAGGCCAGCCCAGACTAAAATTACCATAATGCTCCAGCAGTATTATTATCAGTGCATGATGGCAGTTTTAGTTCCACAGCCTCTGGGAAATCTATTTTTGACGCACCCCGTCCAATACTTATTTACGCATTGGTGATTTTTAACTGATTTCAATACTCGTATATCAAGACCATCCTTACAATACCTACCTCCCATCTGGTATCTTTGTTGATGGTAAAATTTCCTTACCTGCCCACCGGTGCTGCTGTAACACAATTTTTTTTTTTAGTGCAAGTACAAATTATGATTGTGCTTAAACATATCTTTTTATTTCTACTTTATGCATGTTTATGTTTTAACTTTAGAAAGTTAAATGTGAAAACAATAAAGTAAATTGAAATTATCTTTAACAGATTAAGGTGATCCTTGAGTCTGATGCGAGACAAAATATTTGATATATTTAATATCTGGTTTGATTTTCGTAAGGCACAAACAAAGGTCGGCACTTTTCTATTCCCCCCCCCCTATTTTTTTGTGTGTGTGAGATATGCTGTATGTTTGAGAGGTGCAGTGTGTGTGTGTGTGTGAAAATGTGTGTGAAGGGGGGTAGTGTATGTGAAGCACCTATGTTGTGTGTGGATGAGTGAGATGTGAGAAAATGTATCTGAATGTCCATGGGGAAAGTATTGGATTGGCTAAAATTGGCAAGGGGGCAGGGTCAAATGCCGTTGCGACCAATCAGCACCTCCTCTTAGAGGAAAATTTAGCGTTCCCATGCAAAACGTGGAGATGCTGAATGACAGTGCTGCCTACTATGCAGCACTGAGCCAGGAAGCACCTCCAGTGGCTATCTGAGGAGTGGCCACTTGGAGGTGTCCCTAGGAGCAATGTAAACACTGCCTTTTCTCTGTATAGGCAGTGTTTGCATGACAATGCCTGCATATAATGTTTATACTCACCAGAACTACATTAAGCTGTAGTTGTTCTGGTGACTATAGCGTCTTTTTAAGAAGAATGTACATTTGGTATATTTCCTGTGCATATCTGGTTACTTTAAACTGAAAGGATATTGAGATACAAATTGGAGATATGACATGATAACACAAACTGAAAATAACAAAATACATCCAGCGCTGGAAAAAGGTAAAATCCAGAGCCGGGCGGGAGGGGGTCCCTGAGGGTGGGGGCACCCTCAGGGCACTATAGTGCCAGGAAAACGAGTATGTTTTCCTGGCACTATAGTGGTCCTTTAAATGCATTATCACAAATATTTCCATACTTTATTTTTTTGATTATAAAAACTGATTTTAAATTTGTTTTCCAGAGCCAAACTCGTGCGTTTTACACAGTGTATTTTAATTATTTGGGGAATCCAGCGTGACTATCCCACACAGAAAATTACTGCCAATTCAATATTTGGTATTATTGTGTATTTTTCTTCTTTTAATGGCTTCTCCATATTTACATTTCAAGAATTCCTGTGTGACAACAACAAAAAAAATAAATACCATCTTTAATTTTCGGTATAATTAGACAGATGGCGTTATATACAAGGGCACATTCAACAACAATAATGAGCTACGTAACAATTATTAAAGAGTTTAAAGATACAAACATCACATTTTCGTCTTCGGTTGTTTAGGACTATAACCGGAGACATGTGAACTGCCAATCAGGACATGACATGATAATTATGAGTCTGCTACTGCTGCTCTTGTATTTTCTTGATGAAAATGGTTTGCAAAAAAAAAAAAAAAAAACTATTGATTTGCTATTTTCTCCCCGTTTCTTTTGCCTGGGAGTCTTTGGACACACATTTAGCATTCAAAGCCGACAGCATTTCCTTGGATGTCACATTGGCTGACTTTATCAAGAGTCTTTCACCATCATCTAAGGAATTAAAAGAAAGAAAGGTTACTTCTGTAAAATGATAAAACACAGCATTTGCAATTATTTTTAAAAATGGAACTGTCATTACTGCCAATCAATTCATTAATAGAAAAAAAATGCAGTTGCATGATCATGAGATTTTTTTTAACATTTTTTTTTTTTTTAAATGTTTGGAACTGTTAAAGGGACACTATAGCCACCAGAACAACTACAGCTTAATGTAGTTGTTCTAGTGAGTATAATTATTCCCTGCAGGCCTTTTGCAATAAACTGACTTTTCAAAGAAAAGAAAGCATTGTGGTTGTCTGAGTCATCACCTCTGACGATGTCAGCCAAGAAGGCAGATCAGGGGTAGAGCCAGCACCAGGAAACTGGAATAAAGGTAAGATTTTATGATATTTACTGGGGCAAAGGGGGCCAGATAGTGTTTTTAACACTACAGGGTTCAGGAATACATGTTTGTGTTCCTGACCCTATAGTGTGCCTTTAATGTATTTTAAATAACACGGTCCATTTAGGTAAATAAAACAAATGTAATTAAAGGGACACTCTAGGTACTATAACCACTTCATCTCATTCAATGTATTGGTTCTAGTGCCTGGTGTTCACTGGTTCCATCCCTCCATTCAATAGTACACATTTTCCAAAGTTTACCTCAGAACCTTTGAGCAGCATTGTTTGTTTTACCACTTCACCCTCCATTCCTTGTCCCTCCCAGCAGTAAATACCTTCAAATAACTATCTCCATTCCTGTTCCTTTGACCAATAGAAACAGAGCCATTTCATGTCCACTAAACACTATCTACCCATATTCCTTCTAAATTAATAGCATACTATTCCAGCTGTTTGACATCACACTCAGTCCCCTCATTCCTTTTACATGTTACCAGTGGATGCAATTATCCTTTCATTCTCTCTGCCGTCAATTTTATATTTACGCTGCTACCTCTGGTCTCAACTCCCCATTTTAAACTCTTCAAGAATGTAAGCTCACAGGCTATCTAGCAAGTATTCGTATAAGAGAACAACAGTGGCTAGATCTCAACTTACGGACCAGAACATCACTGCCTTTTGTATTGGTCTGTCTAAATTTAATGTATTTTCCCCCAATTGTGCAGTGCTGCCAGTAACAATAATGAGCTTCATATTGTCACATGCGAACCACAACACATACATAATAATCACACGTTTACATTTTACAGGGATATAAAAAAAAAAAAAAAATTAAAAAATTCAGACAAATGTTTCATAAATATAGAAAATGCACATATTGCTACATATTCAACTTAATTGTAAAAAAAAAAAATATCACCACATATTCATCCCACATATAAAACTAGTGCATGTGGAAAAGTGTATATGGGAGAGAGCACAGACCTAAAGCTAAATACATCAATGCTTGAGTATCTGAAGAGGAAAACTTACTCAGTTGTGAGTAAAGCATGGACCCCTGAGGTTGCCATTGGCAAAACACTACAATGCAATCTAGCACATCAAAGCCTCCAGTTCCTATGATAGGTCACCATTCAACCTTTCCAAGTTAAATATGTGGAAGTGACCACCATGTGGCTACGGAAAACAGAAAAAACAGTGCAGGCCACAAACACAAGCTAAAGTCTCACGAGAACCATTTTGACCATGCCATGAGAAATGCCGATTTTTGTTTTTTCTGTTTAAAGCCAGATTCCTGTACAAGGAAGAGGAAATGCTTATTTGAAATGCCTGAAGACACCTAGAGACAATTATAGGCAGAGTACAACCCAGGCAAGCTTTAAAAAAAAAAAAAAAAAAGTTTCAGTTAAAATAAAAAACTTTCAATTTAACGTGCCTTTTGTTGTCATATTCAGGTCCTGTAAGAGGCTACATACGCTGAGGGATTTCAACAAATTTTTTAATTTTTTTTTACCAGTATATATATTTTTTTATATACCATTAAAGTATGTTTGTTATTTATTACTTTATATCACATACTTTGTCTGCATTTAATGGTTTACCAATACTTTAGAAAGTTTATTTAGCGATTGTGATGAACTGAAAATGACGGTACTTTTCTTCTTGTCTGCTCTGTAACACTTTGTGTACACGGTTCTGTTTGCTGTTCATTCAAAATGCAGAATTTCATTAAAATTATATTTTAATAACATTTCTAATGCATGCTGCATTTCTGCCCCATATTAACATCCATCGCCTATGCAAAAGTGGCACGTTGGCTCTCTATTGACAAAAACATTCCATCTACAAGTTTCAATACCAAACAACTGGTTAATGATATAAATATTCTTATTTAATATTGACGATTGTGTTTAACACTTTTTTTTTTTTTAGACCTAACTTACAGCTATATAGAGATATGAATACAGATCCAGATAACGTGTGTGGCTCAATCACATGTGTTCAAACAAATTGTCCTGATACAGCGCAAAGGGCAAACTTAGGCAAAAGGCGGAGAGTAATACCATAATATAAAGGATTATTCTACAGCGCTATACTGTACGTATAGCCTTAGTGAATCTACACAGGTCTGGTGCTGTACATTTTTCATCTTTCTAACAGCTCCAAGGATGGAATGTAACCTTATATCTTACCCTACTGCATAATATTAGCCTTGTCAACATTTTCCACAGAGGAGGCAATGACCACAGCTTTACATAGCATTCTAGGACTGAGCAGGTGAGCATAGATTTTCAATGAAACATTACTAACACAATGTACAGATCAAAGGAAAGCTCAGGGTACCATAACAATGTCATTTGAATTAAGTTGTTATGGTGCCAGGAGGTCCTTGGGGTCAGCTTAACTTCAGGGGTTAAACTGTTCAATAACTATTTATGTCCAAAGTTCCATACCCAACTCTTCCCCCGTCCTTCCGCTGTTCAGAATCTTTGTTTGTTTTTTTTTAATTCTTTATATATTCGTGCCTTATTGCGGCTTAGACTCTTGAAAGAACAAGCTTTGGCCAGGAGAGCCACTGAATGGCTGGTAGCATCAGCTTATGCTCTCAGCCAATCAATATCTCCCCATTCACAAAATGGCTTGAGAAAAATCACAATGGATACAGAACTTCTGAAATCTTGAACATTAAATAAAATTAGACTGATGCATTAGATGAATATCAGCCTTTGTTTTCACGTGCCTTAATTTAAAGGAACCCTGTAGTCATCCTGTCCCCTTAGCCCTAAAAAAATAACACCACAGTTTTTGAGAAAGGGCAATGTTCACAATGCAGGACTACGACCACCTCTAGTGGCTGTTAGTATGACATGCACTAGAGGCACTTCAGTTGCTCTGACCAATTAAAACATGTGGCAACCCAATAGGAAAACATTGATATAATGCTTTTCTATGAAGAATTTTCAATGCGGCACTTGCAACAACAGTTCCCAAATACTCTTCTATGAAGAGTATTAGATTGGACCATCGCGGAGGAGGCCTTGTGTGCTACATGAGGTCGCTTGGGGAGGACAGCTAAGCCTCTGTGCTGGAAAAAGGTAAGTAAATCTTAAGTTTATTACATTTTTATTGCATCCGGGGTGGGTGACCTGAAAAGGAGTAGGAACAGGGGAACTACAACATTAGGAATACAGATTTACATTCCTAAAGCTCTAGGGTTCATTTTAGGGATCGACCGATTATCGGTTTTACCGATATAATCGGCCGATATTCGGTATTTTCAGCAATATCGTATCGGCCAATTCAGATACCGATATTGCCGCAGCTCCCCCAGCTCCCCAGTGCAACTGGGGAGCTGGAGGAGCTGCTGGGAGGTGGAGGAGCTGCTGGGAGGTGAGTAAGCGCTTAATGCCGCTCCCCCCAGAGCTCAGCCAATTCCACTGGACCACCAGGGACTGCTATATCCCCCCTCCCTGGCCAGGAAACAAGCAGGGAGGGGGGACAACAACAAAAATAATTAAATCTAAAAAAATAATAATTTAATAAAAAATGCCCCCTCACACACACTCCATTATATACACATACACTACACAAACACACTGTGTATATAATGCAGTGTGTGTGTGTGTGTGTGTGTGTGTGTATACAATGCACACAAATACACACACTGCATTATATACACACACTGCATTATATACACACTACACACAAACACTGCATTATATACACACACTACACACAAACACTGCATTATATACACACACACTGCATATAATGCAGTGTGTTTGTGTAGTGTGTGTATATAATGCAGTGTGTTTGCATAGTTTGTGTATATAATGCAGTGTGTTTGTGTAGTGTGTTTATATAATGCACACTACACAAACACAATGCATTATATACACACACTATACAAACACACACACACACTTTGCATTTAGTATATACAGCATTCACTTTATGCACACTACCAACACACTACACAAACACTCTGCTTTCATTATATACACACTACACTAATACACACTGCATCCACTACACACACTCGACAAATACACACTGCATCCACTACACAAACACACATTGCATCCTCAACACACACACACACAACACAAACACACGCTGCATCCACTACACAAACACACACTGCTCCCCTGTCTAAACACACTGCATCCACTATATGTGGCATGTATATTTTGTGCATTTACCTTTAGAAATAGTTTTTATTTTCCAAAATGGTAAATGTACAGAATATCGGCAAATTATATCGGCTATCGGCCTGAAAGTTCACAGAATATCGGTATCGGCTCTAAAAAATCCAATATCGGTCGATCCCTAGTTAATTTTAACAAACTTTTTCAAAGGAAAGTATTTACCACTTTATTTCTATATATTATAATGCTGTTGCATCACTCCCAGGTTTATTTTATACAGTGAGAATTCAGCGTGAATTTTAAATTTAAATCTGGAAGCATAGTTCAAGAATTGCTCCAGTTTGGCTATTTTGACATTAAAAATTTGAAATTCACTTTGAATTCTCACTTTGGTAACTAAACCTTTCAGTGCTAACATTTTCAGGTTAACGTTTTTCTTTTCTTCAACAATCGTGCGCAATGTACCAGTCTCTTATGGCCTCTAGTGGACTACTGCAGTATTACTTTTTTTTTATATATATATAATTTGCTCATACATAGATAATTGGGTCCCTGTATTCAAAACTTTTTTTTTTTTTTTAATATGGCAATGATAATCACCCATTATGTGAACCCTGTACAGTTTTTTTGTGATCCTTAACCACACATTTACAGCATGGAAGAAGGGGGTGACACATGGACCTTGGGATACATATCCTTCAACATCACTGACTGAGATTTCTGGATTACATATTATGGGCTACTTACCAAACAGAATGTCTACTTGAGGCTCAGATTTATCGTGTCTTGCATCTACAGTCACCTGGCACTTTAGGTTTGTCGTACGAACCTTTTTAAAATTTATAGCTTCCAAGAATTCTCTGCAAGATAAAATAAATAATGTCTACAAACTTATATAGGGGAAATATACAGAAATTAAACAAAACAACTTAAAGTAGATAAAGTCTCATGGGGTTCTATACCTGCAAAAGAAAGGAATCCATTACAGTCAACATTGTCTACAAATCTTTAAGTCACGCACACATAAAAATTTCCACAAATTAACAGCATTTGAATTAAGTTAAAAAAGACTCTAGACACTATAACCACTTCAGCTTACTGACTTGCCTGTGCCCGCACTTTCAATCGTACATTTCACAGATTTGGGGGGAAAACCCCCCACAAAAACAGACAAATATAGAGCTTGAAAGCTCTTTAAAGAGACTATAGTGTTAGGAATACAAATCTGCATTACTAACACTATAGTGCCCTCTGAAAGTCTGAAACGCACCAAAAAAAAAAAAAAAGTCTTAAAAAAAAAAAAAAAAACACTGCACAACACTAGGAAATATAGAGAGAGGGGGAGAAGGTTCTAATTCAGAATGAAGATTAGAGGCAGTACACACCTGAGGGATCTTCTGCAGTACAGGCAGCCTAAGGAAGAGACTTTGATCCCCTCCTAATACTCCTCCTACCCACAGTATACATTGTCACAATGCCCAAACATTTCCAGAAATTACACAAAAAAAGTACTGCAAAATATCAATAAAGAGGGAAACTTGCACTGCCTCTAATCCTACTGAATATTTTTTTACGGCAAGTAAAATTTTGTGTTACCACTGCAGATAGAGGCAGTACACACTCAAGAGATATACATATGTTTACGAATGGTTGGGTCTGGTCTACATTTAACCAGAACCTTACTCCCAAAACATAAAACTTTAGAGGCCTTAACATCCAAATCGGTAATACTTGGTAAATTTGCTAATGGAAGACCAAGTGTCAGCTTTGCAGATTTCTTCTGGAAAGGCCAATGCCTTAGAGGCCCATGAAGTTAAAATAGCAAATGTGCTTGTAGTAACGGAGGAGACTTATTCTTAGTAAGCTAGAGAAATAGCCTATTTGATCCAAATCAACTTTAGTCACGTGGAAGCTATGTTAACCTTTGTTGCTTCCTCTGTAAAGGGCAAATAGAAGGAGCAGATTTACAAAATTTCTTGGTTCTGTCCAAATTATTGAAATATAGCTCTTTACATCGAATGAAGGAAACCTTACTTCTTTGAGTTTTGGATTCTTACATAATGCGTACAAAATTATTTCTTGACTGATGTTATTCAGAGAAGAAATCTGGGGTTTAAAAGATGGGTGTAATCTTAGAATGACTTTGTCAAACTGGAAAACCAGGTAGGGTTCAGTATGAGTAATAGCCTTAAATCCCCCAGTCTTTTGGCTGATGTAATGGTCAACAAAAATATAGTTTTCCATGAATGTAGATATTGCATGATGACATGGACTCACAGGGAGGTTCGCAAAGTGGCGACAGAACTAAATTTACATCCCAGAAGAGAAATGATTTCTCCACTGGTAGGAGCTAGATTGGAATCAACTCTGATGAATCAAGAGATCAGTGGTTGCAATCCCAGATTGCTAACGGAGAAGAACCTAATGCAGAATATTTGAAACTTCATGGATTCAGATCGAGGTCCCTTGAAAAATACCAGTTGAGGAAATTTTACAAAGTTTGGAACAAAAGCTGGAAGCAGAGGGTCTATTTTGTCGGTATGATACACACTTCTTTCAAATCCTCAAACTTTACTTGTGGAATCCTTTTTAGCTTGTACTATAATAGCAATAACATTTGCTTCTAAACCCCTGGAGGAGAGAGAGAATCTGCCATTCATACACCATGCTGTCAATTTAAAGTTCTTCATAGTCTCTAGTGGATGGAGATAATACTCCAGGATGTTCTCCTTAAAAGAAAGTGTCCAGTATTTCCTTTTGAAAGGCACATCAGTTTCGAGAGCCAACTTCTCCTTAATCAAAAAGAAATTCAGAGGATCACTTGAGAATTTTCTTTGATGATTTTGTTTACCACCCATGGGATAAGAACAAATGGAGGGAAAAAAATGTATGAGAAATGGAAATTCAATATCATAGCTAGAGAATCCAGGAAATCTGGCCTATAACTCTTGTTTAACCTCAACCAACCTCAGGTTGAACTCTTTAGCCTGAACGAAAGGCCCTACTGAAGGAAAATGTGTCATCATCCAGCAACTGAAACTTTTGATAGTGCCTTCCCATAAAGACATTCAATGATCCAGTAAACCATCCCATTGGTCCAATTCTGCTAAAATGTCAATCTAGTGCTCTCATCTTGGCTTTGGCCCACTTGACCACTGGAATAGCTGATATTACAGGTCTTTTTATTTCCCCATGAGAATCGAGCTTGCTTTCGTTACTTCCCTACAGGAAGTACAGGCGTTTCATAGAGATGGGATCTAGGCTTAGTCCCAAAAAGCTGAACTATCTGGTTGTGGTCAGTTGAGACTTCTCACAGTTTATGAGCCACCTATGATTTTGCAGGCTGTAAAGGAATAGACGCTTACCAGATCCTTTTTGTTCTCCTTTTTTGGCTGTACCCCCTGTAATAAAACTTCTACCCTTCATGTGTTTTTCTCCTATTATTTTGCGTGGTTCCTCTTTGGCTGTTCGGGAGACTTCATAGAAACCGGAATCCCTTTGTCTCCCAAACGAGGACCACCCCTGTGCCCAATTAGAACGTTGACACCTACCACTATAGTGCAAAACTGCAAGGGAAACAATAAGTGCTTCCCCGGGTGGCCGCCAGTTCGTATGACCGAACACGTGGCCGAGAGCATGGACATATTGTCTCCCGAAGTGGGCAGCCCCAGTTCTCGACCACCTACACGAACAACATTCGGGAGATATGAGCTACCAAACAAGGGCCTTGCTGTGGAGGAGTTCCCATGCTCAGAGCCTCACCCCGGTGAGTGACGTTGCTAGGAACCTAAAAAGTATAGCAGTAAGAAGATGGGGCCGCCAGGGAGAAACAGTTAAAGGAATACACTGGGCACCATGAACACATCTTCACGATTAAGTGGTTACAGTGCTTGGAGCTCACTGGTGACATGTTATCTACCAATGAGTAACCATTTGCGAGCCGTTTAACCTCTTAAGGACCAAACTTCTGGAAAAAAAAGGAATCATGACATGTCACACGTCATGTGTCCTTAAGGGGTTAACAGGCACCTTTTACACTCTCAGTCGGTGCTCAGCAAAAGTGGGCGCAATCGCTCAAGCAGCAAAGGGACAGCACCATGTCAGCTGACCCTATCCTCCGCCTGACAGTGTAGATAAAGAATACGCGCACTTACCTCGTAAAAAAAACGTACTATACTATGATTATAAAAAAAAATCTACTACGATTACTCGCAACGGGTGACCAGTGCTAGGCGGACAACGTCAGCTGACATTATCGCTGCTGCTGTGGTACACGTTGGCATTTCAGAGGCGAGATGATGGGCAACCCGGGTACATTACGACTTGTGCAACGCTGGAAGGTAAGAAGACGACAGGGACTCCAGGTACCATAACAACTGCATTGAGGTGAAGTGGTTATGGTGCCTAAAGTATTCCTTTAGGCAGTATGTCGCCCAGGCGGGCATATCACCCTGTGCAGTGTTTTCAGACAGTGGAGAGACCCTACAAGTGGCAGTGCCGCTTTACACAGAGTCCCCATGCCTTGAATGACCTTAAAGGGAAGGCTGAGGACAGGAGCAAGGCTTTCCACTAGCTCTATGTGGGTATCCGGGCACTATGGAGGCGGCTATCATCACACTGGCAGGGACTCACCTCGCAGATCTCACGTTGGACTCGAAGGGACAAAAGCGGATAGCGATGGACTTCACTGACTTCAGCACCAACGTGGACTTCCCGGAGGCAGCCATTACTCGGCAAGCGCTGCTGGCGCAACCAGCCAATCACAGAAAAGGTACCTCTTCTCCCGTCAACCTCCTCGCCAGCGTGTGACAGGTCGCCGCGCAAAGCATCCCGGGAGTTGTAGTTTGTAAAGTAGCACATGCCCACTCTGTGTTCTATTAGCCCTTGTCATGCTGCTTCATGATTTATTTCTTGTTATTAAAGGAATGAGAACTTTAGATGCTGGCAGAGTGATGGAAGAGAGACCATGCCAGACCAGGGGTTCAGAATCTTAATAATTCACCTGGACGGTGTGTGCTGCATTAGCTTGGAGTGCTTTATTTAATGGGAGAGGTCAAGTTCACTCTACAAGTGTAATAGAATAATAAAATACCTTAATCAGTACATGGACCAAGTGAGATCTTTGCAAAAATTGGTTATGAGTTGCTAGTTTGTTTTTTGTTTTTTTGTTCTTTAGTTGTCACAAGATTTGTTTTTATTAAGTTGCATTCCTTCATGGATGTACATATACTGTGAATATGGAACTACTGAATGAATGCCTAAACCAGGGAGGTTTTTGTATAATTGTTGATGGTAAAATTTTCCACGAGTGCCGCAGTAACTAATTTAATAGCGCAAGTGAGATTTTCAATTTTTTTAAGAAAGGAGGGTTTTAAAAAAAATAAAAAAAATATATATATATATATAAATATATATGGGACCAGTCAATGCAAAAAACCTCGCTGCAAACTGTGTCAGCACATATGCACAGACAACACAGCCACACACAACAATAAAACCTACAGCATTAAAGGTTCATACTCCTGCACATCCAGCAATGTGGTATACATGATTCAATGCATAAAATGCCACCTAGGATGCTACATTGGGGAAACCACCCAGCCATTAAATGGCAGAATGAATATGCACAGACACTCTATTAAACACCACAAAGAAGAATCATACTGCACTCCTGTGGGACACCACTTTACCCAGCCTGGCCACTCACTGAAGGACCTAAAAATCAAAGTACTGAAAGGGGGTTTTAAAAATACCCAGGAAAGAAAAGCCTTTGAAGCCAGAATGATTAAATGGTTTAACAGCAAGAAGAGAGGACTTAATATTGATTTGGGATTCCTGTCCCACTACCAACACTTTACATGAACACTCTCCCAGCATTATCTTACTATTCTGTCATATGTACCAACACTTTAAAATGCATTCCTATATGTTTATTCTATCTATATACAAAGTACTATGTGTAGACATATGCTTTCCCATACTCGTATGCATGAATGCTTATATATATTACTGTGCATTTATATTTGTGTATATGAGTCCATGTGCATGTATGTATATGTGTTTATGTATATATACATGTGTTTATGAGTTCACATATACATATTTCTGTGTGTGTGCATGTATAAAGTGTATCATCCTGTGCACTGTCTGCTTGTTTGTTTTTCTTTTCCCTCTCTCCCCCCTACTCTTCTCTTCAACAAGATATTTATGACCCTCTGCTAAGATGGTGTCTATTTTCTAACAAACCTGTGTCTTATCTACACTCGTGTCGCTTTAACCCCTGTATCACAACTCACCTTTGAATTCTATGTGTCGTTTTGCTCAGAAATGCTTCAGACTTGAGAAAGGGAGGTTCTCCCGAAAGCTTGTCATTAAAAAATTCTGTTAGTCCAATAAAAAAGGTATTACAAGATAAGAATTTTATCTGTTTTTTACATCTACATCACTGGACTAATACGGCTACAATCTCTACTTGAACACTATATATATATATATATATATATATATATATATATAAAAAGGAAAATCAGATAGCACTCTCAGGACTATAGAAAAAATAAATAAAACTTAACTTATAATTAGCTTATACAAAAAAATCGACGTTTCAGTCTGTTAACCACAGACTTTCATCAGGATTCTGTGGTTAACAGACTGAAACGTCGATTTTTTTTTGTATAAGCTAATTATAAGTTAAGTTTTATTTATTTTTTCTATAGTCCTGAGAGTGCTATCTGATTTTCCTTTTTGTATTTTGCTGGACAAGCACCAGGCACTTACATTTTTTGATATATGGAGTGCAGGATTATTTCTTTTGTTTTATATATATATATATATATATATATATATATATATATATACTTAAATGTATCAATTTTTTTCTGTTTTCTATTCTACTCTTTATGAGTCTGTGAGGTGCTGTATGTGTGTTTGTGTGTAATGGGTGCTGTGTGTGTGTGAGTGGTGATGTGTGTGGGGGGTACAGTGTGTGTCAGGGGTGCAGTGTGTGTCAGGGGAACTCTGTGTGAGTGAGGGGTGTAGTGTGTGTGAGGGGACAGTCTGAGTGTGTGAGGGGTGTAGTGCGTGTGAATGGTGCACAGGGTGAGATGTGAAATCTTAATGTCTCCCCCTCCTTTCTTCTTACCGTTTACCATAACTGCAAGCGCTGGCGGTCCAGTGGTGGAATGTTCACTTTAGCCTGCAGCTGACTCTCCTGTCCTCCTGCGAGCACAGCACTGTATCGGAGCGTTGCCATTGTAATGCTCAGACCAACCTGCTCGCGGGAGGAACACAGGGCCTCCCAGGCCCTTCCCTCCCTCAGCTGGAACTAAGTGCCAGCCGACCGATGAGGGAGATCTTTGAGTTCCTCACCAGCCTGAGAGAGCTTACAGCAAGGCTGGCTCTGCATGGGCCGGCAGGGGAGATGGAAGGATCTCCCCTGCCGGCCTTGGTCCACGGCCATCGAGACCAACCAGGCGTTTTCTTGCAAAACCCACCACCGCCCACCTGAAATCCCAAACCGCCCACTAGTGGGCAGTAGAGACCATGTTTACTACCCCTGGCCTAAGCAATACATGCATGCATGTGCACCATGGCAACTCTCTGTAGATGCTTGGGTGGGACTGAGAACACCGTAAGCATCCTTGTGCACTAAAGGTGCCATGAACACAGAGGTATATGGTGGTTTTTTTTTCTCATCTCCTCTGAAAAACCTCACCTGGTATACTGGTATTGCATTTATTAGGGTAAGGGAACCAGTAATAGTCAATTCACGGTTAAAGGAACACTCCCAGTCATGTAACAACATCTGCTCAGGGAAGTTGTTATGAGGGCAGGAATGTATAATTTGCACTTGGTTAAAGCAGATCTGTCATATTTTGCAAAGTGACAATGACAGGTACAGTTAGGGTGGTTGCAGGATGCAAGGGTTTTACTTACCTTAAGATGTCCCTCATCATCTTCCTGGTGGTCTTTGAGCTTTTATTCTAAAGTGCTCTCAATGGTGTTAATGACTGTAGTGTGAATAAAGTTTTTGTCCTGCCTCTTCTCTTGAGCATGGAGCTGAGAAGCATCGTACACGTGTGTGATATTGTTTCTTTGCCATTATATATAATACTTTTTCTATACCTGGTTAGCCTGCCATTACATTGCATTAGGCAACAGGTTATGGGCCCAGTGATGCAGGAAACCGTTGGAGTAGACTTTTGCTTTAATGTAGATAGAAAAAGAACTGCACACTATAGAGGGCAAAGTTATTCGGACTGTCAGACATCTAGAGCAATGTTTGTATATTTCCTGAAAAATATGAGTGATGTTATTTTAGCCACTGTAAAGTTAATTGCTGACGCAACCCCATATGGAAACATAAAATATATACAATCTCGCAGTGGTACTGAGTTCATGGCTGAGAGTTTTCAGTCAATACTAAACAAGCAAGGTATTACACATGAGGCCCAGCATCTTACTCACCCCATCAGAATGGAACTGCTGAGAAAAATGGCAAGACGTCTGTTGATCAAAAGTAAGTTGCCAAAGGTGTTATGGACATAATGACTGCTACTCAAGGACTAAACAGGTACTTTACCAACCATCTAGTACAAACGACATTATCTGTTAACGGTAAAAATCCTTAACCCCTCTATAATTAAATAGAATGCTCAGAGAATGTTCAAGTTCCTGAAGGGGAATCTTTAAGGAGTGAAGACAATGGTCAGACAAAGAACATGTATTGTCCACATTACAGTAGTCTGTATGTCTCTGTATGACTGTGTCTGTATGTCACTGATTGGGTCTGTATGTTCCTGTATGTGTAACAAACTTACCTGCTCCTCGCACCCTCACTACTCCCCTCGTCTGGGTGCTCCAAGCCGCTACGTGACCTTAAATATAAACATAGAATGTGATGGCAGATAAGAACCATTCGGCCCACCTAGTCTGCCCAAGCAAGTCTATATACTTACCATCATGCACCTGCAAACCACTCTTCCCCCAGGTTAGTGCGGGCCTAATAGAACATAAAGACTGCTTCCCTGTACTCCCTCGGACACTGCCCGTTTTAATGGCATGTCCTTTTATAATTTGAATTTTTATGACTGTGTGTCTGTATATCTTTGTGACTGTGACTGTATATCTTTGTGATCTTTGTGCCTAAATAACTATGTCTGTGTGCATGTATGGTTGTGTGCCTCCATGTTTGTGTTTTTGTTTATGTGTGTAATTTTACGTTTATATCTCTGCCTATATGTCCTGGGAGGAAAGAGACACACAAAGGGACTGAGGAGGAGGGAAATGCAAAATGGGATGAGGGGAGAAAGAACCACACAAAGGGGCTAGGGGAAGAAAGATGTACACAAGGGAGGTTGTTAGAGACACACAAGAGGGTATAAGACACACACAAGGGCAAAAGTATTAAGACATTAAAAAATGGGGATACGAAATAAAAATGAGGTAAGAAATTCAAAAGTGGCGTTATGAAGATGCATTTTTTTTTTAATGGGGTAGGGGCAGAAAATGCATTGTCCACATGTAGCCAAAAATGCCTGCACCAGCCCTGTTTATGGTGTTGAGATATTATTCTAAGGAGCTTTCATTGGTGTTAATATAATTATAGACACACAACATTAGTCCTTTCAGCTAAGCAAAACTGCGAAGGGATGCTACAAGAATTGATTATTTCTGTTAACTGCAATATATGACATATTCCAGCAGATGGCAATAGTCAATACCAAATAATGTATGCCACACTAATTTATATCTCTATATATATGTTTGAAATATTAAATATGTATCCACAACTGGATTTCGCAACACATAGATAAATAAAAAAGATGCATTCATTATATATTTTAACAACATGGAAAATCTACTCCTGTACATTTTTTCAAATATACAAGTAATTAAATCCTGCCCTGCTCCGTATCCCCCCTGCACTTGCCCAGGATCAGTCCGCAGCGGCCGTTTTTCAGATGATTTAGGGCGGCCTAGGGGGCAACTGCCCCCCGGCCCAGCCCACCCCTGTGTCTGTATGTCTCTGTATGACTGTGCCTGTATGTTTCTGTATGTGTAACAAACTTACCTGCTCCTCGCACCCCCACTGCTCTCCTCGTCTGGATGCTCCAAGCCACTACATGACCTTAAATAGCGAGACTATATACTGACCATCTGGCACCTGCAAACCACTCTTCCCCCAGGTTAGCCTGATAGAACATAAAGACTGCTTCCCTGTACTCCCTCTGACTATTTTAACAATATGGAAAATCTGCTCTTGTACATTCTTTCAAATATACCAGTAATTAAATCCTGCCCTGCTCCGTATTCCTTAAGTAGATGGTGTACATGCCCTGCTAATTAAACAAAGCTCTCTTTTTTACGTATAGAATCCCACATTTAAATGTGGACGTGCATCACACTGTCATCCATGTGACCTCCAAGCACACTTACAGAGTTATTAACTAAACTCACAAGTGTTGAAAATGCAAAGTGAATTAAAAGTGAGTTTCAAATTGAAGGCCAAAATGGTTGAACTGGAAAAAAAAATCTAAAAAAGTCAGTTATCCTTTTATTTCAATTACCTTGACATTAGATTTGAAATTCCCCTCCTTGTTGAACAAACGCACCTCGATTGAGCTATTGGGCCAAATTTGTTGGTCCTGCAACTCTTTTGGAGACTCTGCTACCTAACAGGCTGGTAGAACATGTGTTTTGGACACTTTGTTGACATCTCTGGGCAGAGTCCCTCTGCGATTGACCTGCGGCATTCTTTCGGCCTGTGGGAATGGCAGCTGATCTCTCCAACATCTCAGGAAGCCACAGCACATCTGCTCCGTACACACCCCCACCCCCGTTGCTGGTGAGGATAATCCTGGCACCCCTTCTTCGTCTGACACTCGGTGGATCATTTTGCCTTTTTTTATTGAAAATGTGCACTACAATTTCCAACCCACATTGACACTGCTCTGCAATCTCAAGATGGCATCCAATTACCCGTCAACTAAAATGACACAATCTGGCAGTCAGACTCACTAGGGCCATTTGACTAAATGTGTGCAGCATTTTGTCTGAAGTTAGAGAGTAGGCATCCAAGCCATTTCTGCCACTAACGATTGCTAATATGGTGAAGACCCTTGACCCTGTCAGGACACTGGTTCATTGTTTTGAAGATCTTTACAAGCTCTATTGGCCCACAACTGGCAGCGGACAATTCCGGGGAGTTGTTCCTCTGCACCACTTCCATCCCTGGAGCTGGAGGTGGTGTACAGGAAGACTCATTAACCCAAGCAGGTCCTCCTTTGGGGCGGATGCTGAAGATCGAATAGTCTGAACTGGGAGGCCTAGTGCTTTTGATTGCAAGTATGCCTGGAGGCGGGCTGGAATCTTTTCCCAGCTCTATATGGTCTTGGGCCTGATGGTAAGGGGACGATCATCCCTCAATAATTATTGGCTGCCGTAGCTTTTGACAATTATTCCGAAGGAGTTGGCTAAATCTTTGGGCTGTTCTTAGGTCTCATAGGTCCTTTCAGAGCATTCCATAAATTGCATTTCCCTTTACATTGCTGATTTATTGTTCTTTCACTGCTGACATAATATGCTTTATATGTTTATCATTAATTGTTCATGCGAGTACTGTATTAGCTGAACCCAAAGTTATATTACTGAGCCCTTATGCCTGACAACAGAAGATCCTCTATTTACAGCAGAAAATGAAACAAAAACTTTAGGTCTGCCTCTCCTAACCACTGTAACAGATAAATGAACATGAGGAGGAGGGAAACATATCCAATTCGCATACCATCTTCACCTGGAAAATGATAGCAAGGCATGTCGTAATTTGCAGTAAATCTAACAAAATGTCACATTTTTTAATCTGGATTTTTATTTTTAGTCAAAAGTTCACCATTTTGTTCTACGGTTTATATGCCCATTATTATTATTATTATGTTATTGTTTATAAAGCGCCATCAGCGCTTTACAATGGGTGGACGAACAGCCGTGTATTTATAACCAGACAAGTTGGACACACAGGAACAGAGGGGTTAAGGGGCACTGCTCAATGAGCTTACATGCTAGCGGGAGTGGGGTAAAGTGACACAAAAAGGTAAGGATAGTATTAGACTAATGATCAGTCAGGAGCTATTAACAGTTTAATTGATACGTTTTTATGAAGAAGTGTGTTTTCAATGATTTTTTGAAGGAGTGGAGACTGGGTGAGCATCTAACGGAGGAGGGAAGCGAGTTCCACAGGAACGGTGCAGTCCTCCTGTGTGAGTGACAAAGCATAATTTGCAATGAACCATTACAACGAGACTTTATTTACCTGTACTATCTCAGATCAATTGTTTGGTTACAAAAACGTGTCTGTTAGTCCACCCATTGTACAGCGCTACAGAACTTGTTGGCGCTTTATAAATAATAATAATAAAAATCAATGATTTCTATATCTCTTAATGAGGATTGTTCAAATTTAGTTTAGTTCCTGAAAATTCTTATTAAAAGCAAGCTGATTAGGTTTAACCACAGCTGATTCCTCCTCATTTTTTACTTGGAATCTATAATTTGTATAGCTCCCTTCAAGTGTGAAGCTTAGCAAATCCTTATTCTTTGAATTTGTCTCCTGAGGCTATTTTAACTTCCGGCAAAAAAATATTTTGCATCACATCAAAGTGGTAACATAAAGCTCTCCTCTCAAGAAGTAAGACAAGGTCTGATCACAACACCCATGAAAGAAAGTTTATACAGAATAAATAACTGATTAATCCCTCTTGATATCTTCATGTGAAAGCAAAAAAACTTTGATCTGTCTCACTAGAGAAAGAACCTCTGTATTGATACTGTGGGAATTAAAGAATACATGTGTATTTATACTTCTATGTGGTTAAACTGTTTTTGGATAAAATAAAGTAATTGCATGTAACACTCATAGGGTTTTCTATAATGTTATATGTTCCCATCTACTTTGGACAACTTAATATACTGTCTACTTTAGTATTAGATATGGAACTGATGCTGAGGCAATCAATTTATTAAGTACTTACACTTTGTTCCTAATAGCTATCAACCTCAGCCAGTTCGTACCCTTCAAAAATATATCCCCTCTGAGGTGGGTTATAATCGCAGAGGAGGTCTGTATCATCACCAAACTAGAGCCATTTTGATTAAAAATAAGTGTTTAGTGTGCTGATTGTATGATTGTCAAGGTTATTTAATAAACTCAGAATTTCAGTAAACTGAAATCCAAATGGCGTAATTCAGTCTGAAATACCCAATCTGTCTATAAATGCCGGCTATTCTTCCAAAATGAATAAATCTGTCAAAAAAGTTCAATCTCCACCACAAGGCCTAGTCTCCACTATAATGCATACAATACCAGCGTACCTGTTTTATTCATTACTCCCAAAATTTCAAATGGACAACGAGGAACACTTTAATTTTAGGTGTGTGGCCGGGGGTCAGCTGTTCTGAGAAATTTTAGGTGATTTCGTAATAACAATTTATGTAAATAATGTAATTTAGAACAAGAGCAAGGGGACGGAGCTGTTATCAGAAATGTTAGGTGATTTACTAATAACAATTTATGCTTCTAAAATTTAATATATAACCCCCCAAAGACGTTAGGATCCCTGAGACTGTGGGCCGGCATAACTTGAGGGATGCTATATAGCCACACTGGCCTGGAGCACGTGGCTGCCGGATGACCGGCAGGATGGTAGCGCACCGCACTCCCCTCCTGCTGGTCACAGCACGTAGCGTGGCCGAGTGAACCATGGTCTTACTGGAAGTGCTCATTTAGAGCATTTCCTGTTAGAACAAGTACTGCAGTCCGCTCTGCCACACTGCATGAACAGTGGAAACATCATCAGGATTTATGATTTCAGCCAATCCAATGCTTTCTCATAGTGAAAGCATTGGATTAACTGAAATTGGTAAGGAGGCGGGGTCAAACGCCGGCTTGGCAAATCAGCACTTTATCATAAAGTTGCATTGAAGCAATTAATCTCTATGACAAAGATTCAGAATCTCAAGACAGAGCCTGGAGATGCTAAAAGGCAGTGCTACACACTGTGCAGCACTGCCCCAAGAAGCACCTCCAGTGGCCATCTGAGGAGCTGTCCCTACGGGCAGGGGCGTTTTAGCCGCGAGGCAAACAAGGCATTTGCCTTGGGCGGCATTTTTCAGGGGGCGGCAAAAAAAGCCGCCCCCCAAATGCCCAAGGCAAATGTCATGTTAGCCTTGCCGCCCACCCAGCAGCCACTGGACCACCAGGGAGATAGAGAACCCCTTCCCTCCCCAGCACTCCCAAAGGTAAGGAGGCTGGAGGGGGAGGGGGGAGGTTTAAAAAGTACATGTGTTAATGTGAGTGTGTGTGTCTGTTAGTGTGTGTCTGTTAGTGTGTGTGTCTGTTAGTGTGTGTCTGTTAGTGTGTGTCTGTTAGTGTGTGTGTGTTAGTGTGTGTGTGTCTGTTAGTGTGTGTGTGTTAGTGTGTGTGTGTGTGTGTTAGTGTGTGTGTCTGTTAGTGAGTGTGTGTTATTGTGTGTGTCTGTTAGTGTGTGTGTCTGTTAGTGTGTGTGTCTATTAGTGAGTGTGTGTGTATGTCTGTTAGTGTGTGTGTCTGTTAGTGTGTGTGTCTGTTAGTGAGTGTGTGTTATTGTGTGTGTGTGTCTGTTAGTGAGTGTGTGTTAGTGTGTGTGTGCCTGTTAGTGAGTGTGTGTCTGTTAGTGAGTGTGTGTCTGTTAGTGTGTGTCTGTTAGTGTGTGTGTGTCTGTTATTGTGTGTGTCTGTTAGTGTGTGTGTCTCTGTTAGTGAGTGTGTGTTAGTGAGTGTGTGTCTGTTAGTGAGTGTGTGTTAGTGTGTGTGTGTCTGTTAGTGAGTGTGTCTGTTAGTGTGTGTGTGTGTCTGTTAGTGTGTGAGTGAGTGTGTCTGTGAGTGAGTGTGTCTCTGCTAGTGAGTCTCTGCTAGTGAGTGTGTGTGTGTGTGTATTTAGAAGGCGGGGGAAGGGATGGGAGGGGTCACGCGCGCGGGGCGGAAGGGATGGGTGGGGGTCGCGCGCGCAGGGGCGGATGGGGGGCGCCTGAGTTTTGTCCAGCCTAGGGCAGCACAAAACCAGGATACACCACTGCCTACGGGGCAATAAAAACACTGCTTTTTTCTGAAAAGGCAGTGTTTACATAAAAATGCCTGCAGGAATGATTATACTCATCAGAGCAACTACATTATTGCCCCTTTATGCTTTTAAGAAGCTGCATAAATAACATTTATTTACAGGAACCATCCAGTAATGTGCAACACACATAATAACACAATGTGGTCTCTTCATTAAAAAGAAAATGATAATAAACTGAAAACCGACTTTAAAATGTAGGCCAAAATATCAGACAAAAGGTTTCCATTTCATCAAAACTTTTTTTTTTCAACTCTGCTATTTAAGTATTCATTTTCCAAATCAGGGCTCATTTTCCCTCAGCCCTCCATTCATTTCCACTAATCAGTGTCCATACACAGTAAATACAACTCTGTACATTTGCTGCGTCACTACAATTCAGGATGTATGGTGGCAAATTTTTTTATGCCTAACATGACTTGCTAACCAGTATTAGTGATGTTGATAAACACATCAAGCAGTTTTAATCAATATAATGAAATGTGTTATGAACTTTGGAAAACATCATATGGGTTTTTGGACACTGGCCAGTTACTGAACGCGCTCGAGAAGAGTGGATTCACTCATTTTAATGCCAGTAATGTCTGATACTCAGTCAAATTAATTTACTAATGGTTACAAATGATATAATGTGCACAGGAACATGTGAAGTAATTGTATCATACTTTATGTTCTAATAACTTCACCTTTACCATAAATACAGATTGAATCTTGGAAGAAGCCATTAGACTCAGGCGAGTGAATCAACATCCTGTGGACTCATAAACATCTCTCATCAAGCAATATGAAGCTGTAATGGTGTAACAACAAAGGGCAACAGACCACGAGACTCAAGGCATTCATCTTTCTGAATGAGTGGCTTTTAATGCTTACAGAACCTTTAATAGCATTAGCGATATGATCAGAGTACAGAATGATATAGAGTAATGCGAGCAGGATTGCAATATATTCCACACATACATTTCATAATGGTCGAGACAATAATCCGTGTGATATTATTCAACTCAAGGTCTTTTATTGCATGAATATTAGTCTAGATAATATATGTATGTTTCTTTGTCACATAGTATAGGACGTATTAATCTAACCTTCCATCAATGCATTTGGGACACTTCTCAAAAGCAACTCTTTTCTCAATAACTATAATTATATTTATTTTTGTACATACTGTAATTTGTACTAGTAAGTATGTGAGCATGCTATTTTTCTATAATCTCTTCAAAAATGGGAACAGCACAAACACACCTACGCTTTTAAACTGTCCAAAACTGCTCCAAATCAACTAACGCAAGCAAAAATTATATAGATTACGTTATACCATGTTAAAGGGAGTTTGTAATTACGTAAAAAAGAACATTTTTATGCTCTTGAGCCTTCAATTTGTCTTCCAAATATCATGAAATATTAACCATTGCTTCTAATGATAATATGGTCTCTTTTGGGAAACTGAAATCACTTTGTGACTTGTTCTCATTGTTACCAAAGGAAGCACTGCCCAGTAATTATATTTATGAAGAGAGAATTTAATGGAGCAATAAGTGCTGTTGAAACACAGGCTTTGATCAATCATATGCTATCATTAGATAATTATCAATTTGCTTAAAAATCGTTGATTCTTTGAATTCAGAGAGACATTTTACCATCTGCATTGATGTCACATGCATAAAACGTTAGAACTGTGGGCTTCCCACAGTCACACTTTTTAGTTCTAATTAAATCATTTTTAAAATAACGTATGGAATGAGAAAGACAGTGGACCCCGTGTTTACTCATCTCTATGTTTTGGCTTTGGAAGTATTAGCTATTCGTACAAGAAAATGTTGTGAGAAATGTACTGATGTCACAAGGATAAAAGTTCCAAATATACCTGAACGGAAAATAAGTTTATTTGCAGACTGTATCTTGCTACGTATCACATTTCCTTTGATGGCACTATCTGTGCTTTTTAGGGTATTGTCAGATTGTGAAAAAAGATTGTAAGAAAGTAATAATAATAAATGACAAGCCCTGTCTAATCATTCACTCAAAGAGAAATTGTTCTTAGATTATATTATACATTTGATTGAAGAGCTGAATTTGTTCTTTATTTAGGAACCCAGTTACAGAAAAATATTGGCTCTATAACAGAAGACAATTTAAGGCAATTTAAGACATTCCGGGATGGCTAGTAAAGGGGCTTTGATGGGGTGAACTGAAATGGTAATCCTTTCCAAACTTGTTTACTTACTAGGATTAGTCCCTTGCTATATCCACAATACACACAAGGATGGACAGATAGATCCTCCATATGTTCTACTGTAAAAACATCTATAATGGTGTAGAATATTGCATATTCTATGTTTCTATTGATTATATGTGGATGTGTGGATTGGCATAAGTAACAGATGGTATAAGTCACAAGGCTTTCTTTGTTCGAGAGCTCTGGAATGTGGATTTGGGGGTCTTGTCCTTATATGGCTAGAGTTAAAGTCTGACGTCATTATGGCACTTCTATATAGTAACGGAACAAAGAGACACGAGGTCTCTTGGCTTTTGGCTCTCTCTTGGCTCTCTGGCTCTCTCTCGATGTAAAGATGTAACTCTCCCGTCAGAAGTCCAGCAATTACCATCTGCTGTTGAATGTCCATTATCCTGTAACATCATTTGTTGTTTTATTATGTATCAGTAACTAAGAATAAACCTGAAGAAACCGTAAGTCAGATTGCGTATTAGTACTTTTCATTAATATAGACATATATTAATTTTGCGAGCATTATATTTGGCCCAAGACTATATATACAAAAGACATATATATATCAATCAACTGAAGACAAGAAGAAATTAAGAAGATTCAACATTGTCGATCCGATTCAAACCAGATTTTACAAATGGCAGCTGAAACATCTTTACATTTAGTGAATTACCCTGAATGTTTATGTTTTCTTTTTTTCTTGTGTGTCCTGACTGCGCATGAACTGATTTGGATTGTGATGTCACTTGCCAAAACATTTAATCTACATTTGAAAGAAAATTGATAATTACATAAAACAAAGTTAAACCGAGTTATAGGTGATTTGTAGTTATAGTCAAAGCTGACATTTCACAAGTAGGGACAGTTCCTCGTTCAGATAAATATATTTCCTTTACATCGCCTATCCAACTATCACCTTATTATAAATGTGTTTTAATGAAACTGAGACAAAGCAAAAGTGTATTTTTATTTATTTAAACATTATTATGTTTTATGCCAATGCATGACTGACCTTGCCTAGAGTTCTGTTATGTGCCCGACATGCAGGACCTTGCCTAGAGAGCTCTAGAAATAATTTGAGTGCCCTTTGAACAGCACATGCAGTTCCTTGGTGCCCCCTGATTCAGGAACTACATTGGGACGATGGGACAGAAGCCTAAAATTGTACTGTCTATTGTCTACTGACTATTGGGAGCTCTGCTATTACTGCAGCAATAAGCTTACATTTTAAATAAGCAGGTAAACAAGAGCGTGACAAATAAAGACATATACTCTCTGCACAGTATTCAGGGAATTTGCTATTTATATTTTATACTTTAATTCATAATCTTTAATATATAATAATAAAAATTCCAGCCAATCCATATGCATCTAGAATTAAAATCATGTTAATAAATGGAACATGAACAAATAAGTGTAAACTAAAATATTAAATTCCAAGAAGTAAAAATCCATAGCTCTTATATTTCAACTCATCTAAATGTATACACTTATATAAACTAAACTGAAGCATCACTGCTTCTTCAAATGGCTTAATGATATTTCTTCCCAGTGGGAACTCTTGTAGTAATGAGAAATGAGTGCTAGGACTATTAAAATGGGAGAAAAAGGAGGGTTTCGGAAAAAATCAGTCTTTTAATCTTCTGCTCCAATTCAGTTGTATGTCTCTCATGAAAATTAATATTTTTACTGCTACAAGTTTCCAACCTCATAAGGGATGTAGTCTTCCAAACAAATTACCTGAACACTAATGGGGTTCATGATATATTTGTCTTCTTTTGTGATGATTGGTATCAATTTGTCATATTCCAATTTAGTTCCAGTGAGGGTTTTCTGAATTGCCCCAGAGAGGCACTGCATGGACATGATCCAACAATCTGGAAGAAAACAAACGAAATGCAAATCATTATCAAATGGACGATATACATTTTCTCTTGAGTTCTGAATAATTTGTGAAAATTTAAACATAGCTATTGGGGTGTCTGCAGGGCCAGATTAAGAGCCCAGTGGGCCTGGTGCTGACAATTATGATGGGGCCTAATTACAGAATTGTCACGGCCACCGGCTCGCCGCGAGGTGCAGTGGCACCGGACCAGACTGACCGCGCCAACGAACTGAGCTTATCTGCTCAGCGGCGAGTCGGGAGCAGCTCTGCCGGGTTCTCTCTTGGTTCAAGATGATGCCGAACATGTAGTCGCAGCCAGATATAGCTCTGCCCCCCAGGGTCACACACACGTTCTGCAGTTAGAGGCCAGAGGGATATTTAACCTAGGTTATTGCCCTGTCGTGGTTTTCGTTCCTGGTTCCTCAATCCTTGGAGTGCGTTTTCTTGTCCTGTTTTTGATATTCCCAGTATTTTGACCTTGGCTATTCCTGACTATTCTGATTCCTGGCTTCCCTGACTTGGCTTGTTAAATGGGATTGTATATTTCTGGCTCCCTTGACCATTCTCTGTTTTTAACGTATTAGTCCAGCCATTCTAAGAACCGGTTAACGTTTTATCATTTTCTGTTCTGTCTATGTAGATGTTACATAGTTCTGCGTGCTGGACCACACTAGCAGTCATGACAAGTATCTTATCGACCATAGACACTAAAACAGTCATACCTCTCAAGCGTCAAGTATCTAATGGAGATGGTGTTGGAGGGAAACTCAAAGGATGCAGCTTTAAGAAAACACATACTCTATGCTAATCTCTTTCTAATTTATGCTTTACTCTTTCAAGTAAATCCATACCCCCTAACAGCAGTGTCCAGTGAAGCAGCAAGTCAATGGGGACACTGGGAGAAATGGGGACACAGACACTAGGGATACAGAGACACAGACACTGGAAGATATGGGGACACTGAGAGACATGAGGATACTGAGACACTAGGGACACTGGCTGGGAGGCATGGAGACACAGGCATGGAGACACTTGGGGACACTGGGAGAAATGGGGACATTTGGGGACACTGAGAGACATGGGACACAGACACTGGGAGACATGGGGACACTGAGACACTAGGGGGACTGGCTGGGAGACATGTGGACACTGGGAGGCATGGGGACACAGACATTTGGGGACACTGGGAGGCATGGGGACACTGAGACACTAGGGGGACTGGCTGGGAGACATGTGGACACTGGGAGACATGGGGACACAGACATTTTGGGACACTGGGATACATGGGGACACTGAGACACCAGGGACACTGAGAGACATAGGGATAAAGACACTGGGAGACTAGGGGACACTGAGACAGCAGGGACACTGGCTTGGAGGCATGGGGACACTGTGTACCATGTGTCTCTGTGTCTTAGTGTGTCTCCCAATGTCCCCATGTGTCTCAGCATCCCCATATCTCACAGTGTCCCCTAGTGTCCCCTAGTGTCTCAGTGTCCCCATGGATCCCTGCTGCCTTTCCCCCCCATACTTCACTTACCTGGCCTGTAGTCTGTCTCTGCAGTCTGGGAGCTGCTGTCTGGACTCTCTGTGCTGTGTAGCTGCTCCCCGCAGATCAGTGATTAGAGAGAGACAGGGAGGGAGATGCTGTAACTTCCTATCCCTGCCTCTCTCCACACACAGTGACCACTACTGGTTAGTGCTGGTATTACAGAGTAATCTCCATTTATACTGAGAAAAATAACTGCATTTGTATTGCCGGTATAACTGCAATACCGGCACGGCCAGGCAGCCTCAAATACTGGTAAAATACCAGTCAGGTGGCAAACCTAAGAGTAATGTGTGTAAAAAAAAAAAAAAAGTAAAAAAGTTATTATTATTTTATTTTTTTTAATGGGCCTATTCCATGGGCCTGGGCCTGGGCCTGGAGCTGCAGCTCCACCAGCCCCTATGTTAATCCGGCCCTGGGTGTCTGGATGAGAGTGGCCCAAAGGGATATTTTAAACTAGAGCTGACCTATTTTTTTAACACTATATATACACATAGTTGGGATCAAAATTATTAAACCCACATTGAAAAACAGGTTTTTTGTCAAAATTCACAGACTGTTTGCAATGGACAAATAAAAAAAATACAGTTTTGAAATAGCTTAACACAACGAATGCTTCAAGTGGTTTCTCCAAATTTAACTGAAAATGCTTCTTATAATGATATCTCCAGTCTCAAAATGATTCAACCCCTTCATCTTTTGTACTTAGTAGAGTACCCCTTTACTGTTATCAGTTGCCCCGGGCCCAGTCAGTCTTAGGGGGCCTAAAGCAGCTGCCCCTTTAGCCCTCAGGCCGCCGCGGTGCGTGTGTACCACCGCGGGCCGCGCTATGTGGAGGCTCATCGGGTGGCCAATGCTCTCAGGGCCCCCCGATGGCAAATGATTTTCAGGGTCCCGGTTGAGCTCATCCTGTGATGATGTCAGGATGCTGGGAGAAAGTGAGAGCAGGTCACTTCCTCCCAGCATTCACCGAGCGCCGCACAGGAGGAGGAGAAGGAAAGGAGGGAGTCAGAGTGGGAGCTCTGACTCCCATCATCCTGAGCCAGCCTCCTGCAGTCCAAAGGTAGGAAACACATAAAACATGTGCATGTATGTATATGTCTGTTTGTATGTATGTGTCTGTCTGTATGTATGTGTCTATGTATGTATGTATCTGTATGTATGTATGTATGTGTCTGTTTGAATGTATGTATGTCTGTTTGTATGTGTGTATCTGTTTGTATGTATGTATCTGTATGTAAGTGTATGTATGTATGTGTCTGTATCTATGCATGTGTGCATCTGTTTGTATGTATGTGTGTATGTGTTTGTATGTGTGTGTGTGTCTCTTTGTATGTGGGTATGTGTATCTGTTTGTATGTGTGTGTGTTTCTGTATCTGCATGTGTCTCTATGTGACCCTGTGTATCAGTATGTGTTTCTGTGTGTTCGTATGTGTCTTTGTATATATGTATATCTGTGTGTCTCTGTGTCTGTTTGTATATGTGTATGTCTATATGTGTATATGTTTGTATGTGAATCTGAGTGTGTGTATGTTTGTATGTGTGTCTGCATGTCTTTGTATCTGCATGTGTGTCAGTGTGTATCTGTATGTGTGTCTGTGTATCTGCATGTGTGTCTGTGCTTGTATATGTGTGAGTGTCATTCTCTGTATTTGAATGTGTATCATTCTGTGCGTATGTGTAGCTGCATGTGTGTCTGTGTGTGTATCTGTATGTTATTGTGTGTATCTGCATGTATGTCAGTGTGTTTGTGTGTTAGTGTTTCTGTTTATCTGCATGTTTGTCAGTGAGTGTCTCTGTGCATCAGTGTATGTAGGTGTGTCAGTGTGAATCTGTGTATCTGCATGTGTGTCTGTTAATGCACTTGTGTGTCTGTGTATCTCTCTATGTATGTCTGTACCTGTGTATGTGTGCATCTCTATGTATGTCAGTGTTTGCATCTGTATTTGTGTTAGTGTGTATATTTTGTCTCAGTAAGAAATGAGAGTGTGTGTTTTTTTTTATTTTTGTGTGGGAGTTGATGGCGTGATTGCATGCTAGGAAGGGGAAGAGCTAGGTCAAGGAGCCCCAATCAAATACCTGCCCATGGTCCAATCAGTATTAAAGATGGCCCTGACTGTAATGACCTACTGCAAACAAAATGTGTAGCCAGACAGCATCTTCTGGCAGCGTTCATGAGGAATCTTAGCCCATTGCTCATGAGCAATGACCTCCAGTCCAGTAATATTCTTGGGTTTGCATGCTGCAACTGCCAGATGCTTTCTGTGGGGTTCAAGTCAGGTCACTGTGATGGCCACCGTAGATTTTGTCTTCTTCTGCAGCCAAGCCTTGATGGAACTTGAGGTATTCTTGGAATCATTATCTTCAGCTACCTCACAGGTGGCTTGACGTTTCCTCTTGGTATTTCCTGATATTTCAATTAATCCATCTTGCCTTCCACATGCTGCAAGTTCCCAGTGCCAGAGGATTCAAAGCAGCCTCAGAGCATCACCGAACCACCACCATGCTTAACTGTAGGCAGAGTGTTCTTTTCAGTGTATGCCTCATTCTTCTTCCTTCAGACATACTGCTGATTCATTGGGCCGAAAAGTTCCAGTTTTGTTTCATCGCTCAACAGAACCTTGTTTATACAGTTTTGAGAATATAGGAGACGGCTTTTCTTGTGCTTTTGGGTCAGTAGTGGTGCATGTCTTGGAGTTCTGGCATGAAAACCTCCTGTGTTTAGTACGCACCTTAATGTTGTAACTAATATTGAAACTGGTATATATATATATATATTAAAACCACTGACACATGAAGGGAATAACATTGATTATATCATTACAATGGCACCTGTCACACGGTGGGATATATTAGGCAGCAAGTGAACAGTCAGTTCTTGAATTTCATGTGTTGGAAGAAAGGGTGAGCAAAAAGATCTGACTTATTTTTACAAGGGCTAAATAGTGATGGCTAGACAACTGGGTCAGAGAATATCCAAAATGGCAAGTCCTGTGGGGTGTTCATGGTATGCAGTGGTTAGTGTGTACCAAAAGTGGTGCAAGGAAGGAAAACCAGTGAACCGGAGTCATTGTCATGGGCGCCCAGGGCTTATAGATGTACTTGGTGAGCGAAGGCTAGTCCATCTGTATCACACAGAAGAGTTACTGTGGCTCAAATTGCTGAAAAACTTAAAGAGCTGCAACCTCAACACTATTTTCTTATATAATTATCCTTTCATCAAATTTTGAAAGGAAATCTATTCTTTATTAAATGAAGTAAATGTAGAAAATTGAGAAAAACTCATCCCTAACTTATGACATGATCATGTTAGTGGGTCTGATGATGGAGTGAAGCAGGGAAGACCATAGAGACTATATAAAGGTTTTCAAACACTGTGTCAAACTGCATGTATAGGACTGGGTAATCCTGTCATATTCTAAATATACTTAATTTAACAAAGAATCAATTTCCTTTCAAAAGTTGATGACATGAGTGTCAGAACTGGACCATGGAGGATTGGCAGAAGGGTTCCTGGTCTAATGAATCAAGTTTTCTATTAGATCTGGTGGATGGTCTATTGTGTGTGCATTGTATACCTGGGGAAGATATAGCAGCAGGATGTACTATGGGAAAAAGGCAGGCCGGAGGAGGCACTGTTCTGGGCAATGTTCTCCATGGAAACCTTTGGTCCTTGGGCATTCATATGGATGTTACTTTGACATTTACCACCAAGCTGGCTCTGCTGCCCAAATATCACCTCAACGAGAGGCCCCTGAAATTCCTTCTTAAAGATACTAGGCATGTGCAAAACCTGATGAAACAGGACACCAATGAGGGGAGGCAACGAAGAACTGAAACCTTTAACAGAATTAAAGAAATACAAATTTGTAAGTTGTTACGCTGTTTGTTTGTTTTTTACACACATGGCTGAATTATACTAATCTACTTTTTTTCTAATGTTTTTGGCTTACCACACTCTCCCCCAGAAATAAAAAGTGTTTCTAAGCAATTGCAAATGCATCTTCTCCTACATACAAAAACTGATGGATGAGACGCCTCTGCCTAACAGGCATATTGTACCAACTATGTATGAGAGCCAGGAAGGCCCTTTTAGTAGGGATGAACATTGCATTGCACATGGGATGAACAATGCAATTGTCGTAGTTAGTTTACAGTAGACATAATAAAAAACAATTACCATTAGCTGGGTAGGTTTTCTTAGGAGAAAAGCCTGTTAGAGCTTGAGGGAGAAACAAAATAGTAACTGGTCTAAAGGTTCATCCTAAACACCACCAGATTTATGTTTTTTGCATTATTTTAAGGGTTATATTGTTTAGATGGAGCACCCATAGCCTACGCTCAGCTCTCAGCTTTGTACAAAGTGCTGTAACTCTAAACCAGACCCTCAGAGCTGTCAATCAGGCAGCCAGAATGCTCAGTATTGTTCGGGTTTTGCATGTGTGCAGACAGAAATTTAAATGATCTTTCTCCCCTCACTAAACAATCAAATAGACTATATGACAGGTGCAACAGTATGACAATTACCGGTATATAGAGCAATTCTGCCCATTCTAAGTGATAAACTGAACTGCTCCTGGAAGATAGACTATTTATCCCATAAACTTATGGTGGGCAGTGATTTATGAGATAAGAGTCTCTTCCTGCTTAGGGGAAGTGCTAAACAAGGGTGCATAAAAGGTACGTATATTTTTTTATTTTTTTATTTTAATTTTGACTTTAATTTAAGTGTACTGACTACATAATTATATATGGGGGTGTATTTTACCGCACAGATACCCTTTAAAATGAGTCTGATCTATCAATTGTGGATAGAAGATGTTGAACATTAAAAAATGTAATTTATGTGATTGCAGTGATATAGAATATTCACTAGAGGGCCCATGAAGCTTACTGTACAAAGAAACACTCGTCATTTGATGCTGGTTTAAAGGGTCACCATAGGTATGATAAGTATTATGAGTGAAAATGTAGATGATGATCAAAATACATATCTCATAAACCCCCGTGGAAGAGAAAAACAGATTGATTAGTGGACTGACTTGCTGGTTTAGGAGGAATTCCATCCTAGGTTTCTCTGAGAATTGTTTCTACTGTTTCAATTATTTTATGTTTTTAATGCATTATCTATATACAAGGGGGACACTTACCTCATACTGCACATATTGCGTCCCTTTAATGTTAAGTGTCTGCTGCTGTAGGCACCACTCTTAACACGGATTTCAAGATTATTCTGCACCATTTATTACATCCACCCTGAAGCTCATATGGTCTAGCAGCTTCAGAAATTGAAGTGAGAAAAACAGAGCTGAAATAAGGACAGATGTGTGAATAATTATGTATCAGCAGCATTTGCACAAATCGGCACAGCAAGACATAAAGCAGAGTTTTACTGGAGCCATCTCTTACTTGCGATATACTTTATTATCTTCAAAATTAAAGCAGTGTTTGAAAAGTAAAGACACAGTTTGGATAAAAGTGTGATGATTCACAAATGTTAGGTTTTATAATTTATACCGGTTTAGGCTCATGAAACTGATATGAAGCCCCAAAAAGTAAATAAAGCAAAACCAGAATAGTTAAACTATCACCAAAGATATATGTAATATTTATTTAAATCACTAATAAAAATTATTCGTCTATTGCAAATCAAATTTTATGATCTGTTATACACTGACACACAACATTAAAACCACCTGCCTTATATTGTGTAGTTTCCCCTCGTGCTGCCAAAACAGCTGTGTTGCGTCGAGGCATGGACTCCAAAAGACCTCTGGATGTGTCCTCGGGAATCTGGCATCAAGACGTTAGAAACAAATTCTTTGAATCCTGGAAGATGCAAGGTGGGGCCTACATTCATTGGATTTGTTGTTCCAACATATCCCACAGATGCTCAATTGGATTGAGATCTGGGGAATTAGGAGACCAAGACAATAACCTTAAATATTTTGTCATGTTCCTTAAACCATTCCTGAACAAACTTTGCTGTGTGGCAAGGATGAATTATCCTGCTGCAAGAGGCCACTGCCATTGGGGAACACCATTGCCATTAAGGGGTGTGATGTGGTATGTAACGATATCTAGGTAGGTGGTACGTATCAAAGTAAAATGTACATGAATGCTATGACCCAAAGTTTCCCGGGAGACATAGATCATAACACTGCCTCCACCTGCCGGCTTCCCTCCCATCTTGCATCCTGCTGCCATTCATCTGACTGGTTTTCATCAGTAATTAACCCCTTAAGGACACATGACATGTGTGACATGTCATGATTCCCTTTTATTCCAGAAGTTTAGTCCTTAAGGGGTTAAAATGCAATGTCAGAAAAGTCGGTTGGTGTAATGTCCAGATGTCCTAATACTTTTGTCCATATAGTGTACACATGTCCCAACAATAGAAATTAACAAAGAGGTACATTTTAATTTTAGGGATATGATTGGGGTGTGGTCATGGGTGGGGCTGTTCTGAGAAATATTTAGTGACTTACTAAAACAAATTTATGTAACTAAAATGTAATTTAGAAGAAGAGTAGTTTGTAGTTTATTGTTTTAAATATGATCCTAGGCTTAGAGCTGCAGTAAATGATGAGAACATAAACAAGGGTCTTAGGCCTCGATTTAAATTTTCATACAAACTTTCAAAATATTTGTTTCAAATTATTAAAATATCAAAACTATATCATACATAACAAAAAAAAATTTAAAATATCTAACCTAAAAAATATTTAACAATTTGTAAATGTTGTCCAAAACTATTGAATCAAGGCCTTAGTTCCATCTCGTATTTAAGCGGTTCTGCCACCATAAATAAACTTGATCTAATGTGCTATATTGCTCCCTGTGTATGAATCGCTTTTTATTTTTACCCCTGCACTCTAGTTTTCATAAAATAAACAAATAAAAGTAGGGACACATCTTGACAATGGGCAAAGCTTAAAGGACTACCCCAGACAGGTTTGGTTTTTTTTACTCCAAATCACTGTTTAGTAGATATACCCTTAATTTGGGTATATCTCAATTTATTGACTGCAGCCTTTGCAAACACTTCCATATTTCACTGGGAAAGATTTTCACAGAGAATTCTTTGAATCTGTGCAGTTGTGCATGCACCGTCTTGTGCGAGTCACATGTCTGACCGTCTGGAGCAGCTGGATGAGCTGAAGACACTGGTCTGAGGCCTGTGGCTGGCGTGATCAAGTAGAGCGCACCTGCTACTTCCGTTTGCACAGGGTAACTAACGGAATCCTGAAGCAAACCTCCCTGGCTGTCTGATTGATAGTCAGAGAGGTGTTCCATAATTTATTTCTAAAAATTGCAAGGGAGGGAATATAATTATTAATATACAGAGGGAATAAGAAAAGGAATACCAAAAGAGAAAATAACAGGGCCACGTTAAACAGCAAATAAAAATAAATAAAATACTGGTAAAATAGAGGAAAATATACTTAACAGAAGTGTTCTTTCTTGTAAATATTTTTTATTTAGCCACAAAAAAAATATTAAGAAATTCTGACAACAATTAGCCAGAGAGGTTGGGTCAAGAATAGCGTTTTAGATGGGACTGACAATTGCATAGTGAGGGACTAAAGATGTGTGCTAGTAATAGAACAAGACTAACCAGACTAACAAGAATTAGTTGGGAGGTTATGGGTTCAAGGAGGCAGGTGATGAGGTGAGCAGATAGAAGATAGACGTATGTATGTATGTATGAGCTACACATCATGAGAGCAACACGGTAATTAAAATGCAGGGCTTAGCTCAGGAGATGTAACGGATGTTTCTGCTTAGTGATGATTCCGAGAGAATTTCACGCTTTTATAAAGCATCTTGGTTGCACCCTCCCAGTTCTCTGATTGCAGATGCCCTCGCGGCTGCCCTAGCACAAAGTAGATGTTTGGGCTTCTCACGTAGGAGCTTTAAGCTCTGTGATTCTCTATGAGAAGCCTTGGATTGGCTGGGACATCACCAGTACTTCTTGATGATCTCCAATTAAGCTAAGCGGAGCAGCTTAGAAGGAGCCTCTTTCTACAGGATTAGAGAGGCATCAACTCTTTTTTTTAGGGCGGCAGGAGACACTTATCTAAAAGTTGTTTTAAACACACCAGCGTTTTTATTGATAATGCTGGAGTGTTCCTCTAATGTATGAGTGTTGTTTTTAACCTAAACCCCAACTATAGTAAGTCATGTGCCCTAATAACTCAAAGAGAGGTACAATAAGTCAAAATACATTTTTCCATTGGACGAATTCCCTCTTTAAAAGTTATGGGTTATGGCTTACTTCAGACCTGAATACACATACCAGTCTTTGTTTGTCAGTAAGATTGAAAGAGAACCTATTTGGGTGTTTTCCAAATGACCTGGTTCAGGAGCATTAGTGACATGAAAATGGACCTATTCTTGTGTGTTCTTTATTTATTTCCATTTCAAACTATTCCTAGCTTCTTTTATCTCTCTCATATATTTATAATACACGTGTGCCTCTGAGCCACCATATTCATGCATTCTCCTCTCTTTCCCTTTCCCTTTCTCTACTTTAGATTCTTTCTGTTGAGAATATCAGACACTTCAATCTCTCTTTCCGTCTAGGACCTTGTATTTCATGCATAACTGGGAGTCTGGGTTTGCAGCTTCAAAAGCCTTTGACTCTTCATCTTTTCACTACATTAGAGGACCTGTGTGTATTGCCTGATATCCCTTCAAGTAACACAATGAACCTCATTCTCAGAGTTAATGGTTGGGCCAGCAATCCAATGTATAGGAACACTCCAAACAATTAAAGCCCTTTAGTTTGCTGAAATGCTTTATAAGTGAAGAGTGTGACCTATTTTTTCATACACCTCCTCCACCCCCAGTTTTTCCCACCACCTGTCAATCAACCATTCTTGTTACTTCCTGGTAGTTGAGGTTGGTGGATCTAAACTCAAGAGGCAGCAATGGCCCAGAGCTCCTGTCATGCCAACCAGGGCATAGTTGCCATTCATCTTTGGTTTAATGCACATACCTGGTGCTCCAGCCATCAGGCCACGAGGGAGCATGGTACCCCACCTAACGAGTAGTTAGGGCAGTTAATTAAAAAGCTAAAAGTGGCACGGGCCAATTTTCATTTTGTGGGGTATTTATTTTAGTCTTTTCTACAGTGAACAATGGTATAACAACATAATCATCTGGAGAAACACAATGTACAGCGTGTGCCCAGTAAAAGGGAATAAAAATCAGTTTACACAGCAAGAACCTGAAAGATATTAACACCTCAAGGACACACAACGGAAATATTCCGTCATGATTCCCTCTTATTTCTGAAATTGTGTCCTTAAGGGGTTAACAAGACCTACAGAAAATCTGCAAAGAGCCGAGACTGAGATAAACGATTAGTATTCGCATTAAAAAAATAAACCAATCACACCCAAGGCTCTTACTTAAAGCCCATTTAATATTTTATGATGTATATTGCTCTTCCTGAAATCCATATGTCAGTCAGTATTAGTAATAAAATAAAAACTCTGCAAATATTATATACATTTCATGGAAAATAATTACATTTTTTTTTTTTTTTACTAAGAATGCCACTCCATAGCAATTGTCTGGTAATGATGCACACCATTTAGTGAATGCAGAGACCCTGTATTAATCTGACTCCTCCTTTGTGTGGGAATATTCATTTACCATGGAGCTGGGCTCTGCCCCTCCTTGCCTGCCAAATGAGAATGGGAGGGGGTTTTACTTAGCCTCTTGCAGCTCTGTGAGCACTGTGAAGGGGGTCTAAGCTGGTATTATTAGTGTGGGGCAGGAGGTGTGCCCCGGCTCCCTGTACTGTGCCTGGGATGCTCTAACAGAGGGGTCTGCAGAGGATCTTGATCATCTAAGGACCAGAGAACCTGGGATGCTCCTAGCCTGCTCTCCTCCTCCTGCGCTGCTCGAATGATGTGTGGCTGCAGAAACCAGCACAATCCCTGTATGTATCAGTCTTCTTATAATAGCAACAATATTTTATAGGACTGCATAGAGGGAAACTAAAATGATATTATATACTATGTAGCAGCCATCACCCGCCAGGATAACCACCCAGTTTGTCTTCTGTATATATGGTACATGGCTGTGTTAATTATAGTGTAAGGGTAATCCTCCCTCTACATATACATGTCCTATTGGCTCCAAGCGCTGTTCGAGGTGTGTGTGTGTGTGTGTGGAGGGGGCATGTTT
Organism: Pelobates cultripes; assembly: GCA_933207985.1. NCBI lineage: Eukaryota > Metazoa > Chordata > Amphibia > Anura > Pelobatidae > Pelobates > Pelobates cultripes. Next base: position 279,118,726 of record OW240915.1, on the reverse strand, counting down.
ATAAAGTATATCTGTAGGGGTTCTACATTCCTGTAAACACAGTCATGTGTGCTTAGAGAAATAGGGCAGTGTAAAATGATAGCCACATCTGGGAATATGTAATTCAATTAGAGCTTATGTATGGTACCAGTGCTATCCCTGTCTATGGCTGTGTTATCTCTTAAAAATTGGGATGGGTGGTGCCTTAAATAAGTCTTTACATACATATGAGTCTTTTTGTATATGTATTTATTTAAGCTTTTAATATATTTAGAGCTTAATATATGTGTGTGTGTGTGTGTGTGTGTGTGTTTATTTATTTCAGCTCTCAATCCTTAGTTTTAGGTTTTTATTATAACACAATAAATGTGCATGGGGTCCTGCAGGTCACATGTGGTGGGTTACCTGCTACATGTGGCGATACTGTAGTTTCCCAGTTAATGCTGTTGTTATAGTTACGCTGTAGTACAGTTGTGCTACTATGGGCAACACAGACTTTGTTTAACTGCTGTTTTTCTTGGTAGTAGATGCGTGGGTAGCTGGAAAAAAGCATACCAGTGTGAGCTTTTAGTTTGGCCAGTTCTGTCTTATCTGTCATCACAATTTGCTCAATTGAATGCAGGTGGCTCCATTGTTGAGGAGGTTTACATTGGAACACCCTTTAATAATCCATTCTTAGCTAGGAATTGGCACGTGATGCGCAGAGCAGGATTAACCAAACTTGACCCTAGGCAGCCGCCTAAGGCCAAGTGGATTATCAGGGGCCCCTGCGCTATGAACTTCCTCGGCCTCATGCCTATGTGAAGAATGAAGGGGGGGCCCTAAACTGGTAACCTGCCATGGTCTTTGCAGGATCTTATTCCTTCTCTGATGATGTATGATGAAGGAGCTCATGTGGATGTGTGTACCATTTGTAAGGCTTCTTTGCAATACTTTAGTTCTCCCACCAGCATTCCAGAGGGCAGTGAGTATATCCCAGCAAGCCTCGTTCAGTGCAAGTTTATGTACCATGATTCCTGTCACGTGGCTTCATTCACCACTCTAGAAATTTGGCTGAGATTTACCATTGAGTTTGCAAATTTTAGGATAAAATAGCCAATAAAAATCTCCAACTATTCATTTAGCTAAGCTTTTTTTGGCCTTAAAATAGCAGTGTCATTCCTTACATATTGCACAATGCAACAGCTAACAGTTTGGATTATTTTATTATTTTTTAATTAGCATTGTATGTCTGGCTACAGGATTCAACCTTCATGGTGGCAGAGCACACAAGCACTGTCAGCATGAGGGAAGAAATAATACCCGAGCACCACTGCACTCCATAAGGAGACATTTTAAGCACCATAACCACCTCATCCCAGTGAAGTGGGTATGGTGAATGGAATTCCCTGTTTTCTGATGGTTTAACAGTTAATGGAGGTCCCTGGGTTTCTGCAGTCCGGTCTTTCTTTGTTGCTCAGGCTAATGCAAATTGTTCAAACAGCAGTGTGTGGAAGTGACAGGCTTAGAGCGTCAGCCTATCACTACCACCCCTATCTGGCATGGGATGGGTTGCTATGGTTAATTCAGAGTTATAATCTGTCTAAGCCATAACTCCAGATAGATGGAGCCACACTGACCATCATACAGGGTTAAACTGTGTGAAAATTGTTTGACAGCATCAGGAAATTTCCATCACCATAACCACTTCAATGAGATGAAGTGATTATGGTGCCAGAAGTGCTGTGGTGCCCTCCCAAGTAATTAGTCAAACAAATTAAAAATGGTTTGACAACCTATCTGGGGTCTACCACCACCTCCTCTGCATCCACAGCTCCTGCGATAAAACTGAGCCCGGCCATGCAGGGCCACACTCATTGACTGGGAGTCCTCATCTGGCAGGGTGTAGCTCAATGGAGGTAATGGACGCTCCGTGCAGGTGCGTTTGGCTCCTGGGAAAGTGATGATGTGTTCCCAGCAGACCCAAGGTAAGTTGTCAAACAAACAGTTTGAGTACTTACTCTGGGAGGATGCCAAGGCACTACTAACACCATGAGTAGTACAGCAAGGTGAATTGTTAGTGTAGGACTCACCTAAGAGGTTTTGTCTTGATGTGGCTTGTGAGCTGGCTCTTTAATTGCCATTGGAGTGATACCAAAAAAATACTTCCCAGTTATTTTAATGTGGATAGGGATTTTGAATAGTGCTCAATTGAGTGTTTTTGGTTTTTGTTTTATGTATTAGGACTGATAAATACTGTAGCCATTGCTGCTGCTCAAGCGTAGTGGGAGATTAAGCGCATGGCTTCATTTTGTGAGGCTGTAGTGATTATGGTGCTTGGTGTGTTCCTTATGAGGTTACTCCAAGCATCATAACCACTAATGCCCGCTGTATTGATTATGATGCCAGGCTTAACCTGGAACCACACCCCCATTGTGGGGCAAACTGTTTTGCAATGGTTTTCCCCCTTATCTGGGTCCTCTTATCCATAGCTGCAGAAGCTGGATGCTGATCCCACTAGCCATTCATTGGCCGAGAGAATGAGCTGAGTTCCCTCACCCATTAAATGACATTCTTTGCATCCAAATATGAAAATAAATGACATTAGTCAGTATGGAACTCTAGTTCCTGGCTGGCTGATGATGCCCCAATGAAGCTGCCGGATTTTAAGTTAAACCTCCAGCAGCAAAGGGGTTAAACTTTTCATAAAGGCTCCAGACACCATGGTAACTTCAAAGCAATGAAAGTACGGATTGATGAAAGGCCACTTTTCAGTTCCTTGATTTGAATAACTCTCAATGAGTTAAGTTCAAAAATATATTCCCATCACTTTCACATCTTTAACGGCGTATAACCAGGAGTTAATGTTTCACGAATGGAAGCTGATTTAATCTAATTTCTAAATTGCAGCTGTCATGCTAATCATTGGAATTATGTTGGTGACCATTTGAAAAAGGATTAAAAGTGTTTCTTGATTAATATTTTAAAAAGCTTCCCTCTGCCAGCCAGCGGTCCCCAGATCATTTTGTGCTTACTGCAGTGCCGAGCTCTGCTGTGATTAGAGGCTCACCTGCTAAATTGCACAGTTTGAAGTTGAATAGCAGAATAATAAAGGGATTATTGTTCAACCTCTTGCATATTCAAATTGACTAACCTTTATTGGAAGCAGGCCAAATCCTCATGGAACTGTACAAGAGGTATACCAATAGACATACACCCTTACCTTTTACACCCATGCTAATAATAACTATTATATAATATTCACTGCATCATCTGACAACGCAGGCATTCTGTAATGCTTCTGTTATTATCAGTTACTGTCATTTAGTTTGACAATTTGTATGCAAATGATGTATAAAGTTGCTGGATTGCTGAAATCCAGGCCCTGTGGTTAAAAAAATCTAGGCCTGATCTATTTGCCCATTGAAGGGGCTAGCAGGCAGTAGGCAAATCATTTAAAAAAAAAAAAGATAGCAGTCATCATTATTGACCCTGGTATGTTAACTTACATAGTTACATAGTTACATAGCTGAAAAGAGACTTGCGTCCATCAAGTTCAGCCTTCCTCACATTTGTTTTTTGCTGTTGATCCAAAAGAAGGCAAAAAACCCAGTTTGAAGCACAATTTTGCAACAAGCTAGGAAAAAAATTCATTCTTTACCCCAGAATGGCAGTCAGATTTATCCTTTGATCAAGCAGTTATTACCCTACATTGAAAGATTATATCCTTGAATATTCTATTTTTGCAAGTATGCATCTAGTAGCTGTTTGAACATCTGTATGGACTCTGATAAAACCACTTCTTCAGGCAGAGAATTCCACATCCTTATTGTTCTTACTGTAAAAAAATCTTTCCTTTGCCTTAGACGAAATCTTATTTTTTCCAGTCTAAACGCATGCCCTCGTGTCCTATGTAAAGTCCGGTTTGTGAATAGATTTCCACACAATGGTTTGTATTGGCCCCGAAAATATTTGTATAATGTTATCATATTCCCTCGCAGGTGACGTTTTTCTAAACTAAATAGGTTTAAATTTGTTAACCTTTCTTCATAGCTGATATGTTCCATTCCTTTTATTAATTTTGTAGCCCGCCTCTGCACTTTTTCTAGTGCCATTAAATCCTTCTTTAGAACAGGTGCCCAAAATTGCACAGCATATTCAATATGTGGTCTTACCAGTGATTTATAAAGAGGCAAAATTATATTCTCGTCCCGAGAATGAATGCCCTTTTTCATGTATGGCAATACCTTACTGGCGTTGGCCACTGCTGATTGACATTGCACATTGTTGCATAGTTTGTTGTCTATAACAATTCCCAAGTCCTTTTCGTGTGTTGTTATCCCTAATTCGCTTCCATTAAGGGTATGCGTTGCTTGTGTATTCTTTACGCCGAAGTGCATAACTTTGCATTTTTCAACATTAAATTTAATCTGCCATTTGAGTGCCCAGTCTCCCAGTCTATCTAAATCCCTCTGCAGCAAAGTAATATCTTGCTCACATTGTATTATTTTACAAAGTTTTGTGTCAACTGCAAAAACTGAAACATGACTTTCAATGCTGTCTTCAAGATCATTTATAAACATGTTAAATAGAAGGGGTCCCAGAACAGACCCCTGAGGGACGCCACTTGCCACCTCTGTCCAGCTTGAAAATTTACCATTAATGACAACTCTTTGTACTCTGTTTTTAAGCCAATGTTCTACCCAAGAACAAGCATTTTCATCTAGACCGATTTCCTTGAGTTTGAACACTAATCTATTGTGTGGAACTATATCAAATGCCTTGGCAAAATCCAAAAAGATCACATCCACTGCAACACCCTGATCTATACTTCTATTTACTTCTTCATAGAATGCAATCAAGTTAGTTTGACATGACCTGTGCTTCATAAAAATGAGGAATTCTTGAATATTATCCCCTAATAACCTTTCAAATATTTTCCCAGCCACAGAAGAAACTTAACTTAAACACTTTCCTTATGTTGCTGCCCTTGACATTGGGGCTAAGCAATAGAACATGGGGGTACATGCTATTGTCTCCCACCAGCCACCATTGGACACTGTTTAGGACATGCCCCACCCACGGCATGGTGAGCGGGGGCATAAGGGAGGTCTTAAGTCTCCCTCTCATAATATTGGGGGTCATATGGACCACCATAGACTTATTTTAATTTTTACTGTACCTACACCCACAAGCCAACTGCCTTTTATTACTGATAATTATTACTCACATAAAAAAGAGTAAATTAATGATAGTTTGTGAATGTCCACTCTCTGGATCCATTCGGCCCCCCTATTTTGTTTAAATGGTGCTTTGTAAATTTCCGAATGTTATAGTATAAATAAGATTCAGGCTAAATAAAGACTTGAAAAAACCCTGGATGGGTGAAGCACTGATTTTAAAGTTGGCACTGTGTGCATTCAGCCGAATTGTGCAAATTAAGGACAAATGACCATATTCCAGCCAGAACTGGTAGGTAAATATCAGAATTGCCAATCTAGTTGGTCAATTTCACCAAATTGTAGCCCAAAATTGTACATAAATTTCTCTATTTTTTGATCCTCCCAGACCCGCAGACCTGTTGGTTAGAGGTGTTTTATTAAAATCTACATTTATTATGCTGTCGTCGGTGTTGCCCTGTGTGTAGACTTCAGACAACAGGACAATAAGCACCAGGAGATAGGAACAAAAAACTAGTACCAGCAGTCATTTGTTTAGGAACCCTTACTCTAAGTTTCGTTAAAACCCGCTGTAATATCTATTCATACCAAAGAGGGGTTTCTTTACACTCTCTTTGTTTTGTCTCTTCGTCATACCTGCTTAATAGTAAATACCTCCAGCAGCTTCCTGGCATCTAAGCATTGTGGATAAACCCCTCTGGTCAAGAAAAATCTGCTTCCTGTACAAAGTTCCCAGTGCATGACTCTTTGCCGCTGTGCTGAGCCTTGTAGTGGTTATGGTGCTTGGAATGCTTGAATACATAATAAAAACCAGTTAGTCTCCTATAAACAGCACATGACTCACATGCTAAAGATGCAGCTTTTTATTGTTTTTTTAAATACCTGACTAAATCCATTTTCACAAAAGCCATTAATTTCTTCTCAATCAGATGCAGTAATAAAAGTATGTGTGATGACTAGGGAGGTGCGCTGGCTGACATCATTGTCATGAAATATTCAATCTCATTACCCTGGTTTGAGGCTGCAGTGGAGATAAGTGGACAAAATGAGTTGCTGTTTTTAGTTAATGGCTTGCTACATGCTAAACCAAGTAATAAATGGAAAATCTCAGAATCACAAGGCTTGTTTAATCTCCACCAGAAAAGCCATTGTTCTGGAAGGTGATAACAGACACCAGTTTGGACATGTTTTTCTGACTAACTGTTAACGCAATCCATAAAATAAATAGATTAAACCAGTCTCTGATATATCATGTTTTAAGGAATAAAAAGACAATATATGCACAGGCAGGTATCAAGATATGATACGAAGCTGTGATCATGACTGTAATCTTGTAATGTAGGGCCTATACATAAATACGTAAATTTTAAATTATTTAAATGAGAAACAAAACATGAACAAGCATATATTAAATAATTACTACTACTTTTTAAAGTGGTCATGGTGGTTGGAGTCTTTTTGTGAAGTGCTTTGATATGCAGTGTTTATTTTTTTTACTTTTTTTGAGGGGAACGGACTGGCACAGCAATGGTTACGCCGACCAAAGAAGATTATTTTATAAAAACACAGATTTTTGATTGATATAACCTTTTAATATATGTACTTTATATGTTAAAGACATAGTGTCCTAAAATATAGAAACAAAGTAACATTAGTTTACGTTCTTTGCATAAACTACCAGTTTAAGATAAAATCGGGGATTAGTTTTACATATTATGTTTGTTCATATAATGTTCAGTCAGATATTCCGAATACTATTGTAGCACCATCAAGTTTCTAATAAAATGAATTTGTTTGGCAGACTGGACAGTAGGTGGAGCTGTAGACAGTATACGTAGTTTCCCAACAATGTTTTTACATCACTGTCATCCGTGACGTTTAAGCAGCTTTCGTAAGCTTATTTTTTGGTTTAAGGACTAAAAATAATCCTTCCGATTGCAAATATGTATTTTTTCCTTAGTTACATTACTCATTTTTTCTTATTTTGTGAATCTAATCAATGGTAATATCATCAGGGAAAAAATAAATAAAAAATATCTGAAAGCGCAATGAAAAGTGGTGTAAATGTGGAATACAGAAAAGACGACGGGAAAAAAGATGCAGGATATAAGGGTGTTGCATTTACTTTACACTTAAGAAAATGGTGCATTTGTTCAAAACTAACGTAAATGTGAAAATAAATGCAACAACTTTTATACATAATCCCCTATGACTCTGACAGTTTGTTTTTTCTGTTTGATTCACTTTTTTTTCACTATATTTTTTATTTACTAATTCTGCTCCAGACTACGATTATTAACATGCCCCTAAAAAAAAATAATCCCACCCTTATAGTTTTTTTATTTTTATTTACGCTATGTGTTTGACTCCCTACTGTAGAAAAAGCTGGTGCTCTGTTCATTTCTTAGAAACATACCAGACATTTTTACTGAGAAGCACTGTGTACTTAAATGGAAATAAATCCTTTTGGCCAACACCTTTTCCCACCCATATGGTATAATTTTGATAATTGATGATATTAGAGATTTTACAGATTGGATTGTTGTGTTTAATAACAGTGCAGTTTATTTTTGCTAAATTGTATTGACTTGTATATTGAGAAAACAAACTTCCTTACACAGTTATTTGTACATTTTCACCATTTGTTCAAATTACCTGGAGAGTTCAGAGAAGGGCTACTAAACTGGTTCATGGATTGCGGGATAAAACTTACCAGGAAAGGTTAAAGGATCTTAACATGTATAGCTTGGAGGAAAGACGAGACAGGGGGGATATGATAGAAACATTTAAATATATAAAGGGAATCAACACAGTAAAGGAGGAGACTATATTTAAAAGAAGAAAAACTACCACAACAAGAGGACATAGTCTTAAATTAGAGGGACAAAGGTTTAAAAATAATATCAGGAAGTATTACTTTACTGAGAGGGTAGTGGATGCATGGAATAGCCTTCCAGCTGAAGTGGTAGAGGTTAACACAGTGAAGGAGTTTAAGCATGCGTGGGATAGGCATAAGGCTATCCTCACTATAAGATAAGGCCAGGGACTAATGAAAGTATTTAGAAAATTCTTATCTGCCGTCACATTCTATGTTTCTATGTTTCTCATGGATGTCAAACTTAATGTGACCGAGTGAAACTCGCTCATTGCAATACAAGCACCTGTAATGCTTCAATCCAATATTCCAATATCTACTAAATGTTTTAGATTGAATGGTTAAAAGGATCCAGACCACTTCATTGAGATTAAGTTATCTGAGTGCTTTTATTGGTCCTTTAAATTAAAGTTACTTGATCTACAGTTAAAGGACCACTATAGTGCCAGGAAAACATACTCGTTTTCCTGGCACTATAGTACCCTAAGGGTGCCCCCACCCTCAGGGTCCCCCTCCCGCCGGGCTCTGGAGAGAGGAAGGGGTTAAACACTTACCTTTCTCCAGCGCCGGGCGGGGAGCTGTACTCCTCCTCTCCTCCTTGCTCGCGACGTCATCGGCTGAATGCGCATGCGCGGCATTCAGACGGATGCTTGCATGCTCTCACTGTGATTTTCACAGTGAGAAGCACGCAAGCGCCTCTAGTGGCTGTCAATGAGACAGCAACTAGAGGATTTGGAGGCTGGATTAACCCTCAGTATAAACATAGCAGTTTCTCTGAAAAAAGGGTTAATCCTAGAGGGACCAGGCACCCAGACCACTTCATTAAGCTGAAGTGGTCTGGGTGCCTAGAGTGGTCCTTTAAACTGGAAAAAAAAAACTTGAGAAAACTCTGCATTTCAATCATCACCTGAGATTATTTCAGGATTAACAGGCAATAGTCTTATTTTGTTCAAAGCATATTAAGAACAAAGTAATGAATGTGCTCGGCTATATAATAAACAGCTTAGATTATGATAAGTGTATTCTAAAGATTGTACATTTGAAGACATTAAAGACGGAGCTTAAATCGAGTGATATCACTGTAATCACGGTTAGTTTAGTCATATAGAGCCGTTGCTTCTTTGTAATACATTGTCGCATTGCTATGTTTTTTTTGTTTTTCATTTCTATGGAAACCAAATTACTTTGTGTGTCTATAATAAATAATTTTAGGCCATCTTTATTTAATTTTACGTCCTACATTCCAAAGCTAATGGAATTTGAGAAAGAGGAGGTGTTGGCTCAAGTGCACAGACTTTCATAAAAAGAGGGTATTTTCATGTTTTTAATGTTGAGTTGTATGAGTACAGTCTGGGCTGGTGCAGGGTGCATGTATGGGATTGAGGGGCTATGTATGGGTGCAAGGTGCATGTATGGGATTGAGGGGCGTTGTATGAGTGCAGGGTGTAGGGTGCATGTATGGGATTAAGGGGCGTTGTATGAGTGCAGGGTGCAGGTTGCATGTATGGGATTGAGGGGCTTTGCATGGGTGCAGGGTGCATGTATGAAATTGAGGGGCTATGTATGGGTGCAGGGTGCAGGGGATGTATGGGATTGAAGGGCTTCGTATAGGTGCAGGGTGTAGAGTGCATGTATGGGATTTAGGGGCGTTGTATGGGTGCAAGGTGTTGGGTGCATGTATGGAATTGAGGGGCGTTGTATGGGTGCAGGGTTTAGGGTGCAGGTATGGGATTGAGGGGTGTTGTATGGGTGCAGGGTTTAGGGTGCAGGTATGGGATTGAGGGGCATTGTATGGGTGCAGGGTGTAGGGTGCATGTATGGGATTGAGGGGCGTTGTATGGGTGCAGGGTGTAGGGTGCATGTATGGAATTGAGGGGCGTTGTATGGGTGCAGGGTGTAGGGTGCATGTATGGGATTGAGGGGCGTTGTATGGGTGCAGGGTGTAGGGTGCATGTATGGGATTGAGGGGCGTTGTATGGGTGCAGGGTGTAGGGTGCATGTATGAGATTGAGGGGCGTTGTATGGGTGCAGGGTGTAGGGTGCATGTATGGGATTGAGGGACGTTGCATGGGTGCAAGGTGTTAGGTGCATGTATGGGATTAAGGGGCATTGTATGGGTGCAGGGTGTAGGGTGCATGTATGGATTGAGGGGCGTGGGTGCAGGGTGCATGTATGGGATTGAGGGGCTGCATGGGTGCAGGGTGTAGGGTGCATGTATGGGATTGAGGGGCGCTAGGCGGGGTGCAGGGGTGCATGTATGGATTGAGTATGGGTGCAGGGTGTAGGGTGCATGTATGGGATTGAGGGGCGTTGTATGGGTGCAGGGTGTAGGGTGCATGTATGGGATTGAGGGGCGTTGTATGGGTGCAGGGTGTAGGGTGCATGTATGGGATTGAGGGGCGTTGTATGGGTGCAGGGTGTAGGGTGCATGTATGGGATTAAGGGGCATTGTATGGGTGCAGGGTGTAGGGTGCATGTATGGGATTGAGGGACGTTGCATGGGTGCAAGGTGTTAGGTGCATGTATGGGATTAAGGGGCATTGTATGGGTGCAGGGTGTAGGGTGCATGTATGGGATTGAGGGGCGTTGTATGGGTGCAGGGTGTAGGGTGCATGTATGGGATTGAGGGACGTTGCATGGGTGCAGGGTGTAGGGTGCATGTATGGGATTAAGGGGCGTTGTATCAGTGCAGGGTGTAGGGTGCAGGTTGCATGAATGAGATTGATGGGCTTTGTATGGGTGCAGGGTGCAGGGGCATGTATGAGATTGATGGGGAAACTGCATGCATTGATTGTGAGAGCTTAGTGTTTATAATGTGGGCTCCAACTTGCCCCCTTCATAAATGTCTTGATGCTTGCATCATTTTTCAAAGCCACATCAATCCGAGTCCATCCATCAACATAGTATACATACATTTGGACATCATAATTGATGCAACCCATTTAGAATAATTAAACATTTTTAAGGCCACATTAATTATTCCTCTTTGCCCTGTCATGGTCTCAGTCACCCTAGTGTGCATTACAGTTACTGCTGTGCGTTTTCTGGTTTAGTTCTGTTATTGATTGCCCTTATCCCTGGAATTCTAGACTTTGGCTCTTTATACCTGTATTACATGTTTATTTGTTTTCCTGTATTTCTGTACTCTTAACCTTGGCTTGTACATATTTATTCTTAGTCATTGTCAGACTGTATTCTATATTCTCATATGTTAAACCTGGCCGCTGGTTATATGTTGCTTTTTTTTAATATTATTATTATTATTTTATTATTTCTATAGCGCCAGCAAATTCCATAGCGCTGTACAATGGGTGGACTAACAGACATGTAGTTGTAACCAGACAAATGGATGCACAGGAACAGAGGGGTTGAGGGCCCTGCTCAATGAGCTTACATGCTTGAGGGAGTGGGGTATAGTGACACAAAGGGTATAAGTAGGGGTAATGAAATAGGTTATTAGTATTTTATTTTTGACAGTTGCAGGAGAAGAGTCATGGGGGGGTGAAAACTTTTTTTGAAGGAGTGGAGATTGAGTGAAAGTCTAACAGAGATGGGAAGGGAGTTTCACAGAAAAGGAGCAGCCCTGGAGAAGTCTTGGAGGCGAGCATCAGATGTGGGAGTACGGACAGAGGATAATCGTAGGTCTTTGGCAGAGCGCAGGCGCCTCGACGGGACATATTTGTGTATTAGGAAGGATAGGTAGTTTAGAGCAGTATGTAGGGACTTGTAAGCAAGCACCAGAATCTTAAATTGAGCCCTAAATCTAACTAGAAGCCAATGTAGAGACTGACAGAGGGGGTAGGCGTGGGAGATGCGGACGGACTTGAAAATGAGCCTCGCGGCCACGTTCATTATAGATTGCAGCAGTGCAATCTGGGAACACGTAAGACCACTGAGAAGGGGATTGCAGTAGTCAAGGCGAGAAAGAACAATGGCATGGACCAGCACCTTAGCTGTGTCTGGTGTTAAATAGGGGCGGATGCAAGCTATGTTTTTGAGATGGAAGCGGCAGGATTTGGCGATCGAGTGGAGTGAGTTGCAAAGTTTGAGGCGGACAGGGTTGTAGGAAGAGGGGGAGCAACAGGGCAAAGGAGAGCAGTAAAAGTGCAGCATAAATTTATAGTGGAGAAAGTCAGGTGCAGAGTGAGACTTTCTACAACAGTGTTCAGCAGTTCTTGAACATTTTTGGGAATATCAGGTCAGCTTGGTGTGCCAGGGTTGTAATTGGGAATGCTTGCTTTGTTTAAATGTAGGAGGTGCCATGATGTCTAGTTGAGAGGCGAGAGTGGAGTTGTAGAGTGAGGTTGCAGAGTTAGGACAAGTGAGATTGGAGATGGGTAAAAGGAGAGTTTGGTGTTTTGTGGAGAAATGCTGGAGATCAAGGCAGTGGAGGTTTCTGCGAGATTGGAGAGTTGAGGGTGGTGAAATTTGGGTATGGGGTATGCTGATGTCAAAGGTTAGCAGATGGTGGTCAGATAAAGGAACTGGAACAGTGGAGAGATTGGAGGTGGTACACAGATGGGTGAAGATGAGGTCAAGAGTATTTCCTGCTATATGAGTTTCTCAAGTAGACCACTGTGTGAGGCTGAAGGAGGAGGTTACAGAGAGCAGACGGGAGGCAGCAGGGCAGTTGAGGTTGTTGATTGGGATGTTAAAGTTATCTGTTAAAGTGATCTTTAGTACAGGATTCTCTTAACATGCCAGTTATATCTGCCAGACTGTGGCTAAGGGTTAGTGTTAAGGCTGTGTAGGGGTTAAGGGTTAGTATTAGGTTACTGTAGAGGTTAATGATTACTGTTAGTGTAGCATAGTGATTAATAGTTTGTGTTGTTTACTGCTGGGCATAAGGGTTTGTCTAAAGGGGTTAATAGTGTTAAGGTTGTGCAGATATTATTGGTTAGTGTTCGGATATTGTAACAGTTAATGGTTAGTGTTAGTGTAGTGTTGGGATTAGGAATGATAGAAACTTGATCTGCCTTTTGAAATAACAATCAGATTATGGAAAAATAAATAAATACATATAAAATACACCCCAGACCTCTGGATCTTTATTAGTATTAGAAATTAACATTTGTAATAATATTATGGATAGGGACATTGTATGAGAAATGTTAAACAAAATGCTGGTAATCCATGCCATCATATTTGAAGATATGGAAGTAGAACTTTCAAATCTGCTATTCCCCACTACTAGTCTACTCAGCAGAACCCACAATGAGAATAGGACTTTATATTAATTTCAGGGAGTATTACTTTACAGAGAGGGTAGTGAACGCATGGAATAGCCTTCCAGCTGAAGTGGTAGAGGTTAACACAGTAAAGGAGTTTAAGCATGCGTGGGATAGGCATAAGGCTATCCTAGACTTAAGATAAGGCCAGGGCTAATTAAAAGTATTTCGAAAATTGGGCCGACTAGATGGGCCGAATGGTTCTTATCTGCCGTTACATTTTATGTTTCTATGTTTGATAGGGAGATTCATGTTGTTTGTTGCCTGTTTCTTTCTCATTTCATATCAGTGATATTTATTGTAATATGGATGGTGTAGCGTGTTACATATAACACTCTCAATATTATACTGTTCTACACAGTATAGCTGAATACAATTTATTTAAGCCTATTCTATGATATTGCATTACTTACTTCAGATTGCTTGTTTAACATCTACAATGTGTAAGGTAGGTTTGTTTGGGTTGGGTCCATTTCTCCAAGTCTCGTTTGACTTCCTAGCACTCGGTTTCTCCTAAACTAATTTTAGACATTGCAGTCAATACCTGAAACCTTATTAAATTTTTAATTTACATAGAGTAATGACTGACCAGCTCTAAGTCCAGCCCTTCAGCAGAGAAGCATAAAAGAAATCAGGAATGTAAAGTTGAGACCCAAGTTGTCATTTCCAGCTTTTTCGCTTTTTAAAACCAATACACAACATTAATGTTATATCATCTATATTATCTATCTATGAAATATCTATTCAATATCTCTGTGATCTCCATTAAGGAGCAGTACAGGTAGTAATTGACCCCGTTTTGAAATCAATTTATAAATAATACATAGAACTCATTAAACGAACGATTAAAAAAAAATATGCTTTAAAGTTGCTCCATTTGTGAAGAATCTCCAGACGTTCGATCATCAACCGCTACTGTTGCCCTCACCAGGAAGTGGCTTGACCAATCAAAATCCTCTAATTTTAGTCTACAGAGTGTGAACTGCTGGACATATCTAACACAGTACTACAAGGGTTGAAGCGCAGATAGGACACTAGCTGCTGAACTCTCTTTGCAATGATTAGAAATGTGACAGATTTATAGATTAGAAACTTTGTCTGTGTCACTCACTCCCATACATCTATCAGTTCTCAAACTGTCTCAGTGACTGCATCCTGTGCAGGAGTGAGTCAGCGGTACTGCGAAAAAGCTTGAATTTCTGCGGCTTGTCAAATGTCAGCTTTCTACTTATGAAAGCTGTTAACAGGACTAAAACTCTCAGAAATCTTGCCTGTGCTTTCTGATAATAAGGAAATGTTTTTCCAGGGAAACACTGATTGAAAGACACGGACAGAAGGGGTGTACTTATGGAGCCAAAACAGGTCCTCCCCAGAAATCTGAAGAAATTAGTCATTTTAGAATGAGGGAGGTGGGCAGAGGAAGCAGAGTAAAGATGTAGAATGCTGCAATTTATTTATTTATTTTACATTTTTAAAATTCACCATGGAGAAACACAGGTAATTATTTTGGCTGAAATCTATAACACGCATAAAAGTTATTTAATGCATGGAGGTTTACTTTAATGGAACATTGTTTTATTAGTTTTAGTCCAGTTATGTTAAGACAGTAAATCCAGTTTCTTGGATTAGTAGCTATGTAACCATGACAACTGTTGCTGCCTTTGCATACTTTAGAATTTATAATTCAGTAATTCAGTAACACTGTCACTAAGTAGTTGTTTCCCCTTCCAAACATAAATCAGTAAAGTTTTCTTCAAGCTAGTTTTCCTGGTAACTTTTGACAATAACAGCGACTTTTTTTAAAGTCTACAATCATAAGTAAACTTTTTGTCCTGATTTACCTGGTTTCGTTTGCTGCAGTAGTCCATTTCTGTACAGGTGCTGTAAAAGAACTCTCTGGGCACCATATTAATTTCATTGAACTAAAGCTGTTGTGGTGCCAGGAGGTCCATGACGCTAGATCACTTTTACAGGTAAACTTTTCACTAACAGTTTAACCACAAAATCTGCTGCCGGCTCTCTTTTAGGCGTTAAACTGTTCATGGAGGGTTTAACCAATGAAGTTAGCTTTATGAAAGAGTTACTCCAAGAACCATACCCACTATATGCCACTGTAGTGGGTATGATGCCAGGAGTACCCTGACCCAGTTCCCTTAATGCAAGCATGTCATACTCGTGGCCTGTGGGACACATGCGGCCCACAATTAATATCTTTGCGGCCCAGCGAGCCGCTAGTTTGATATACTTACTGTTAAGGCATAGTAGGCACCTGCTCTCCCTACATTGCTAAAATTTACCCGGCCGGGGGGAGAGGACACTGGCGGCAGTGAGGGAGCTCAGTCTGTGCTTCCTGCTCCTCACTGTTTCCTTGCGCGTGACATCATTCCAGCCCGGCGCCACTAAACTGCTAGTTAGTGAGCAGTGAGGAGCAGGAAGGAGATCTCCAGAGAGAAGATCCCCTCTGGACCCCAGATAAAGGCCCCACACCAGCTCCTAAAGGTAGGGAGCAATAAATAAAAGGATTTGTGAGTGTGTGCAAGAATGTGTAAATGTGTGTGTCTGTCAGTGTGTGTGTGTGTGTGTCTGTCATTGAGTGTGTGTGTGTCTGTCAGTGAGTGTCTCTCAGTAAGTATGTGTGTCTGTCAGTGAGTGTGTGTCTGTCAGTGTGTGTGTGTCTGTCATTGCATGTGTGTTGGTCAGTGTTGCGATGGCCGCGGCTGGACAGTGGAGGACTTGGAGTTGTCACATTCCGACGTTACGTCAACGTGCTCCAACTTCACAGGGCTTCAAGGAGTAGCGGGAGGATCCACTTTGGCACAGGGTGCGGACGGCGCCATTGGGGGTATACCAGATGCTGGACTCAGTCGCATACTGGCAGCGGCAATGTGAGTGGTGTCTGCTTGTTGGCTAATGTTGTTTTTTTTTAAAAACAGGGGCCGTGGTTTAGTAGAGGGGGGTGCTAGGATTTAGTAGAGGGGGGACTGGGATTTCATAAAGATAGGGGGACTTGGATTTAGTATAGATTGTAGGGCTGGGATTTAGTATAGAGAGATAGACTGGGACGTAGTATAGAGGGTATGACTGAGATTTAGTATAGAGGGGGGACTGGGGTTTAGTAGAGGAGGGTGCTGGGGTTTTTTATACTGTACTTTTCAAAACAAACCTATGCTTCTATGAACATGTAAGTTGTTGTTTTTTTGCGGCCCACATAAACTTAAACCTTGTCTATTTGGCCCGTGCTAGCCTTTGGGTTTGACATGCTTGCCCTAATGGGACAAACCGTTTAGCCCTTTATCTGAAAAGAGGCTCTGTCTGCAAGGGGAAGCCCAATTCATCTGTTTACCAGCATGCTGAGCATACTGACGTTTAAATTTGTTAACCTTTCTTCATAGCTGATATGTTCTATTCCTTTTATTATTTTGTAGCCCGCCTCTGCACTTATTCTAGTGCCAGAATATCCTTCTTTAGGAAAGGTGCCCAAAATTCATTGTAATATTGTGATATATAACATGCATTGCAACAAATTTCTATAACTGCTTGATAAATAGGCATTACTGTCACGATGGCCAGTTGTCCGTCTGTTCAGTACCTGTTATTTTGATACAATTCTAGCTGTCAGCTGGAGACACAAGAGGACAAATTTTGTTCTTATGTCTCTTGCCTTGTAGAGGAGATGTTTATTTAAAGAAGGTTTAATGTGATGTTTTTTCATTGATGAAAAGCTAACTAACATTAATGTATGTGCATGCACATATTTTATTGGCTCCTTATTTCAGATGTCACCCTTTTCTGACAGTTTTACTCAGAATTAGTTACGGGTCAGTTTGTTTTTATTGGACGAGCAGCTATTTAATGATGTAGAAAATAGCAGAGATTCGCAAGAAAATAAAAATTGGTGAAAGCATAAAGATATCAAATGGTCATGAAAGTTTCTAAAATAGTAGAGTGACTATAACATTATTAATTTATAATTATATTATATATAGATCGATCAATCGACAGATAGATAAACAGACAGACAGACAGATAGATAGATCCATGATGTTAGGATATGTATGTGTGTTTAAGAGCTTTTCTGGGAAGCTCCCACCCTACCTGAGCAGAATGCTCTCCTCGGCTGTTCCCACCTCCTATAACCTCCGAACCAGTACTAGCACTTTATTTAGTGTACCTCAATACAAAAAAAAAAGCAGCTCGATCCTCCTTTTCCTACAGAGCGCCGCAATTATGGAACAACCTCCCGCACACTTTCAAATCCTCCCCATGCCTAAAATATTTTATGAGATCCCTCTCTACATATCTCAAAACAGAATGCACCTGTAATGGCTGATTTTATATATATTTTTTTACCTGTTCTATATCAAATTTTGTATATATTGTGTATTAATATTGTTTTTGTATTTTATTGTACCCAATTGTATCAGTGCAATGTTTTGTGGACCCAGGACATTCTTGAAAACGAGAGAAATCTCAATGTATCCTTCCTGGTAAAATATTTTCTAAATAATTAAATGTATTTAAATGAAACCTTGCCCTGTTTATTGTTTTACATTTTACAAATATTGCAATATGGATAAATGTGTCTGATGTCATATATTTTATTATAAATTCATACTCCTAATAACTCTTAATATTTAATATTCTTAAGATGAAATGTGCTTCTGCAGTATGGACCCAGGAGGTAGCTGGAAAAATAGGTAATTAGTGACTCTTTGGGAGCAAAAAATGTGCCTAAGTGCAATCCTTATTCCCATGAGCTGTGGGGCTGATTAATATTTCATTCCAGTTTGATTGTTTATCAGACATAAAATGGAATGAATACCCCTTGAATTAACCCCTCAACTTCACTAAATAATTTTTACAAATTCTGAGTGACTTTAGGTTACTTTAAAAAATGATGGGAGCATCTGGGGAGATTATTTATCAAATAAAACTGGGGCAGCTATGGTTTCAATGCTAAATTAGGAAGAATCAGAAGAAATAGCACATTGGTTGCTATGGTGATTCCCTTGAGTTTTAACACATTGTCCTAGTTTTGTCTAGATAAATATGGCCTTTGGTCATTTACAGTTATACAATTGCTATTGTGACCAAGCAAATCAATACTCAAAGCCCAGGTGTTAATTCACTAATTAGTTAGTGGTAAAACAAATGAATGCTCTGTTAAGCTAAAACATCACTTCTGTACTTTTGGTGCCCCAATATGGTAATAGGCACCTTTATCTAGGTATACACATGATGTGCTCACATTATCTCTTGGCTTATGCCATGCAAGTCTAGGGTCAATCAGGTACTCTGGTAGCAGAAAATAGAGACCAGAGAAATAGGTCAGCATGTTAACGGAAGTAAAATGAAAACTAGCATATTTGTTCTCTTTGAAGTGATTTTAACCCCTTAAAGACCAAACTTCTGGAATAAAAGGGAAACATGACATGTCACACATGTCATGTGTCCTTAAGGGGTTAAAGACTTGTTCTTGAAGTTAGGAGGAAAACCTTGAGATCCTGAGAAAATGTTATTCCTGCTGAATATATAGGGGAGGCAAACTCTCCTGTGGGACATTGAATATTGGAGCAGCTATAATATTAACCTAAGTAACCAAGTTGGAGCCATTTAGATCAGCTGACCAGACACTACTGATGTAATGAGTTCCATAGTACAGCAGTTGTTCTCTAGTTGAGGAGGGTAAACTATTTTTCTATGTTTGTATTTTTTATTATGAATACTTAACTCATTTTCATTTGTGAAATGCAAAAAATATGCAACTATTATACTATGCAACTATAACAACAGTGGGAGCTGGGTTTACAAATTTAATGCGTTCTGCGGGAAGTTTCTTATTGCGAAAACTTTGTAAACCGAAACGTGGTTTCTCATAGGAATGCATTGAAAACCAATTAATCCATTCGGAAAAAAGTCAAACTGAGCTGGAATGGAATCCAACCCACAATGCAGAACACACAATAAAAGTCATGCAAACGATGAAGCTCAGCTCCCTACCTTTCCACAGCTTAAGAAATGCACCAAAAAGTCCCAAAACAACTGCAAACAATTTCCAGAATGGCTCTAAAACTCGATGCAAAAGCCATTCCAACACCTCCACACTCGACGCCACGTGCTACCCACAGGCTCCTGCAATCAGGGGGTGACGCTATAAACCTCCCAGGTGCAATGCATCCTGGGGAAACTTGCTTTGTATTGCGGAAAAAAAAAATTGTAAACCGAGGCATTATTTTCAATGGATTTTCATTTGTAAACCGAGAATTATGTTAACCGAGACGTTTGTAAACCGAGGTCCCACTGTATTTGAGGAAGAACCACTTCCCAGAGGTTTTTAATATTATGTTTACTTAACTCATTCTCATTAGTGAAAGGCAAAAAATAAAACAAATTGTATAAATCCAAACATCTTTATCCTGCACCCCAATCTTTGTTCCCTGTCAATCATGTTATCAGTTCTGTTCTTTGCACCTGACAGTCAGCACAGAGAAAGCATGCAGAGGAGAGGAGAAATTAAACAATTATTCTATTTATTGTCATTTGCAATGCTTTTCATGGCTTTGCCTTGTCTGCTCTGGATTATAACCTAATTTGCTAAATCGATAATAACTTCAAAAGAAAATGGAGCATCTCATTAAAAAAAAGGTAAACACAAGTTAAAGGTGATTCATGTAACAAAAAAATGGCAACAGAGCAATTTACTCAGAAGTGACAGCTTCCCTTTAAACAGCTTTTATATTTTAAGATTCTGTTTTAGGTTAACAAAAATCCTACAAGCGATACAAGTAGTCTTTTATCATATTTTGCTTTTAAAGGGTTAATATAGTCACATACATGTATTATACCTGTTGGAATAAATCAGCAGCCAGACATAGTCCTGTCCAGCTACCGCAGACAAAGAGTCCTATTCCGCCGAGATCCTTCGTTACAGTAGGCAGGGTTGATTTCCCCTGATGCTAGATGAGAATGACCACTGCTAAATTGCATATGCTGTCAAATAGATTGGCGAGCCGTGAGCTGTATTATACATGACAGTTCTTGGGAAGTGCTTAGCTATTGGAAGATTTGAGGTGCTGGAGAACGAGCACTAGCAGCCATTTCTAACAGGCTTTTAATCCATTCTGAGCTATTATGGATTTTCACTAGCTGATTAAACATGTACGAGTGAGTTCTGATCACATTCAAGGCTTCAGTTCAAGACAGATAGAATTAGTTTATTAAAACATGCACATATTTGTATTTCTTACCATGGTGACATTTTAATGTGTTAGAATATATGATTAATAAAATGATTTGCGTAAAAATAAGTATAGTTATTACAGTAGCTATTACAGGTTTTGTTAAATTGATATGGACAGTGCCATGAAAAAAAATATTTATCAATACCTGTTTTCCCTCATGTTGTTTTTTTTTTTTTAAAGTGATTTCTAGATTAACCCCTTAAGGACCAAACTTTTGGAATAAAAGGGAATCATGACATGTCACACATGTCATGTGTCCTTAAGGGGTTAAATTGCAAGTAGTAAACTTAAAGGACCATTATAGGCACCGAGGTCACTTCAGCTCAATGAAGTGGTCTGGGTGCCAGGTCCCCCTAGTTTTAACCCTGAGTGTAGCACTAGTGCATCTAATTATGCACTTGCGCTACACTTTTTGAGGATAGTTTTCTGGTGTACCAAAAAGCGGGACAATGCCAATATCGCATTTGCTGGGAGGCATGCTGCTGCCCTCATAAGGGACAATGCAACACAAGAAAGGGGTGAGAAATTTGGGTAAAACAACTGTTGAGTTAAATATCTTGTGACCCAGAGAACCACTGTCAGAGTCTTTGGATGAAACCGTATTATTATAAGGAAACTACTAAGGTTCCTAGGCTTGATTGAACCACAATCATATTGTCCACAATGAAAAAACATGAGCGCACTGTTCGTGTTATGTGCAAATCACTTTAGACCCAAGGTGTAAAACCATTACCATAGTCTCAAAGA
Organism: Pelobates cultripes; assembly: GCA_933207985.1. Taxonomy (NCBI): domain Eukaryota; kingdom Metazoa; phylum Chordata; class Amphibia; order Anura; family Pelobatidae; genus Pelobates; species Pelobates cultripes. Next base: position 279,097,497 of record OW240915.1, on the reverse strand, counting down.
ACCCTCGAACACCATCTAGCGATATAAAGGTTTCTCTCTTCAGTTTAAAAGTCCGTGTTCGTGACTCGAGTGGCAATGGGTAATCATGAAAAACATGAAAGAGCAACAGATAGAGACTTCTACTTCCCAGAAATAAAATATTTTTTTGTCTTACATTTGCGAAAAAGCACAGAGCAAATTCAAAACATTTATGTAACAATAATTAGTGAGCATTGATGGAAGTGGATGTTGGGAGACGTAGTGCACTGAAGAGTGCCAGATACGAATTACGCTTAATCTTAAATGGATTCCAGTTCCCTCCATGCTCACCTATTTCTGAATAATCTTGGCAAATAGCTCTATTTTTATTTATTTCTTAATCAAGCTTCATGCTGTCTATCTCAGATACAAAATGAAATTCTCACCACGTTCATTCAGGAATGGATAAGCAACTGGCGTAAATCTGAAATTTGCTATGCAGTTATTGAATATGCATGGTGCTCTTTATTAGTTTAAGCCATGTACTGTGAGGGCGAGAGAATTGCAAACCGGAAGTGATAAACTCATTTTGGCTTTGCACACTTTTACATAAAAACGTGAATATCAACTAAGGTATATTGTTTTATTTATATACTATTTTAAAATGTGGAAAATTTAGTTTATTCAAATTTTATTTAATGTGTTTATGGCTTCACATTACTTGGTGGGAAGTGTTTTGCAATATTTTGAGTGATATGATATTAGTTATACTTAATCAGGGGAATGCAGAATCTACCAGCACCAACATAACCAAATACTAATGTATTTAAACTACTCTCTTTATTTTATTCATACAGATAAGTGTCTATGTGGTTTCCACATATCTCCCAGTCTCTCAGTGTCTCCATGTCACCCAGTGTCCCCATGTCTCCCAGTGTCTCCTAGTCTCTGAGTCCCCTAATCTCCCAGTGTCTCAGTGTCCCCATGTCGCCCAAAGGCTCAGTGTCACCATTTCTTACAGTATCCCCTAGTCTCCCAGTCCCCTCATCTTTCATGTCCCCCAGTGCCAGTGTCCCCTATGTATCATGGTGTTCCCTATGTATCACAGTGTCTCAGTGCCCCATGTCTCCCAGCGTCCTCTCGTGTCTCAGTCGCCCAGTGTTCTCATGTCTCCCCCAGTGTCCCCATGTCTCTGTGTCCCATAGTGTCTCAGTGACCCTTAGTGTCTGTGTCCCCATGTCTCCCAGTGTCCCTTACTGTCTGTGTCCATGTCTCTCCCAGTGTCCCCATGTCAATAGGGGACATGGAGAGACATTGGGACATTGTGAGACATGGGGACACTGAGACACTAGGGACACTGGGAGATCCGGGGTCACTGAGAAACTAGGGCCTCTGGTTGGGAGACATGGGGACACTGAGAGACTAGGGGCCACTGGGAAACATGGTGTGTCAGGGTCCAGTGTGTCAGGGTCCCCATGTCCACCAGTGTCTCAGTGTCCCCATATCTCACAGTTTCCCCTAGTGTCTCAGTGTCCCCCGGTCTCCCAGTTCCCTCTAGTGTCTCACTGTCCCCAAGTGTCCCTATGTTTCTCAGAGTCCCTATGTCTCCCAGTGTCCCCAAGTGTCTCATTGTTTCCCCAGGTCTCCTAGTGCCCCCTAGTGTTTCAGTGTCCCCAAGTGTCCCTATGTCTCCAGTATCCCTGTGTCTCCCAGTATCTCCTAATGGCTCAGTGTCCCTTAGTGTCTCAGTGTCCCCATGTCTCACAGTGTCCCCATGTCTCACAGTGTTCCCTAGTGACTCAGTGTCCCCAGGTCTCCGAGTGTCCCCAAGAGTCTCCCAGTGTCCCCTTCTGTCTGTGTCCCCATGTCTCCCTGCAGCCTTTCCCCCCATCCCTCACTTACCTGAGCTGTAGGCTGTATCTGCAGGCTCGCTGCTGTCTGGACTCTCTGTGCAGAGCTGCTCCCCCGCGGATTATTGAGTAGAGAGAGGCAGAGAGGGAGATGCTGTAACTTCCTATCCCTGCCCCTCTCCACACACACAGCGACCCCTATTGGCCGGCATTGGTATTGCAGCATGATCTCTGTTTATACTGAGACTGACATTTGTATTGCCGGTATTTACTTTTTAAATCAATGGTCCTATTCCATGCAGCTGCAGCTCCATCAGCCCCTATGTTAATCCAGCCCTGATGAGTTGTACCTGGCAGGACAGATATATGAAATCTGCACACATCCCTTTAGTAGCAATACTATTGTGATCTGTGTGGCATTATTAAAATGTCAACAACATGTATTTCATGTAAATAACTGCACACACTGTAGTTTCACCAGTTGTTTAACGTTTAATGTGTATCTGTGTTTTAGAAATGATCTACAAATCCCTGAATTCAACATTCAAGTAAACTAAACAGGGTAAAAGGTAAGCATGATTTTATTTTCCATTGTTCACAAGTTGTATTTGTCTATTAAATACATTAAACTTTAAAAGGTCACTCTACAAACTATCGTTTTTTTTCCATTATCTCTGTAATACATTAAAAAAGAGGGGGGGTTTTCTCCCTACATTTTCACTTTAATACTTTTATTGCTGTTACTTTTACTGCTATTATATTTTCTTCAACCAAGGCTATTTTGAAATAGCCTTTGAAATCATCATACAACCCTGTATTATTTAAAGGTTACTATAAATCTTTTTAACTATATAATTTTATTTTATTTTAATGCTCTATTGGACCCTATTACGCATGTCCACCTGTCCACCCCCATTTTTAATGTTATAAGTTTTTCCAATAATATAAAACTAACCTTTAATCCATTACTGGGCAAGGTGCTGCTTGCTCACTCCCACGCCCCATCTGTTGTTATTCCATGTCATTCTGAGACCGGATTTGATTGGACCGTTCTTCCAGGCTCACCGCATATTTATGTGCTCTGAGCCATGGAGAGGAGAGGCCAATTACTGAAAATGCAGAGAGCTGGGGATGGTTGAGAGTGAGGGTACATTCAAGCCAGTGGCGGCTCTAGACTTGGCGAGGCCTTAGGCAAAACTCATACTTGAGGCCCCCACTAACACCATTATTGGAAAAAAACTGCAGTTGACTTGTGTGTGTATAAGAAGCTGTAGATATATTGAAGGGCGGGCTTGCAGTACTGGATATAGAGAACTAGTCTTTGTATACGTTGTTGCATTGTCTACCTGTGTGTGCCTGAGAGTGTGTGTCTGGCAGTGAGTATCTTTGTATATGTATGCATGTTTCTCTGAGCATGTGTATGTTTGTGTTACTGCCTGTGGCCTTTGGCATTAAGTTCATGGCGAAGCTATGTTTTATGACAGTGTGTAGAATGATTGCCTTCAGGGGGTGACAGGGTGAGTAAAGGAGTAACTGTGGCAGGGTGATTGTAAAAAGAGCAGGAGGGTGCCAGAGTGCGGAGAGTGGTGCCCGTGTGTTTAGAGGGAGAGATAGTGTGTATGGAGGGGGGTGACAGTGTGTGCGGAGAGAGGTGACAGAGTGTGTGGGGGTGACATAGTGTAGGGAGGTGGCATAGTGTGGGGGTGGCATGTAAGAAGGGGTGACAGTGTGAGAGGGTTACAGAGTGTAAGGGGGGTGACAGAGTAAGAGGGGGTGACATTCGTGTAAGGGGAAGAGACAGAGGGGGGAGACCTAGTGTGAGGGAGGGTGACATAGGGGGGGTGATAGGGTGAGAGGGGGGTGACAGAGTGAGAGGAGGTGACAGTATTAGGGGGTGACAGTGTGAGGTGGGGTGATGGTGTGTGGGGAGTGACAGGGTGGGGGGTCAAAGGGTGGGTGACACAGTAAGAGGTGGGGTGATAGAGTGAGGGGGTGACAGGTGAGGTAGCAGGGTGAGAGGGGGTGACAGGTGGGGTGGCAGGGTGAGTGACAGGGTCAAATGTGGGGTGAGAGGGGAGGCAGGGTGAGGGGGTGACAGGTGGGGTGACAGTGTGACGTGGGGTGACAGTGTGTGGGGAGTGACAGGGTGAGGTGAGAGTAAGGGGGGTGACAGTGTGGGAGTCACAGGGTGGGTGACAGTAAGGGTGGGGTGACAGGGTGAGAGGTGGGGTGGCAGGGTGAGATGTGGGGTGAGGGGGTGACTGGGTGAGAAGGGGTGGCAGGGTGAGGGGGTGACAGGTGGGGTGGCAGGCTGAGAGGGAGTGACAGGGTGAGGGGGTGGCAGAGTGAGAGGGAGTGAGGGATGACAGGTGGGGTGGAAGGGGGATGACAGAATGAGAGGTGGGGTGACAGGGTGAGAGGGAGGTGACAGGGTGTGACAGGTTGGGTTGCAGGGGGGTGACAGGGTGAGGTGACAGAGTGAGAGGGGAATGACAGGGCAAGATGGCAGGGTGCTAGGTGGGCTGGAAGGGGGATGACAGGATGAGAGGTGGGGTGGCAGGGTGACAGGGGTGACAGGTGGGGTGGCAGTGTGAGAGAGGGGTGACAGGATGAGACGGGGTGACAGGGTGAGGTGGCAGGGTGAACTGGCAGGGTGAGATGGGGTGGCAGGGTGAGATGGGTTGAGAGGTGGGGTGGTAGGGTGAGGGGGTGACAGGTGGGGTGGCAGGGTGACAGCATGAAAGGGGGGTGACAGGTGGGGTGGCAGGGTGACATGTGGGGTGGAAGGGTGAGATGGGGGTGACACGTGGGGTGGCAGGGTGAGATGGGGTGACAGGTGGGGTGGCAGGGTGACAGGTGGGGTGGTAGTGTGAGAGAGGGGTGACAGGGTGAAGTGGTAGGGTGAGTGACAAGGTGAAGTGGCAGGGTGAGGGAGGTGACAGGTGGGGTGGCAGGGTGAGGTGGTGAGATGGGGTGACAGGGTAACAGGGAGTGACAGATGGGGTGGCAGCATGAGAGGGGGGTGACAGGTGGGGTGGCAGGGTGAC
>OW240915.1:278976673-279092542 GCA_933207985.1 Pelobates cultripes | reverse complement strand
CAGGGTGAGGTGGCAGTGAGGGGGGGTGACAGGGTGAGGGGGGGTGACAGGTGGGGTGCAGGGTGAGGGGTCAAAATGTACCTTTTTCCCTGGTGGTCCAGTGGTAACGTTACGCAAATGCTTAAACAAAGTAAAGCTATACTGTTTCTACCCTTATATATAAAAAATGTGCTTGATCTCCCTTGTACCCCTATGTTCAACTGTTTGTATTGTGCTAGAGGAATGCCTTTGGGGTACCTCACATGCAACTGTTATATGCCTACGCACTACAAAAATAAAGAATAAAAAAAATAAAATAAAAAAAAGCAAGCAATGGTGTGATAATGATAGGTGTGCAATATAAATAGGAGTATAATGCAATGTTTATACCTATTAGGTCTTTTCAATCAATGGTACCAGAATCCACAAATACATGTCAAACATTAGAATTCAATTATTTCATTTCTTTAATCACTTAAAATCATGTCAAGGGCATAAAAATAGTATAAAACCAACAACACCAATAAAATTAGGATACAATATTGCACTCACAAATGTAGTCCCACTAAAAGTGGTCAGTAGAGCATATCACAAGGACAGAAAAACCTGTAGTACTTGGCAGGTATATCTCCAAAAATAGGTTCTCCATCCATCCTCCTGTGCTGGGTCTGCATCCCTTCAGGGGGGGAAGTACATACAAAATCCAAGTGTGCAGAATGCCAAACTGGATAACTAGAGATTAAAAGACTCCTCAATGCCGACCGGTTTCGTTCCTCAAGGCAGGAAAGTTCCACTTTTAAAACCCACCAATCAGGGCTAATCAGTCTCTCTGTGTATATAACATGTGTTTCCTGTCGACATGTTCCTAGTGCCAACCAAAAAGATGGCGACATATTACAACATGTGGACTTTCCTAACATTAGCAATCAAACTGCGACATATAGGCTATCACATCTCCCAGAGGGTCATCTCTAGCGGGGCTACAAGTCAGCAAACCTCCAGTAACCCCTTCATTCTGGTGATCCAAAAGCGGGAAATGGCTACCGAGATTCACGGTGGCGACAGATCCATTGCACATGCATGTAGACTTAGCCGGCAAAAGCCCTGCTGAGTCCAAGACCGATGCTCATATCGGCAGATACAAATCAGACCTCAAATAGACACCAATACATAAAACATAATGTAGAATTTGTACAAAACCTGAATGCATAATGAACACTACTAAAATTATAGTCCAATCTAGTAGATACCCATGTAGCAAACTACATACATAATATATGCATAGGGATAATATACATACACATAAGAACATGAGTATAAGCAATCTATTAAAAATATAAATGGAGATATCAAACATATAAAGAACAAAACTAAAAAATATGAATAGTAAATGTATAGGTATGATGGAATATTCCTGTACATAGCATCTACTCCCTTTACTCATGACTCTCGTTGCCATCGGGTAGCCCCAAGAGCATGGGCCACTCGATGGACGCATCAATGCCGGCCAGGCAGTTTTTCGGCGCGGTCGTGCCACACCAAAATGCTAGCGTGCACCCCGGTCCCAGGGGTCGGCAAGGTGGCCAGGCCCCCTGGAATGGAGGGTCCGGTCGACCCCTGCCCGCACGGTAGTTCATATAACATGTTTTTTCTGTCGACATGTTCCTAGTCCCAACCAAAAAGATGGCGACATATTACAACATGTGGACTTTCCTAACATTAGCAATCAAATTGCGACATATAGGCTATCACATCTCCCAGGGGGTCATCTCTAGCGGGGCTACAAGTCAGCAAACCTCCAGGAACCCCTTCATTCTGGTGATCCAAAAGCGGGAAATGGCTACCGAGATTCACGGTGGCGACAGATCCATTGCACATGCATGTAGACTTAGCCGGCAAAAGCCCTGCTGAGTCCAAGACCGATGCTCATATCGGCAGATACAAATCAGACCTCAAATAGACACCAATACATAAAACATAATGTAGAATTTGTACAAAACCTGAATGCATAATGAACACTACTAAAATTATAGTCCAATCTAGTAGATACCCATGTAGCAAACTACATACATAATATATGCATAGGGATAATATACATACACATAAGAACATGAGTATAAGCAATCTATAAAAAATATAAATGGAGATATCAAACATATAAAGAACAAAACTAAAAAATATGAATAGTAAATGTATAGGTATGATGGAATATTCCTTTACATAGCATCTAGTCCCTTTACTCATGACTCTCGTTGCCATCGGGTAGCCCCAAGAGCATGGGCCACTCGATGGACGCATCAATGCCGCCCAGGCGGTTTTTCGGCGCGGTCGTGCCACACCAAAATGCTAGCGTGCACCCCGGTCCCAGGGGTCGGCAAGGTGGCCAGGCCCCCTGGAATGGAGGGTCCAGTCGACCCCTGCCACCGCGGTAGTTCTGCGAGTGGACATCACAGAAGGGCATGTTCGACAGCCTCTCACATTTTGGGAGGGTGGTTATTAGCCTAATGTATATAAATAGTTAGCTAGGGTTAAGTTCTATGCCCTATTGTGGTTCATTGTTGGTCCCAATAGTGCGTTTATATATATTCTGTCTTTTCTGGTTATTGACTCGGCTAGTACTGAGTACTTTCTAGTAGCCTTCATTTGGCTTTTGTACCTCAAATTTCAGCTTTCTGTTTCCCTCATATCTGGCTTTTCTTTTGACCATTCTCTTTTGAAGTACGTACAGTACGGTCACTCTAAGGGCTGGTGATACGTTTTATTGTACCGTTTTGGCGTTTACATACTACGTGTTTGGGTATACAATATTGTGACAATGAGATGTTATATTTTCAAACTGTTACTTGTTAAACGTTTGTATGCTTGTTAAAAAGCACACATTTTTGTATATATTTCTATAATTAACTTTCTTTTATGTTAACTATGTTCATATTAAATATCTTGATTAAAAATCTAATACAGCTTGTTTTTATTAATTTATAAAAACTTTTTTTTTTCTGTACTGTTTAGAAGGATGTACTATTTTGCCTAACTGGTTGTTGCAATAAATACTTGAATCGAAATTCTTTTGCCTTACAATCAAAGGAGGTTGGGAATAGAGATGTCGCGAACTCCGGTCAGCTGACACATCCCGGCCAATCTCCAGCAGACCCTCCCTCCCAGACCCTCCTACTTCCTGGACAGCATCCATGTTGAAGACAGCTTCAACATGGATGCTGTCCAGGAGGTGTGAGGGTCTGGGAGGGAGGGTCTGCCGGAGATTGGCAGGGATGTGTCAGCTGACCGGAGTTCGCCGCGAACGGTTCGTGACGAACCACGGCGAACCGTTCGCGAAAAGTTCGCGGACAGTTCGCGACATCTCTAGTTGGGAATAATTGATCATTTTTTCATATATAGTTTATTAATGTAATCATGTTTTGGGATCCATTTCCATACACTCCTATAGTGGCCCCTGTGACTATTCCATTATTTCTTAAATGCTTGATTAAACAGTTGACATAGTTGTATTTTCTACTATTATCGAAATGGCTCTTTTTATCTGTTTTTTTATTTTTTTAATTGGGTGTTTTGTTTTTTATTTGAGTTATTTGGGTATCCATTCTTTCCACTAGCAGCAGTTTAGTTTTGGTTTATATAGATATTATATTTTTCTGCCCACCTTGTGTTTCTGTATTCTGGGGTTTTGTTTTACAAGCTTTCTAAACTTTATGAGCCTTTTGTATCGTTGTACTATATGAATGTGTAGACATTTTATTCTAGAATCTCACCAGTGTCTTCTTCTCACCGGGTCTCAGTGCCACCATCAGGGGGTGACAACCATGACGGTTGTCACATTCCCGGCGGCCCTGGGGGGCCCGACCACACGGGCCCCACGTGTAACGTTGGAACTGCCGCCGGTGCAGTTGCACCGGGGCCTGCACGCTGATGGGGCCTATCGGGTGGCCCACGCACTTAGGGCCACCCAATGGGCCCTATATCTTCAGGGGCCCGGTCAGCACTGTGGCTGTGTAATAGCGCGACCGGGCCCCTTTTAAAAAAAAAAAAAGCCGCAGCAAGTGCTGCTGGGAGGAAGTGGTCTTGAAGAGGGAGAGCCACGCTGACTTCCATCAGCCCCAGCCACCCTCCAGCAAAGAAAAGGTAAGAGACAGGAGGGTGGCTGGAAAATGAGATGTGTGTTTATGTCTGTCATGTATGTATGTCTGTATGTCTGTCTGTATGTGTGTCTGTATTATGTCTGTCTGTATGTATGTCTGTCTGTATGTATGTCTGTATGTATGTCTGTATGTATGTATGTATGTATGTCTGTATGTATGTATGTATGTCTGTATGTCTGTGTGTCTGTATGTCAGTCTGTCTGTCTGTATGTCTGTATGTCTGTATGTATGTCTGTCTGTCATTGTGTGTGTATGTATGTCTGTATGTATGTATGCCAGTATCTATGTATGTATGTATGCATGTCATTATGAATGTGTGTATGGATGTAGGGATGTCAGTGTCTGTATGCATGTATGTCTGTCTGTCTGTATGAATGTATGTCATTGTGAATGTATGTCTGTATATGTATGTATGTGTGTATAGATGTCAGTGTCTGTCTGTATGTCATTATGAATGTATGTCTTTGTGTATGTCTGTATGTCCTTATGCATGTGTGTCTGTATGTATGTTAGTATGTGTCTGTCTGTCACTATGTATGCCTGTGTGTCTGTATATGTGTATGTCTCAGTATGTGTGTGTCAGTATGTATGCCTATATGCGTGTATGTCTGTTTCAGTATATGTGTCTGTTAGTATGTATCAGTGTGTGTGTGTGTGTGTATCTGTGTCCTTTTGTATCAGTGAATGTGTTTGTATCTGTGTGTGTATTCCTGTGGGTTGGATTTGGAGGCGGTCCCTGTGGGCGTGCTTGGAGGCGTGCCCCCAGGGGCCCAGACCCTGAGCTCAGTTAGTGGCCCCAAAATTTCTGGTGGCGGCCCTGCCGGGTCTTGTAAGACCATTTTGTTGCTACAATTTTCTACAAGAAGATCTTCCATAGAGTTAAAAATATCCTTATGGTCATTTTATTTTTAATTAAGGTTTGTTTAACAATGTATATTTGCTTTGTCAAGCCAAAGATATTTTTACTTTTCTTCCCCCAATGTCTTGAAACAACATCAGTTAGTCCATTGAGATTTTTTATGAATATCTTAAAGGTTTTGGATAAATGGAATCCTTTAGTCTTATGATAGCTGCTTGAAGAAAGTTTTTATTAATTCCAGGTAGGTATGAAATATTCAGATACATTGGTGCAAGCATTGGGTTTCCCATATTTGAGTACATATTAAGCCAATATATGGTAAGTATAGTATTCTGGATCATCTAGTTCTACAGATTAAGCAGTATATCGTCGGTATCCGTTTGTTGTTTATGAGTACTTCTTATTTTGAATATCTACATCTTGATTGGCCTTGTTAAATTATGCATCTATACATCATTACAAAAGATCCTTATAACTATACTTTACCATATACCTCTGGATTTGTCTCCAACCATCTAGAATAGGTTTGCCAGATCCACTGTGTTTTCGTGGACACACATAATTTCTTCATGATGTTGATTGGCTGTGCATGAAAATGCAGCCCTGTAGTATATGTAGAATTCAGATGCTGCAGGATTCCTGATTGATTTATCACCCGACTTACTACCTGCAGCTTCTGACTTTTATATACTACAGGGCAGCACTGTCCATATGTTGTCCATCAATTTTTATAAGTGATATGCGTCACAGAAAACATGGTGCTGGTGGCACCTATATGTACTAGATTTTACATGTTTTCTGTTATTATATATAGAATTTTATTATATATAGAACTATATAGAATTTAACATCACTTTAACATATCCTGCAACTAAACACGACACTGAAAATAGGTTGTTACAACAAAACAGCTGAGATGAGTCCTGGTGATAAGATCTTTCAAATTAGTAAGAGGAAAAAGCTCCCGAAATGTACCTTTAACTTGGCTTTAGAAAGTAAACATCCTTATGGAGAAAAAAAAGCACACTTTTATCACCTGTGTCATTTTTACGCTGAGCAAACAATTGAAGTTTAGAGACAAGCCCACAGTAAAATATGATTGTTTTGGGACGTTTATTGCACTTTAAATTGGCCTATTTCAATGACAAACGGTTTTACACCAAAGTTAGTTTTCAGTACCTAAAACCATGATTTATAAGAGGCTAAAAAGCTACACTTGCAGAGATTGAACCCATCAAACCGTATTTCCATTTAACCTCCCCCGAGGTTTTCTTGAAAAAAGAGCAATATATCACTGCCGGTGTTTATGGCTAAACTTGATTACATTTCTTAAGGAAGTCTGCCGAGTGATGTCATGGGTTACAGGGAGAATTAATCTCCTTGTGCAATAACATTACTCCTTGTTCTAAAGATAACAGTCTTTTATTGGTGATATTTGTTAGATTTGATTGCTTCATTTTGCATATACCTATGTAGCTCTTTTCCCACAGTAATATCAGTGAATCATCTCAAGGAGATTCTGAAGGAGACTGAATCATCACCGATTAATCTGTTCCTGGCTGTATTGTTTGACATTGTGTTATTTTCTTAGGGCTGTCTAAGTACAAGATTTTAACCAAGAAGAAGAAATCTGTACAGTGCTCACTGTGAATCTCAAATAACTGTTCAAGGTGGCCTTTATGATAGGGTGGCTATTTCGGGAGTTACAGTGAATAAAGAATAACACATTACCATACCCCCAAAATTTCAAATGAACAAAGAGAGATAAATTAATTTTCGGGTTTTGAGTGGGGGTGTGACCAGTGGCGGGGCTGTTCTGAGAAAGTTAAGGTGACTTGCTAGTAACAATTTATGCAACTAAAAGGTAACTTAGAACAAGAGCAATGTCACTTATTTACACAGAATTATTATTATTATTATTTTATTATTTATATAGCGCCAACAAATTCCGTAGCGCTGTACAATGGGTGGACTAGCAGACACATAATTGAGATCAGACCACTGACGTACAGGAACAGAGGGGATTGAGGGCCCTGCTTGATGAGCTTACATGCTAGAGGGAGTGGGGTATAGTGACACAAAGGGTTAAAGTAGGGGAATTAAATAGTTTGTTACAGAAGGGTTTATTGAGTGCTTGGTAGGTTTTAAACTCATTTATTGTAGTTTAAAGACATATTAGTGTGAGTATTATTTCTGTGAAGCTCTGTTATACACTCAGACACACCAACAATATGGAGCACTTAGAAACGAGGCATATTAGGACAGAAAAGAGGGACATTGAAGGTAATTCTTGCAAAAGTTTGTTAGAAAACTTTTGTGAGTCACTAGTGAAGGCTAGGGGAAATCACAAGTTTTGACAGCAGTAGCATAGACTTGTCTCAAGTTTTGTCAAGCGTAGGAAAAACACTGAGACAAAGTAGCAAAGTAGTCCCTAATTTGTCTCAATATATATTTATACTGGGTAGGAAATTCAGTGAGATTCCAACACAGTCAATTTGAGTATATCTTAAAGATTTTATCTATAGCTTTATTCATTTTGGAGGGGGAAGGCATTGACAGTGCCGATATAAGTTATTTTGTCACAGGCAAGATCTCATATGACGACTTTTTTTATTGCTGAAATTTAATTAATGGAAGGGTATTTTTATATCACGTCTCTGCATGTGTGTGATTACATTCTTTCACAGAATCTGCATTGTGTTCACCTTACATACAGTTTATACTGTCCCAGAACAAGACAAGTTTTGTACCGTTTGTGTGAGTTATCAATGTTATATTAATCACTAACAGCACTGGAATCCTAATATAATTTCTAAGGTAAAATATTGTATATATACATTTTAGCAAGTTCTCCCTAGGAAATTAAAGTACCGGTAGTTAAAACTGCTCGAGGCAGCCATGGCATTTGCGAGATATGAGAATGTGGGCCATTTGTTAGCAATTCAACTTAGCATTAAAGTTTGTAAATTATCATTAGTTCATATTATCATTATAGCTTAGTGATTTTAATTATTCAGAAATAAGTTATCTCAAATTACTTAACTACTTAATTCAATTAAGATGGTAAATCTGATTAATTACATTCAGATGGTAATGCTGCCAATAGTTGCAGGCTATAATTACTATCCAACATATTTGTACTTTTTAAATGTTAAGTATAATTTGATTTCCATTGGAGAACAGTTCTAGAAAATTATTTGTGTGGTAGTTCTCTGTTGTACATACGTCCTTTGATTTGGGGTTCTGTGCAGTTGTTTTGTTAGTTATAAACTGTGTTTGAGTGAGCCTAAGGAATTGGTCAACAATATTAAAGTATGCTTAATGAAACAGAGAGTGTTTAAGGATTAATTTAGATATCGTATCCCTGTGTAGTTCCAAAATGTAGCATGATTAAGGAGGTCAGTACTGTATTCTGATAATTATAGCCACACTGGGGTCCTGTGATATTGAGGACCTATTCCTGGAAGCTTGCATTACCAAGATCACTGCGTCCAGTCTTCTGACAATGCCTCATTACGTTCCCTGGATATTGGACTATAATAGCGCAATGAGTGGTAGGAGAGGGGCATTCAGGATTTTTCTAGGGGTGACAGGAAGCTTATTACCTCTAGTCTATTCTGGAGAGGTTTTGTTTATCGGTGATATTTTCCCTTTAAAAAAAACAAAACTAATTTTGTATTGTAATCTAAAACGAGGCTGTTTAAGTTGGTTAAAGAAGCGCAAGAAAAAGCATGATCTAAATGTTCCAAGCTGTCTGTGCACTATAGTAAGGTAGAAAGGAGAAAAATGAAATATACTGAAAAGCTAGGCTATTTGATGGAAATATTAATTACATTTATCTTCATTGACAATGTACAATCAATCATAACACAATGTATCTTTCGACATAGCGGCAGAAGAATCCAGCTTCCTACTTCTTGTAATGAATAAATATGCCGGAAAATCTTTAAGTCTCTTGTCATTATGTAACAGACTTAGCTGGAAGGAGAGATACAATGATAGCTTGGCTAATGTCTGCTGTTGAGAGTGTATGTGTGAAGTATTCTGTTTGTTAGGTAGGATCAAAGCACTTATACCAAGTGTGATAATGAATGTTTTATTTTTTCACTGAAAAACACTGCGTGAATTCAGTTTGTTTGTTCGTATTATGTTCTGATTGCCCCCCAGGTTATCAAGTATGAGAGCTGCTTGGCACTTTGGAACTTCATACCTGTGACTCTGAGTACTGCCCTGCAGTCAATCAGATAGATTCCAAGTTAGTCAATGAACATTATTTATGTAAACTTTAATCTTGCTTGTCAGAAAACAAACATATTTTGCAAACCCACGATGACATTGCCGTTGCTCTGCCTGCATCACTTAGAGATGCACTGATTTTCTGTGCTGCCCCTGCACCATAATCCCGACCAACACTATAACGTACCTGTTACGCTGTGTTTGGATGTTGTAGGAGCCTGTAGTGAAATATTAGGCTATCTAACAACATTTCAAATGGACAAAATGTGACACTTTCATTTTAGGGGTGACACTTTTCTGAGACATTTTATGTGATTTACCAATGACATTTTAGGCTAATGTAGAACAGGAACAATGTATTGCAGCTATACAGACTGATTTGTAAACATATTTATTGTAGTTTAAAGAGACATTCGTGTGAGTATTATTGATGTGGAGCTCAGTTATACACTCAGACACACCAACAATAAGGAGCTCCTAGAAAAGCAGGAGATTAGGGTAGAAAATAGGGACTTGGGCATTTGGGCCTAAAATAGGGACTGCCCCTCCTAAATAGGGTCACTTGGGAGGTATAGATCAGCCTACAGGATGCCTTCTCTACTCTCACTTGTGTTATTGTCCTACAAATTATATTTCCTTATTCTGCAATTGATATTCACCTTTCATGTCTACTTGACCTAAAGATTGAACATTTAGTACATTATATCTCTTCTGGTTCAAACATGAATCCCTCTATGTTTTGCTTCAACGGAGCCTTCAACTCAGGTCTACTTTGGTAGTAGCGGTTTTAGATAAACCAATTAAGGGGACACTGTAAGAAGCAAAATAACTTAATGAAGCGGTTTTGGTGCCTAGCTCATACCCCTGTAGTCTCAATGCACAATTATCTGTCATTTAGCAGTTAAATCACTTTTGTTTCTTTTTACATAGGCCTAACCAAACTTCCCATGCTTGTGACCCACAAAACCTCCATTGAAAACCAGTTTCATTTTCAATCAGATCTTATGGCACAGTGTGTTTACTTTAGGCTTGAACATGTTATTAACAGAGCAGGAGATAAGAAATTCTCCTTAATAAGGAAAGCTAAAAAAAAATTAGGAAGTGTGTAGGCAGGCTTTGTGACTCAGCCAGGGGAGGTGTGTCTATGACTACATAAACAAAATTATTTAACGTCCAAATGGCAGATTATATACTAGTGATTCTGCATGGGACATGATTTCTACTCCAAACCCACTTCATACAGTGTCCCTTTAAAGACCACAAAACCCTGACATTAAGTTTCATGCACCTATACTTAATTAAGTACCAAGAGGGGCTATCCCATTGTACAGAATTTGCGATCTAAATAATAAAATAATAAGAATTTAGGCTAGATACATCTACCATATGGATGTTTTCCTTCTATGAGAAAGCAAATGGAGTCACTTCTGCTGGTGATTTTCATCCTGAAAACCACACAGGGGAATTCTGTCTGCTTCTGATATTCTGATATTGACACTACAGGCACCCTACATCAGAGAGGTATTAGCCGCGAGGCAGCATTTTCCAGGGGGCGGCAAAAAAAAGCCGCCCCCAAATGCCCAGGGCAAATGTCTTGTTAGCCTAGCGGCTAACTACCAAGTCAGGTGGGCGGGCGGTGCTGGCGTGGGAGCTGAGCTGAGTTTTGTCATGCCTAGGGCAGCACAAAACCAGGATACACCACTGCCCTAAATCACTCTCTGTATCAAGTATTTATGGTCTGGTATTGAATATTGCATTTCCCCTTTTGAAATTTTATTGAACACATTCTTTAAAACATTGTAATTCTTGCTTTCTGTGCTATGCACTTTTTTAGGAAGTGCTATCCTAATTATTAACCACACATTTCGGCATGTGATAAAATGAAGTGGGAGAGAGACCACAAATCCTATTTTCCTCACATCTCCGGAAACTGTAATTTTGGTTTTTATAAATACATCTGTCATGGACCCTTGGTTGCAGGGCAGGGGTTCATCTTGCTTGGCTGGGAATATTACAATGGTCATTCATTGTGTTGATAAAATATGTACATTTCGGGTTCTTTGAATTATACTTAATGGGCACATTGGTCTAACAGAGAACAAACATATTTTGGACAAAATGAAGCAGAGTATTTTATTTTTGTGGGTCTGAGGGTTGTTTTCAGCAAGAAAATCAAGAGTCTATGGGAGGAAGATTTGATGGGGAACTATATGTAGTGTTAATTACACTATTGTATGCTAATGACCCTCTTGTGGTATAACTACATCTGAACAGCTGCAATAAAGTCAGTTCTGTTTTGAACCCTACAGTTAGTAATGACTCATGGCGTGGGGGAACATAACGGCTATAATCACTGCTTTCACGACTGCTATAATCACTGACTATACTTCATCGTCGAAGGCTAAACAATAGACTCGAAGAGGGCATCTGAACATTCCGGACAACTATGAGTATTTAGACTTGGTGTGGCAATAGCGGTTGGTCCAAAAATAGCAGAGAGAGCTACGGAGGTCCTCAGATGGAGTACCTGCAGGACGTTACACAATTCATTGTTTGAATTCTAGAACTTTTCTTTAAAAAACTGTATTTGCCATGTTACTGTAAAGCTTTTAAAGGGACACTATAGTCACCTGAACAACGTTAGCTTAATGAAGCAGTTTTGGTGTATAGAACATGCCCCTGCAGCCTCACTGCTCAATCCTCTGCCATTTAGGAGTTAAATCTCTTTGTTTATGAACCCTAGTCACACCTCCCTGCATGTGACTTGCACAGCCTTCCATAAACACTTCCTGTAAAGAGAGCCCTATTTAGGCTTTCTTTATTGCAAGTTCTGTTTAATTAAGATTTTCTTATCCCCTGCTATGTTAATAGCTTGCTAGACCCTGCAAGAGCCTCCTGTATGTGATTAAAGTTCAATTTAGAGATTGAGATACAATTATTTAAGGTAAATTACATCTGTTTGAAAGTGAAACCAGTTTTTTTTTCATGCAGGCTCTGTCAATCATAGCCAGGGGAGGTGTGGCTAGGGCTGCATAAACAGAAACAATGTGATTTAACTCCTAAATGACAGTGAATTGAGCAGTGAAATTGCAGGGGAATGATCTATACACTAAAACTGCTTTATTTAGCTAAAGTAATTTAGGTGACTATAGTGTTCCTTTAAGTAAAGCTATTTAACCCTTTTGTTCCCCTATTTCTCTGCAGTTTAGATAGCAAGGTTGGTCAGTCCCAGATTTACCTGTCTTGTGGAGTCTTGCACTACTGATACCAGTGCCCTTCAGCAAAGTGTGAGTGTGTTGAATGAGCTAATGATGCGGATACCAATTCAGGACAGCGCAACAAAATCCATGATATTGGTAATGTCCCACCAGATCAAGGATGGGAAGACAAGTACACTTTTTAAAGAAACGTTCTATTGGAAATATAATAACAATGTATGTTTTGTGTGTTTAGAGATGTTCTTCTGCATGCCACTGTAAAGTCATTTTTTACTTTCTGTCAGACTGAGTCTGGAAATTCTTATCTAACCTTACCCATTAAAGGAACGCTTTAAGGAAAAAAAAAATGTGTGTTGAACCTTTGAATGTTCTTTTATTGCTTTAAATTATGCCATTCCTCAATAAAAATGAAAAGTTAAATCACTTTTGTTTGTGTTTATGCAGCCCTAGCCACACCTCCCCAAACTGACTCACACAGCAACTATGAAAAAAAGTTTTGTTTTCAAATGTGTTTACTTCTTATTTCCTGATGTGTTCATTGAACTTTTATCACACAGGAGGCTGCTGTAGGCTCTACATGATCATTTGCAGAGGAGCAGATAAGACATTCTAAATTAAACACTCTGTGCAATAAGTGAAGTAAAATAATTTTGAATGTTTTTCAGGAGTTGCTTAGGGAGGCTGTGTGATTTGCAATTAAGGGAGGCGTGACTAGTGCTACATAAACAGAGTGATTTAACTCCTAAATGGCAGTAGTAGTGTTTCCCAAACCAGTCCCCTTTTGTTCTCTAATCTGGGCATTTGCCTGACCATGATGACAAGTTTGGCGGCAGTGTATAAAAATCCCAGGAGAACAGCAGTTTCTGAGACACTAGAACCACCACATATATTTAAGGATGTATATAGCACATAATAATAAGCTCAACTTGTATTGCACGTCTGGTATCAAAAAGCATGCCACCGTCAAACTTGCAAAGATCACGTCTTTCTCAATTCTAATAGGTCAAACTAAAATCGACTCTGATGACCATTTCTGCTTTATTAATATAATTGAGTTGCATTATTATGATTAGTTTTTTTGCTCATTGTGTTAACAAGCAGTTGCATGTAATGGTGTATATTTTTTATTTTTTATCTACTGTTGTCTGTGTTGAGTCTAGCTTCAATGTATGTTGTACTGTTGCATGCCAACAGTCACAATAAACGAAGTTTAAAAAAAAATGATGCTATCAGATATATCCAACAAGTTTATAGACGATTCATGTGCCTGGCACTGCCTTCTGCTTTTTCTTCTTTATCTGTAATCTGACCATTCAATGAGTTTTCAATTTTTTATATCCTTGAAATTGGAGAGAAAATATAGATCTCTGTGCAGCTGTCAAGCGGTAGTATTCGGTGATAAAGTAATATACTGTAGAAGCAGAATCGTTTCATCTCAAAGTAACGTTTCCAAGACATGTGGAACGTGAGATAAATGAGAGAGGGAGGCTCTGGGAGTTCTTGCAGACTCAGGTTTTCTTGATATCGATATGTTGCACAGTAACTAATCCATGAGGAATTGGCTAAATATCTTGCTGACTAAGTTAAATGAGTGGTAGCAGTGGGAGCAGCTTTTGATATTATTGCAATATACTATATCTTTATGGCACCTGTGTTGTGCTGCTTATATACAAACGTCTAATCTTTATGTCTGTATGGCAGCAAGTCAACATTGTAAAATGCATATATTGTCAATAATTGGGCATTTGGTTTCTTCAAAATTGCAATTCATCTAAGTTTTGGTGATCGGGTCTTCCAAAATCTCCAACTCCAAAATGTTATGGACATAAGAAACAAATTAAATGGATAATTGACGATTAGTTTCATTTGATTTCTGTTTCAAAGCTACATCCAAGGCACAAAAATAATTATGATTGATGGGGAAAAAAAATGATTGATGGTTAGGGCACAGACACTATGTGTTGGTTTTATAGTATGAAGTGGCCAACAGAGGGGCAACAAAGGAGGCACAGTAAAAGCAAATCTATATTTATATAGCGGATACTTAATAGCACATAACATATAACAAAAATAAAGTGGCTGGATGCTCATTTTCCTACAGAGCACCGCAATTATGGAATAATCTCAGGGACACCGTCAAATCTTCATTCAATCAAACATCTTTTAAGAGATCTATGTCAATATACCTCAGCACAGAATGCACCTGTCATGGTTGAGTATATTTATTACCTGTTATGTATTAAATTTATATATGTGTGTATGTATATATATATAGAAATATATATATATATATATATAGTTTGTATATTGTATTTGGCAAGAAGTATGCATCTCTCTCTATTAAGGCTTCAAGTAAATGTCATATTTTGAAAATGATATGCGTTCTGGAAATTTTTCTCTTACTGAAGTATACCATCGTCCAAAATAGATCAAGAACCACTGATATATGGATTAGTGTAGTGATGGGAAGAGCAAATGCTGGGATGATGTGGTACATTACCACAGTTCTCCAGTTTATGCCATAGAGGCCTATTCACATATGGTAACTTTAACTTACAGACTCACACAGTACATTCACCATGACCAGTCTCAGAGTATTGGACTTGCTCACATATCTGCAGCCACAAAATCTTGACTGTAGAAGCAAATTTTAGTAAAACTGGTTTCTAACATACCTGAAACAATGTCTGAAAATGAAGATGTGTAAAAATCACAGAGATGTAGGGAAAAAAATGCTGATGTTTCAAGATAGTGTCAATATGGCACTTTTGTGTAATTGACTTGGTAAATTCACAACCCAGAATGATATCAACGCATGACCAGAATGATACTTAATGTAGCAAGACTGAAACAAAGGAACATTCAGACGAGGTTCACTGGTGTTGTAATAGAGGTTACAGAAAGTGTGAGATCGAGATAGGTAGTTTGGGATATAATAAAGCAGTATAACATAAGTATTATCTTAGAGAAAGAAAATAAGAAATGTTGGCAAATCTAAGGATATATTTATTTTAAAAGGGTTCTACTGAGAAGAAAATGAATTAGATTATTTTAATACTTTTGTATGCGCAGTCATTATAACACTGTTACAATACTGGATATTTCAAACATATACAAAACAAGCAGGGTTATTCACTAAAGTCTAAATAGCCCTGGGCTGGATGGAGAAAAAACATCCGATTGCATACAGGGCAATTCAGGCTTTAAAATCCAGACATTGTTGATGGAGTTTATCAATGTCCGGATTTTGTAAATAAGGCTCCAAATGTGCCTGAATTTGGTGAGGATTTTAGCAGAGCCTTTCACGGCAAGGGTGCAGAATTCATTGTTGCACTATGAAATATTGTCCTTTAATGTAATTTGTGTAGTGCATAGATCAGGGGTTCTCAACCCAGTCCTCGGGACCCCCTACCAGTCCTGGATTTGGGGATTACCTGGGTGTGTCTAAGGTGTTTAGAAAAAGGGGAAAAAACACCTTAGACTCTAAGGTGTTTTTTTCTTCTTTTTCTAAACACCTTAGACACACCCAGGTAATCCCTAAACCCTGGACTGGTAGGGGGTCCTGAGGACTAACATTGAGAACCCCTGGCATAGATGGATTGGCTGCCTGGTAGAAGTGGTATTGTCAATGTCAAAAGGGGTTAATTTGATTGTATGGGAGGTTGGAAGGTTTATAGCCTTACTTACTCTTTGAAGCTGGGACCCCAACAGAGCTACTCTGTAAGGTGTGAGAAGTCACACATAAGTGGCCTGAAAGTCTGGTTTAAATATAAACTAACTCTCTAATTTGCCATATATCTATATTCCCTCTTAGATAGGGGGTCCTTTGATATGTTAATGACCATTAGCCTTGTGTTCCAGTATCATATCCAAAAGAAACATTAATACCCACAGATTAACAATTAAGCCTAATTTTTATTATATTTAGAATGGGGCAAGCACAATCTTTTAATCAAGCCTAAACATGATTTGCGTAACTTAACCATAGGGGAAGGGATTGTGATGTCCGCTATATTGGGACACAAGTAAGGAGTAGACATGTGCATTTGTTTTCATACGAATATGATTTTGTCCGAAAATTCATGTTTTTTCGTACTCGTTTATTAAAACATAAATGAAAGCCCTACAAATAAAATATAAACTAAACAAAAGGGCAAATGCCAAATGCATTACCCAATTATTTTACTAGTGGCTTATTTTACTTATTATTTTACTTATTTTACTAGTGACACTAGTAGTTTTAAATGACAGCGAGCAGCCACTTGCTACTTGCTTTTTAGGCGACATGCAGGAGGATTTAACTTCCCTTTTATCAATATGGGGGTCAGAGTGACATCCATACTGATTTATATCAAGTTTAAATGACAGCGAGCAGCCACTGGCTTAGGCGACATGCTCCTACTTGCGGCGTGCCGTCAGTAGGGGCATGCAGAGGATTTAACCTCCCTTTTATTAATATGGGGGTCATAGTGACCCTATAGGTTTTAAAGCGGGAGAGGGAGGTAGGAATAGTTATTTATTACAAGGAGGGAGTTGGTAGCACTTCCGTCTCCCTCCTTGTTTTTTTTTTTTTTGCACACAAATTTCGTTTGAAAATTAATGGTTTGCGGACAAAATTCGGGATTGACAAATTTAATTTTTATTTAGTACGAAATCATTCATACGAAAATTTCACTGGTGCAAGGAGTAAGGAGTGTGACATATCTATGGAATAGAAAAATGGTAACACATTCATAGATGCAATTATTATTTCTGTGGCAAGTACATAAGAGGAAATAGATGTTTCCATTTGGATTGATGTTGGTGTGGTCACTTATAGTTGCTATAGGTACGCCTTATCTCCACCTTTGGACGAGGCATGGTAATCCACAGGGTATATATTTAATGTACTGAAGTGTGTATTGTACTTGCTTGGGGGCCAGAATCTAATTCTGAGTGAGTCACCATCTCCCTTAGCTGAGACCCTCTGGGCAGACATTTTAATTTGAAAACCTGAGTAAGTGATTAGGACTTTTGTTATTTTATCCCTTTTGTTTTTATCTGTTGTTGGTGTAAATAATCTGTGTATCATCTATATTTTTGTATGCACTGTGACTATTTTTTGCTCATAATAAATATTCCTTTATTAAGTTCTGCCTTTGTCTGGTAAAGAATCACGTTACCTGAAGAGACTTATTAATGATTGTTTTGAATTTGCATAGGAATTGTGCTAAGTTGTATTTGGTGGGTTTTTAGCATTAAGTTACCTGGGGGACCAAGGCACCCCATTTATAAATTGTCTTGGTGGTGGCAGTGTTTAAATAGTAATATTTATATTATTATGCTTCAGTGTGGGAGGTATTAAAGGGGATTTTATCATTATATCCGGTCTAGTTCAGACAAATAGTGAACTTTAACTCTTTTATCACCACAATTAGGTCACGCACACTCTTGAAGTACGGTGCATTCGTGACAGAGCCGACAGAGCAAGAGGGTTACTTATGTGGCGGCTGGCCACATACCACATTAAACAAGTAAAAAATTTTAATAATAATAGTAAATAGAAATCCTGTGGGGGTCTATGATAGAGATACATTACCTCCATATGCCCCACCTGCCATCTTGCCAGTGGGAACATAGCTAAATATTAAAAACTAGCAGGTACATAATTAGCCCTCGAGCCGCTTTGTTGTTTTTTTACTATTTGCAGCAAGGGTTTAATCTCTAAAAACGTGTGTATGTTACTGGGTTGATGCATGTGAACTTATTTATGTATGTGACTTGTGTACCTATCTATGTATGTATGTATGTGACTGTGCACATATGCTTGTGTGTGTGTGTGTATCTATATACTTGGTGTTTGGATATGTTTGTGTGTGTGTTTCTATGTATGCAAGTGACTCTGTACGTATTTGTATGTTTTAATGTATGTGACAATATGTGTGTGTCTATATCATGCGTAGGCAACCTTTTAGCGTCACTGTGCCAAAACAAGACTTTGACATCACTAGGTGTGATAGGTATTACAACACAGTACAAAACTAGTAATGAGATCTAGCAAGTGAAGAATTTACTTTTATGGCACCAATTTAAGGGTGATGTTTAGATGGTAGTTGATGTGCATGAAGTCCAAATGAGTGCCCTTGGTCTGTCCACATTCCAAAATGTTCACTATTGTCTATTGTATTTTTTTTATTGCTTTGATACTTAGAAATGAGTTGTTAATTTTAGATAATAAGTATTGGTAAGATTTCTTTTTTAGACATGTACATCATACATAGCTTGGTTAAACAAGAAACCTGTTATTTTTTGAGGGTTGCTTAATTTATGTTTTTATGTATCTCATTTAAATATACAGTTAAGACACAAAGTATCATGACTAAGGATAATGGGAGTTGTAGTTTATTTTTGAAGCACTGCAGGTGAGTGCTGCTATATTCTATATATTTTCTGGTGGATAAAAATGGTAATGAGCTAAACATTATAATCTTCACACACTGATGCAAGTTTTAAATGCTCTAACAATGCTTCATTCATTTCCGAGTGTTCATCTTTTTCATGCCTATTTCAGTAAGTAACCTCGCAGTGACCTGGTCCCGTTCAGCCGCTGGGTCTGCTGCCAACACTTCTGTGATATTTCATAGTTGCTTTTAAACAAGCCTTTATACAAAGCTCTATTAGACAGTAATTGCTATGCAGAGCTGAACCATGGGGTAAAATGCATATTTAATGACTGTGAACCTTTTATTAAATCGCTGCTGCTGAAAATAAGGGCTGATTAAAAAGGAATGCTTTTCTGCTCTGGTATTGCTGACATGCATCTTTTAATACATGCAGACGTGTAACTAAAGGGATGTTATCGTTTGTGAAACATTGCAGTAAAATTAGACAACTGAAGAATGTGTGTTCTGACCTGGCTGTTAATATGCCACACTGTGATCCAGTCACCCCCACTTTCAATGCAGTAGGGGCATTATCACAGTTATATCCTGTATGTCCTGCCTCTTTCACCTTAAAACGATAGCCTGTGTTTACCAGTTTCTAACATGAGATAATACGTATTTTATTATTTCACATAGCATTAAAATCACTGCCGATTATAAAGAAATCTGCTGCTAGAGTTATCTCCTATCGGACCAAAAGTCTTCTTCGGTACTTCTAGTTAGACTACAGATCCTCGCCTACAAAAGCTCACAACATCTACAAGTACAGGCATTCTCTATACATTTACTCGGTCAGTGACCATGTCCAGTTCACCAGCACTTCTGTCTAATAATTACAAATCTTTAGGCCTACCTCATTTTCCTGGGGTAGGCAACCTTCAACGCTATAGATGTTGTGGGCCAGATATCCCTTGATGGTTTGCCAGAATTATGGTTGTAATAGCATTATGGGATATGTAGTCCACAACGCCAGGAGTGCCAAACATTGCCTACCTTTGCTCTAACTGATCCCATCAGACTTTCCAAAGGTTAACAATCCTTTAAGATATCCTTAAAAATTACTTATCAAGGGAAACAAAGAGGAAGTCTTCTACCCACCAGAGATGCTCAGCGAGGTAGGACCACTTTTAGATAGGCTACTGTTGAATTGTAAAAAATATTCTGTACATTCAGTCTCAAATAAGAATGTTTTGGAAAAAGAGTAGTTTGTGAGTGGTATTTGGAAGAGATAGTGAGATAAGGATTACATGAAGGTTTCATTTGAGAGGGGAGAGGCAGTGAATTTAATGCAGTTTTTATTTGACAACAATTTTAGGTTTAGTCAAAGCCTTTTTACTAAAACGCCATATTTTGATCACCTGAATTATTTTAGTTTTGATCAACTAAATATCATAAGATTTTAGTTGACTAAGTCTACAGTAGATTTAGTCAACTAAAATCTATGGGTTTAGCTAAAGTTTAATCCATTATTTAAGCATTTCTCTAGAATGTCCAAACTCCTTTTGTACTCCATGAGTAAACATCTATTAACTTATTATTAATTTTAATGGTATTAAGGTATTAAATAATGCATTACACTTTAGCTGTACGCATAGATCTACTGTAGATTTAATTGACTAAAACTAGAACAATTCAGATGACTAAAATATCACTAAAACTATATGACATTTTAGTCAAAAGGCTATGACTAAAACTAAAATTGAGGTCAAAATTAACACTGGTTTGATGGAGGAAGTAAGAAATAGAGACCGAGAATATAATGGATAGCCTGTAGCACTTATTGGAAGTATTAACAGAAGCTCTAAACTTAAGAGCACAGGAAGGACACAGCCATTTAAATGGATGCATTCTATCCCTGATGTCCCTCTGGTCATGTGTAGATATTCTTGTTTAAAGTCTTGCTGGAGAAATGCATAATGTAAGTTGCAGTAAAAAAGAAGAAATAAATTTCAGTGAATATAAATAAACGTATCTAGGACTACGTCTTGGTATAAAACACATCTTCTGTTCTGTCATTTGGCCAAGTAGTTACTTTATGATAAATAATGTAGACTAAGGAGGTTGGTTAACTCCTAAAATTAGGAAGAAAATCCAGCCCCACTGGAATTACCTCTAATTTAAATTCAATATAGGGTAATAAACTTTATTGAAACAAAAAAGGCACATACAAAACAATATTAAAGTACATAGGTGTGCTAGTGTACCCAAAGAAATTAAGTGTGGGTAAAAAGCGTATATATTTAGTGGTAATTTAAAAAACTACCAAATGTGTACCACAGACAATCACTACATGAAAGTAGACTCCCGAGACTGCATATGTAACAATTAGATGTAACCTTTAAACCAATTAGACACAAAGTAACAAACAAATGTCTGTAGTGTCCGATCGATGAATAAAGTGAGATATGTTAGAAGGCATACAATTGAATGTTAGACGTATGAGACAGGAGATTGAGGTAATAATTAAATAATCATATAGAGAGTCTATTCCAAGTTAGTAGTAGATAACCAATAGAAATGAATACGTGAGAGAGAGTTCCTTAGGCTGTGAGTTAGATATATATGTATAAGGGTATGTCAAAAAATGTAAACATAAACACAGCCCATAAAGCTTTATTAGGTGGAGTACATGAAGGGGAGAGGGTGTAGACAGGTAAAAGGGTATAATGGTTATGCCCTATCTACCTCTGAAACCCCTGCCAGACTTGTAGGCTATGGTTTTCCTTGCCTTTTGTAATTTTTCTTTTCTCTACTTTATGGAAAAGTAAAGCTATTTCATCTCTTCCCATTTAATATATCTCACATTATATTTGTCAGATTATCTCTGTACAACTAGAATGTATAATTTTCCCATCCCTTAAAGGGTTTATTTTGGCAAACAAAAATGAGAATTGTGAGTTTTATGCCATAATGACTGTGGGCTAGAGTCCGTTACCATAATTAAATCTATCTTTTCTATTAGAATCCAGTCCTCAACTGCTGGAAAAATTCAACTTGGCTTTTTGGGTAATAAACAAAACATCAATTAATTTCTGGATGAGTTGTCATAAGGAATGTTGTTACTAGTGAAACACTCAAATATTCAGAGATGTTCATGTGCATTTAATAAAATGTTTACATTTTTTATGACAATTATTTTACTTTGTAATTTATAGCGTATTCATATAATTACAGTACTTAAATTTGCCTTTATTCATTATCTTTTGTTTAATTATACTGTATTTGTGGCAAATGCATACTCTAATCCTGTCCTTCCAAGCGTTCCGATTTTGAGAGGACAGTCCGTATTTTAGTTTCCTGCCCCACAGCTTGCGCTGTGCTCAGGGGGCTAGTACCCTGCAGAAAAGGGTGAAACAGCGCTCTTTGTGTTGTCTACCCGTGGTGGGCTGGCCTGCTTGATTGGTAGGAAGCCTGGTCTGATGCACCATTTCTACCTTTATTTTTTTAAAATATGTGGTGCATTTTGTCCCCCAGGGCATCCCTTTTTTTGTTTTTTAAATAATTATTATTTCAAAAGTTATACATAGGGAAAAGTAGGAAAACAGAGGAAAGAAACTGACAGCACCAATTTGAAGGCCTACCAAGCAGATCAGCTTTACAAGACTTATGGTGACCTTTAACTCGAGGGAGATACTTTCTACTATATTTTTATTTTTATGTTGACTCCGTGAAAATTACATCCTTAGATCTTTTAATAGACAGTTTTACTATGTAGCAATTATCCTTGGTGTCTGTCATATACATCTTAAATCATCCCGATCAGAAGATCTTTTGCCCTCAATATAGCAACTGGAATAGTGGTTATTCATTCGTACAGAAAAGTACCACAAAAAGTGTTTTAAAAATATATATATTTAATAGCATAATAAAAATGCGTCCTTGCAAATTTTATGTTCAAATTAATAAAAAAGTAATACCTGCATTTACTGTGTTAGATAACATGACAACATGTCCACAGAAAATCAATTGTAGACTTGGTTGATGACGATAAAATACATAATATTTAATAACATGGTAAAATAGATTATAGGTTCAAATAGCATTTCAACATCAGAACAAATGAGACTATGACAATGCTGTCAAATGTTTAGTTCATTGATCTGGTTTGATTATCTGCCTTAGAGATGCACAGAGATTTAATGCTCTATTTATGTCTTAACAACACATACTGTCTTTACCGCATTATGGCGTGATATGTACTAAATCTCCCATTTGCTAGGCTTCATCAACTGCAGCTACAACAAATGTAAATGCATTGAATAAATTCTAAGAATACATTGTTGCAGTCATCAGTGATGAGGTTCTAATTTCTGCAGCATAAAGATGAACACATTTTAATGGTGACATTACTGAGAGTCGGGGACACATATTGCCCAACAGATGTGCCTATTAATGTTAACCTACACAGACCTAAATCTAATATGGTCGTTACAGTTCGGTTTAATGTATATTATAAATGTTATTTTGAAAACGTGAGCTATTGATGAATGTCCTTCTGCGCCGTAGCTGCTGTGGTTTACATGTCCGAAGAATCTTAACCAGCCAGTTCACTAGCTGAGCATGAGGAGAAGTTTAGGATGTAAAAGTAACAGTTGGAGTTATATTATTTTAATCAGTTCACCAGTGTATGCTTGGTTACTGGTGGTTTATATATTTAAGCTGGTTGGCTTCTCCTGTGAACCAGGTGTGACGTGGAATGAATTTCTAGCCTTTTGCAATGACAACATGATAAGATTTATTAACCTCACTGTATACCAACTCTCTTATAATAACATTGCAATTTTCCAATAATACATTAAAATGGGATTTTTAAACATATACACGGGGGAAGCTCAGTTTATTTCCAGATTTGTCACACCCTCTTACTGACAGCTCATACAGAGATAGCACTGGGATACTCTACGAGCTTTGATAGTGAGCCATAATGATGATATTGGATGTATCAGAGTCAGATACAGTGGAATTGCTATATATATATATATATTATTGAAAATTGCAATAGTGCCCATCCATGGAGTTGAGTCATTTTTGAAACAATTATTTCTGTAGAATTTTGAAAAATAAACGTTTCTATTTCCTATAATAAGAAATTTGCCAGAGCATAGTTTCTGTTATTCTTAGAATTTCTCTAAGCTTATCTGTAAGTTATAATATTGTCTTAGGTATGTGACCTTATTTCACAACTTTCATATAGAAAATAACCATTTAATGAGTAGGTTACTGAGGCAATTGAAGTCAATTACTGTTTACTAGGATCACAAGCTTTTTCAGAGGAAATATTAAAATAAATAAATAATATTCTTTGTATTAAGCCTTTTAAGTCCTGCAGTCAACTTTGATAAACCACTAAACTCATAAAGGAACACTTCAAGCTGAAGTGTGCTCACTTACAAGACCAGGACGTGGCTGAAAGTACTCAGCCAATCCAGACGCACTTTCCTAGAAGGAGATATTTGCTCTTATATTTTATAAACAACTATCTTTAATTCTTCTAACCATCCTGAAAAGGGAATTTCTTCAAAGTTTTAGAACTTCGGCTTTTATAAAAGTGTTCTCAACTAATAACTACCACCCACGTTTGATGAAATCAACATTAATAATAAAGATATATCAATGGCTGAATAGAGGGTAGCTTCAGGGAGCCCTGAGTACTCCATTTTTGTCAAACCGCTTCTAAATTGTTTGACAAACAACCAAGAGACAGTAGTCAGAGACTCTTGGTATCATAGTCTTTCCACTAAGCTGTAGAATTGTATCTTGTTGTAGTGTTACTTACATGGTTAAGCACTAAACTCGAAATTGTAGCAAATTAACATGCAATAATAACCAGGCTTTGACTATATATTAGATGAGGGAATGTTTCCAGATTATTTATTATTTTCTAAATTATCATTTGTGTTTAAATTCATCATAAATCCGGGGTTAGCTATTGATACTGCTATCCCTCATATTTACTTAAACCTTTTGATAAAATAAGGGACCTGAGTGGTCTTAAAAGTTTACACTTTAGTTCTGCTTGTCCAGTAAAAGTATCCCCTTTACCAGCCTCTTAAAAAGTGCAGAGTCTGCTAAATTACACAACATGCATCTCCGAGTATTCATAGTCTGTGACAAGTATTAATGGAGAGAATGCTGGCTTGTAAACAAATGCTGAGGCCTACATTCACAATTTATTAAAATGTTCCCTTTCCTTAGACACTTTATTACACGGCTCATTGAACAGCAAAACTTTGTAATACAAAATAATCCCATTCATTACATTGCTGGAAATAATCATTATTTAACCTCCAACACATTACAAGATGTATAAAAGATATAAAGTTAAAAGTGAATGGTTATACTTGGCTTGCTGTATAAATAAATTATCACAGCTTTTTCAGAGCGCAGTCAGATGACATTCTAAATGCCAATGGTTATCTTTGTGACTGATGAAAGAAGCCGTATTTGCATCTTATTTCACATAGCATTAGTGCATTAATCATTGTCTTCTTTAATGTTATGGCATTAAATCACATACTTCTTAAGTTACCTAGATCTGGTGGAACATTCTTGTTTGCCAAATTAGGGTTTTTGATTGATGCTAAAAAACAAAAAGTGATGTCAGGGTGAATGCTGCGCTAGTGGAAATTTTGGTTGAGACACTGGAATTCACCCTATTGATGATGCTTCTGTCTTATACCCCGAAAACCGATATCTAAGTTCAAACGCTCATTGTCTAGACCAGGGGTGGGGAACCTTCAACCCTCCAGATGTTCTGTCAGGGTTATTCACTAACTATTTCCAGTATATTTTTGAGTAATATATCAGGTAATTTGTAATGTATTTTAGGCCAAAATATCACAACCGACAACAAAGTTGAGTTGGACAATTTTTGAGCACGGTCATCTTGGCGTGAAATTTGCAATTCTCTAGCGAATCATTGACAATTTATGTTGAATATGTCACCTTGAGGAAAAATATATTTTTTAAAAATATCTATATCAGTTATAATTTTGAATAAACCCTTGAGTGCAGCCATTAAATGCTCTGAGTGAAAGCAATGCAGGATATTAAAGTATATAAACAGTAGACATAAGTATTGTCAATTAAAATAAGCGGCAGTTATTCTCATGTAATCTTAACATTTATGTCTCTTGTTAACTACACTGTGTTTGTACATGCTCTCCAGCATATGCATGGAAACTTGAGAAATCCCAAGTACTCTTCACGGTAAACACTTTATAAATATGTAAATACATTTTAAATTTTAATTTTATAGCTTTTCAATCTGCTGAGTTTAAGTATCTGACACTTCAGTGGTAATAAAAAGAAAAAAAGAAACATAATATTTTGTTTTTCAGGCGGTGGCGCACATTCCATTCAATAAGATCAATTTACTTTAGTAGTTATAACACATTGCATGGACTAACCCTTTCAGATTCCGCCTTATTTGCAGTATGTTGTGTTTTTGTTGTTTATTTTAGGCTTCTCTCTATATTTTGTATGTTTCTTTTTCTTTATATGTTATATATTTCTTTCTTTATATATATGCCCTGGCACCTATTCTTAGTGCACACATTTCCTACCTACTGGTACGCTTTGCTTGCATTGATGATTTACTGTGCATAGAAATATAGTATGTGATACTGCTGTGATGATGATTTTTGTATCACTTGCCATTTACTTCAGTAAAAACATTACATAAACAGAGAGTAGGATGGAAAACAAACAAAAAAAAAAACGAATAAAGAAAGGAAAGATAAGATAAGCACTGCCGAAGAGATTATATAGATGATTTAGAGGTTGAGGTGATTAGACGTGCAGTGGTGTCTATAATCTCACATCATATAGCGGTGTCTCACCGTGAAACTATGAAACGGTGGGTTTCACAATGACATGTGTTTCTGGTAAATGTATGTTTCCGGCCTGTTTGTAGGTCATTTGAATATTACTCAACTCTGTACTCTGGGTTAATGAGATAATGTGACAGATGTATGCGTGCAGTTTGCAATTCTTTTTACATTTCTTCTTTTGTTGTCTCTTATAGTTGAGATCAAAAAAATGTAGTCACTGTTTTAACTGCTGCTTCTGTATAAATCGCACAGCAGTGCCGCAGAAAGAGGGCAAAATTAGCTTTCCTAGTACAGGCAATCGTCCGCTTAGAATGCTTCGCACTTATATCATACTCAATTTATTTGTTTAGAATAGTGGCAGACTCAGACTTGATGCCCAGCACCAGCCTGCAATGTATACTAAAGCCAGATACTGTGTGAGTCCACTGCCTCTCTAGAGAAGCATTGGAGTGGCAGATTGTGGCAATCACGGTACAAATGTCTTGTGTCCACAATGCTTCTCAATGAAGTAATCTAATCTGTCATGTTTATTTCACCAAAGGAGGATCAGGCTACAGTGCTAAGAGATTGTCCCAGAGCTGGTTTACAGAATTTATTTTATTTTTTTTTTTTTGCAATGACTTTTACAACAACATGAAGGGCATAGTATTCTAAAAAGAATAAAGAACATATTCGGGTCAGACCAGTCAGTGTCGCTGGGCTAGACACCTACTAATATACCTTTCTTACATCCTCATAGATTATAAATTATAAACATTATAATGTTCCTCATATTCCCTTTCCATAATTGTAAAGCACTGCAGTGTATGTTGGCGCTATATAGATGCTATTATTTTTTTATTTTAGTTAGTTAGTAAGTAAGTTAGTAAGATTTTCATCTCTCTCCTTTTTCTCTCCTCTCCTGCAACGACCAGAAAGTGACTGTAATTTCTCTGATTCCCAAATCAATCCTACACAACGGGAGCATTTAGATAGTCCATGACTCTGTATTTAACTGGGATTTATAGAATTTCTAGTTCATCAAACTTGGCAACTTAATAGCACCTAGTGGCTTATGGTGCTTCGAGTGGACTTATTTTTATCTATAGCAGTATTGTTATATTAGACAAGTCCAGTGTATATATTTATATGGTCATATACACTTTATTAAATACTGATTATTTTCACATTGAACTAGGTATTAGACACTTGGTCTGGAAGTTAAAATGACTGTGTCCTAGCAGCCATGATAAGTATTTTAAAGATGACGTGGTTTAAAGAACACTTTCTCCAATATAGTCATTGTAGGATACAACTCACTTGATTTGGGAGGATAAAATTGTCAGACATTCACGGGTATCCAGCCATTTTGGAAGAGTCAGATAAACTTTTTCTGCCATTTCAGAGAAAACATACAGTTATTTATACAAACTCATTGACATACACAGTGACTCATACACACACATTGACACAGACAGTGACCCATACACACTCACTGACACACACAGTGACCCAACCACACTCACGGACACAGAAAGTGACCCATACACGCTCACTGATACTTACAGTAACCTGTAGACACTCACTGACACACACACAGTGACCCATACACACTCATTAACAAATACAGTGACCCATAAAAACACATGTGACACACAGTGATCCATACACACTCACCACACTGTTATTAAGCCATCCCTTACCAGATGCTGCATGGATGCCTTAATGTGGCGATGGTGATGCCTGTCTCCAGTCTATCCTCCATGTTCCAGATTGTTTGCTTGTTTTTGGGATATGGCATCACTGTGTATCCTGGTGATGTTTACCTCTCTAAGTTTTCACAAGCAGTGATTTGCTACCATTGCTCCTCTCACCTCCCCACCTCGCCTGCAGGGAGACCTCAGTTCATAATAGTAGTTATCTAAAACTCAAAGGACCTTGACCAACAAATGGAAAAACACTCACAAGTAGAAATGCACAAGATAAATTATGCTAAAATTGCCTTGCCCACAAAAGCCTACTTATCTCATAGTAGTTCTGGTCCAGAAGTCAGTCTTAGCCTCTGTCAAGGTTAATACTCCCCAACACGCAAACCAGAGAACAATAAAGGCAAGCACAGGCAGCCGTATTACCAGACCTTAAAGTGGCCGGACTTAACATAGGAATAAGAGATAAGAATAGTCAGATACGCCAAGGTCAGGGAAATAGAGGTACGGGAAAGCGAATAGACAGAGCCAAAAGTTCAGGGAGCCAGAAACGAGAATAACCGAATAACAAGCTGAAGTCGGAAACCAAAGAAAGACAACTAATCAGAACGCACTCTCAGGCTATAATAAACCACGACAGGGCAAGGAAGTGATGTCAGAAGGAGGTTAATATAGGGCAAGGTGTATTCTGATAGGCCGGGACAGAAATGAGGCAGGATATAAATAGATAGTAGCAATAGGCTACTATCACTTTAAATGCTAAGGTCACGTCACCCCTGTCGGCTACCGTGTGTGCGTCCTCGGATGCCTTCCCAGACGCGCGCGCAACGCCAGCCAGAGATCCGCACCATCCGGCAGGAGAGGACGGACGGCGGGACCGGGATGGCGCGGGACACGAGGTATGACAGCCTCCAGTCTTCCAAGCTGAAAGGATTAGGATAACTGATGGAGAAAATGCCATCCAAAGCTTGTGCTTTTTTACAACATACAGCACTGTGGAGTCAATCCAATGAACATCAGGTGGTAGTACACAGCAAAGTTTGCTCGCTCAACGCGTTTCGTCTATGGAGACTTTTATATGTGCAGTAAATGTGGTGGATAATTGGCTGTAGATACATGGATAACAGTCAGGAGAGGGCTGGTAATATTTGGCCCAGGGTGCAATAGCATCTATATATCCAATAACAGATTTAGTAGATCACATGGTGTGTCAGGCAGCAATAGTAGAATGTAGGTATGGATTTTTTTTTATGTTGGGGAGTTGCTAGTGGCTTGGGGACTAAGTGTCGATTTTAAGCACCCAGATTCAGATTTCAGCCGTCTGGCACCTCTCAGGTTAGATGTAGCCCAGACCAAATTTAGGCTTATTCGGGACCTCCTTCTAAAATTTGAGGCATTGTTGCATACTTTGAACAATGTCCAGATTTTGCCACTAAATGTCCCGGTACAGCATCAAATGTTTTTTTACCCCATTTAGTGTTTCTTTGTGAGTGCACAAGCTGTAATTGTGTTATCAGTTATGGAGATGTTTTAATCCTGATCATGAGATAAATAATCCGATCTTTAGAGTAGAGGGAAGAGTTTCCCATTTTTAAGAGTTATCACATTTAGAATTTTTTTCTATTTGCAAATAGCCATGTATGACGGTAAACAGTGCTGTTTATTGAAGATAGGTAAGGCCAAGCCTGTCTGACACCCAGCAGCTCTCTTAATAAAATAGGGTTGGCTTATATCCAATGTTTCCTGGTGACACCTCTTCTTCATGCTGATGGATAGCACGTACAAAGTGCTGACTTGAAGGAAGTAAAATGTACGTGCTGCATTATTCCTTACTGATAAATTACTCTGCTTTCTACCTGCAGCTTTTCAGTTATACAAGGTACAAAACAGCAGTGTTCTGTGCTGTCTATTCAAAGAAGCATTTCTGAAAGCAAAACAATTATAAAATAAACCAAAAGTACGGTACTAAAGTGAGAATTGTCAGGAATCCAAAGTATATTTAAAGTGAATTTAAAGGGACTCCATATCACCTAGACCACTGCATCTCATTGAAGGTGTCTGGGTGCACTGCCGCTGTCTATTTTACCTTGCAGTTTCTGAGAATGATTACATTGCAGAGTTAACTCTACCTCTAGTATCTGTTTCCCTGGTCCCTAATGGTAGTTGTACTTTGTGAAACAATGCTGGACATCCTCACATTTTGCATGAGGACCTAAAATTTTCCCATGGAAAGCACTGACTCAATGCTTTTCTATGGGGAAGCTATAATGTGCTTCATAATGTGCTTAATGTGGTTAATACTAATCCCACTATCTCAGTGACATCGCAGGAGGAGGAAACCTATCCAGTGCCTAGGGAGCTTCGGCAATGAAAAGTGGCAAGCGAAAAGAAGGTTTTAACCAAACAGTGGTGAATGGACCTATTATGTTAGGAACAGGGTTACGTATATGTATTCCTAAGGTTACAGTGTTTCTTTAAGGCCAAAGTAGCAAGACTTAAAACATAGCCGACGTTGACAATTTTTCTGCTTCGGCTTCTTTGGACTTAAATTTGAAATTGACATTGAATTCACATTCAGTTCCCAATAATTTTAGTTAATAGCCCGGATAATGTTCCATGGAAACCAAATGTCGTTACTCAAATGAAGGTCGTAATCTCAATGTTCTTTTACTTGTCTGCTCATTGATGGCCAGTGTGCAATAAAAAGCCAGATGTAGGCAAGCCAATAGCGACTTTGAACCTCATCAATGTTTTAAAGCCATCTGGAGAGACCTGTGTTTTCTTATACTTGGATGAGCCCAGTATAGCCGGTCCAAGCTTGCCAAATAATAAAACTTTGGAATAGTCCATGCCAGCTGTTTCATTTAAACTAAAATGTCAGTGCAATAAATGTTGTGAACTGTGCAAACCACTCACTTATATATCACACCTTTTTATAGGACTGCACCATTTATTATAGTTTATTATAGTAAGCAGCCTGGGGCTTAAAAGCAGGGGAATTTTCTCATCACTGGCACTAAATTATTCTACAGTCTTAAAAAGTACTGTAGGTTAAAGAGGGGCTCTAAACAACAAAACTACCACAACAACTACAATTAAATATGTAATAAGCCTGGGTTGTATTTTAATAAAAGGACAAAATAAATTATTTGTGTGTATATATATATAATATTTTATAAAAGATTAGCACAGCGAAAACTTTCCTTCTGAAGGTTTGGCATAATTTAAAGGGAACACTAGCATTGGAGTGAATCCATTATATATATGTGCCTTGGAGACCTCTGGTTTTAGAGATACAAACCAAAAGCAGTATGACCAAGAACCGAGGGATAGCACAGCCATTTTAGTGACACCATAACTACTACATGATCATGTTGTGGTTATGGTGCCACGACTACCCATTTTAATAAACTTTGGGTGCTTCAACCCTTTAATAAATGCCTCTGCTTTTTTAGTAAATAAAATTACATTCCTGATTACTGGCACGTGCTTTTATAAGAAGAAATCTCTGGTGTGTTATTCACTAATAACCTATGCAAAACAATCGCAATAGGTTGGCTTTAATTCAATTGAAGAAATGCTCTACTTCTGATATTTAACCATAGTGTTGCAAAAGTCTGAGTTCACATATCTGCAAAGTGTCCCTTATTCATTGAGGCGCTACCAATTTACAGGCCCCTGTACTATTAACCTGGGTTTGTTCTGTGGGGTGTCCAACTTCTGGAGGCACAAAAGAAAAATACCCATAAGTTGCACTCAATCATCCATGCATTCTGAAAACACAAAAGCACTTCAGGAATCCTCTGAGCAGCTATGGAGGGTCTGGCCAGCACAGCTGCCCCAGTGGGATGCACAGGACTAACACTCCCCCCTTTTTCCCTGAGCCCCATACTCATGCCATCACCAGAGACAATTAGCCAATTAGAATGCTCAATGTATCAGCGGTACGTTCCCTCTCAATCCTTCTTTAATGCCTCCTTATATCGATAGGTATCAGTTCATCTCAATTCACTGTTCACTGAGTAAACCTGGTGATGCGTGCAGTCACTTTAAAGTTGTTGTTGTTTTTTTTATCAAAATGCCAAAATTCCTATCTGCAGGGTGTCTGTACATAATACATAGAGCTACTATAACTACAAAAACACTTGCAAGACTTACAAAAACAAAATGATTCCCCAGTGGTGGATGAAATAACAATGTGCACATAAAAATATTTTTATTTTCTTACAACAAAGCATTTTTCAGATCCCTATCTGATATACTCATAAACATTAGTGTTTATGTGTTATGTATATATATTTATGGAGCTTAAATTAAAATAATAAATTAAAATATAAAAAAATTAAAATAATATTCAGCAAAGCTGTATTCACGTCTGTGAATAATCAATCGTGTCCAAAATTCTATAGTCCAGTCCCACCTCTGTGCTAGATTGCTCGCTTACTCTTAAATCAAGTGAAAAAATAACCCTGAGGTCCCTTTGTTTGGCTGCTGCCGTCAGTATAATTAATCCTGAATTTAGCCTTTTAGATTTGCCAAAACATAATGTCTACTTTTTAAAGATCATTACCCTGACTGCAGAGTGCTTTTATGAACATGTGGACCATGTATTAGAGCCTTAAAGGAACACTCCAAGCACCATAACCACTACAGCACGCTCAGCATGTCCTCACTAAATGTAGTGGTTTTGGTGCAAAGAGTCTCTTCCTGCTCCCTCTCATTTGTAAACAAACAGGATTATTTACTAAAGTGAGAAGTACTGGGAATTCATAGGAAAGGAGATGCTTCACTATAGAATGGCTGAGTTTATCATTACTGATTATCTCAGCAAGTGCTCAGAGGTGGCTGCTGCAAGATAGGCATGGCAAGGGCTAAATGGTGAGTAAACATCTTTATTTTACATGTATAGGTGGTCCTCACTTTGTGAAGTACCTGTTTTACGACTGCTTGGACTTATGACCAGCTCTCTAGTGTGGAGATTTGAGGGATTCGTTAGCGAGCTGGTCTATGTTCAAGGAATTTTCTAGGAACATAGATTCGCGGGATTCCCTGTGCAAATGAACCAGTCCATGTTCGGGGGAATTCCCCCGACTGTAGACCTGCTCTCTTGTGCATGCTCACTAGCAATTTCTTACTTACCGACCGAGTCATTAGAACGGAACCCGGTCAGCAAGCGAGGACTGTCTGTAAAGAGGTCCCCATATCTAAATCTCCAGGAAGAAACTGTAATGGTAGGATACATGTTTGTATTTCTTACATTAGACGTTAATTTATTTTTATTACTTTGGTAAAAAAAAAAAAAAAATGCATCTAAGTTGTTGTTTTTGCTCCACTGTTCCAAAACATTTTGGTGAACTCATAAAGTAAAATGTATTTTATTTGCACTCCAGAAAGAATACACTCTCTAAAGTTTACTTTCTACTTACAATTACATAGTAATGCCAAAGGCAACATTTGATAAGTATTAATAAGCCCTTGCCTTTGAGAGAAACTTTTACTGCAGTAATAGCCTGTGGGTTTGTTTTATCAAAGCCTGGTGATCATGCACGTCATGTGCTACCAGTAGACAATATTTTTTTATTTTTATATTTATGACATTTTATGTTACATTAGGAAGGTATTCTGCCAAAGGGTTGCAATAATTCCCTAGTTATTTTTTCATTTTGGAGAAAATATTGCTTCCCAGTGGTCTATTCCATTATTTTGCCGTGCAGTAGGCTCTTGAAAGTCATTGTATGTCTTTTTCTTTTTAGAAAATAATAGTCTGCTCTGGCCTCAGAACTGTCATTCCACTTCTTGCCTAAGGGAGGAAGTCATTCAAGTCTACCTTCTGTCAATACATCAGCTGAAGGTCAGGAACTAAGACCGTCTCGTTTTTTAATTTATGGGGAGAATGAGATACATGTACTAATAAAATGTCAGCAGCAATGGCTTCAAGATCTTCTTGGGATGAAAGCAACTTATTAAAATGTCCCTTTTGTTGCATCTTCCTTGATTTTGCCACAAGTGTTAGGTATTGTATTATAGGCAGTCAATTCCAAACGGATTATTAACTCAAGTGAGAATCCAAGGTGGATTTAAAATTAATTTCAAACAAGGCCAAAATAGATGAAAATGGAAAATTATCCAAACCATCTACTGTTTAAGTTTGACTACTTTGGCCTAAAATGTTTAATTCAGTTTGTATGCTCACTTTAGTAAATAACCGTCTAACTAACAGAATTACTCAGTATTGGCAAATGTCCAAGAACAAGTTGTAGGTCACATGTAACAGATACATTTGCTTTTAGGATCTCACATGGAGACAGGGAATGGGCCCAGTAAAGTGGTCCGGCTCTCTCAGATTGAGTGGATGCAAAATTGCACAGGATACTCATTTTAGTATTTTGTTTTTGACAATCATTACTTTATTAATTTACAAATATATTACGTATAGGAAAGTAACACAGACAAGAAATAGATGTCAATGAGAGCAACTTACATGAGATGTTAGGGGAAGCCCTTCCTGAGAAGAGGATATAATATAAGATGCTCAAAGAAGGTATGAGTCAGTTCCGACCTAATACAAGCCAGAGGTGAAACGATAATAAAGGTGATAATCAAAGAAGGGAGCTACATAAACTACCGAAAGATAGCTAAAGAGAAAGAGAAAAGCTGAAATGAAAGGGAAAATGGGGATTCTCATTTTAGTACAGCCTTTCTTAAGAACATAAGTTGCTACTAAAAGTTGCACACACAACAATTTAAGTGAAAGAAAATAAATGACTATTTGGTTCACAAAGACCAACATCTGTTAAACAGCTACTGCATATTGACCCATATAGTAAAGGACAGCTACATTATACAATATCCAGAGTTGAGTCAAAAGCCTATCAATTTCTTTCTTCTTCTGCAAATATCTAACTAAAACAAAATAACATTAAGGCGAGATGTTGCAGTACTAGAAAAAGTGCAGACACAAGCTAC
The DNA here is from genome assembly GCA_933207985.1 of Pelobates cultripes. Lineage (NCBI taxonomy): Eukaryota > Metazoa > Chordata > Amphibia > Anura > Pelobatidae > Pelobates > Pelobates cultripes. Next base: position 279,057,191 of record OW240915.1, on the reverse strand, counting down.
AAAGTTAATAAGGGGGATGGAAAACATTAGTTATGAAGAAGAACAATAAAAATGTGGAATTCTCTACATGGAGAGGCTGTCGAATCAGATTCTATAGACATTTTATAAACAAGGCCTGAATGTTTTATTGTTGTTGTTGTTTTTTTATTTGTTTGTCTTTTAAATAGGATTTTCAAGTATATCATTAGTATGTATATAAACAGGTTGTTGATCCAAGAAGAAATCTAATTGCAATTATGGAGGCAAGAAGGGTTGTTGTTTTTTAAGTTTTTGTGGAATAAATGGCAATTATTTCAAAATGTTTTGTTTTTGTTTTCTTGCCTTCTTTTGGATCAAAAGCATAAAAAGTTGTTCTTCAAAGGTTGAATTCAATGGATTTCGAGTTTCTTTTCAGCCTAGATTACTATATAACTATATATCGGAAGTTATCCAAAATAACAACTGGAAACCATAACTACAAAAATATCTAGGGTGATTTTTCCAAGCTTTTCGGTCTAGGTGGCTATAAAGTAAAACATTCTATTGCTTAAGTGGACAATACATGTGTTACACCTCAGCTAGGTTCGATTCAGTTTTATTTGGCCCCAAAACCCACCCGCGTGGTTGAGCAATGAACATTTGCCTTATTTTCCTAGGATTCCTGGAAGACCACATGCTACATTCTTAGTGCATTAATGTAGGCTTGCATTTCAAATTAAATAGGTATTACATCCTTAGAATACCTATGTTGGTTGTTTTTTCTGAAATTTGAGATTGGCTATAACTAAAATATCAAAATTCCTGTTTGATCAGTTTCTCAGAGAGTATCTTTATCAGTATGTGTAAGGGGGATCGGGAGGGTAATTGGACCTACAGTACCCGAGAGACATATAACGTATAAACAGCAAAAGAAAAAATAAATAAAAGGTGAGAGTCACCTTTGGACTTATTTTTTAAAATTATTTTATTTAAGGTTTATTTGTGCATTAAGCTCAATAAATATGGACGAGTGTCTGCATGCATAACGCTAGTGTTTTATAGCCAATGTAAATGCAGACAGTAGATGAGTGCCTTTAGATAGAACTGCTCAACAAATTAGATTAGTGTGTAGAGCACACAAAACACAGCCTTTAATGTGCTGCAAATTCAGCGATAGAAATCTTCTCAGCTCAGCTCCCTTGGTACCAGAGAGAAAAATCAATCAGCTTTCTGTATCGCTCCTCTGTAAGGTAGCTAGAAATGAAATTAGACTGAGCCAAGAAAGGTCAGAGTATGATGTATACATCGAGATCCCGCCAATACTTCTTCATGTAGCTGTTCTGCTAACTATCTGTTTAACTGTTAGTTGGAATTTCAAAATTCTGCTGGTTGTCAGGGAGAGAAGAGAATTGTAGTCCAACAACAACAGTCAAACAAGGTGTCCAGGCTTGGTATGCTTGTTGTTCCTGGTATGAAATGAGTGCAAGAGATTTGTGATAAATCACATTTTCTCCCGCTCTCTAAAAAAATGCATCATTGTCAAAACTCCACGTGGCTTTCAGAGTGCTGCATTGTAATTGGCTGAGATATTGCATAAGTGCTTCCCTATTGACTACAAAAGATTTGCACATTAGCTTTTTGCTCTCAGAAAATAAATTGAACTTTGCAACCCAAAGCTTAGCTCAGATAGAAATCTTTTGATTCTCTGAAGGCTGTAGTAAAGGTAGGGAGCAATGCCTGATGGACTTCAGGTTAGATGTCAAACTGTTCTAAAATGGTTTGACTACTGAGACTGGAGATGTTGCCACAACCAGTATGGTGCACTGAGGTAGTTATGGTGCTTGGAGCAATCAATAAATACTGAAATAAATAGTGATATTGTCAATATTGCATTAGAGAATAATACCAATAATGGCCAATATACTGACTGTCATACATTTTATGACATCTGAAACAGTCTGACTTCAGGCTTTACCCTACCTACTTTACAATCCTTTTACATTTTTTATTGATATGTATCTCTTTAGGCAAGCTTATCATCTCCCTAAATCTTATTCCTTAAACTCTCTATCCAGGGTTAGGGGTAGGGTTAGGGATAGGGTTAGGGTAGAGTTAGGGTAGGGGTAGGGGTTAGGGAGCCCTACAGATGCATAAGTGGTTGTGGTGGCAAGAGAGGGATGCGTTCGAATGTCCGAATTGCCGAAGTCCCGAATTGCCGAAGTCCTGAATTTCAGAAGTGCCAAACCAAAGTGTCGAAGTTTGAAGCTTCACAACTTTTCAACTAGCCACAGCATGAGTATCTCAGGTCACAGCTGTAGAGCAACTAAGCACTGTAAAGTAGATGGTGGATATGTGCAGTAGGAGTTATTAAAACTATTAGTGACGCACACTGCTCTGTGTCAGAAATGTCACCCTGCCCTCCTGACCCCTGGCCTTTATATATTAATTATAAGTTTGAGTAAATTCCCTTGTTCAATCAGCCTTCAGGCAGTCACTAGGACCATAGAGTGAGAGAAAAAAACATTATTATACACTTGTATTTGGCAGGGGCTGGGATCTGCTGCTGAAGTGCTCTCCCTGTGCTACTTTCAAGATGACTTCGTCTCCCCTATCCTGTGGGTACTTGCAGCTATAAGCCAATGATGACTTCTGAATAGAGAGGCCAATAGCATGCCTCCACTCACGGGCAGCTGGCTCTGCTGCCCAAATGGCAACTCAGCAGAAATTCCTTCTTAAAGGAGGCTAGATATGTGCATAACCTGCTGAAACAACAAATTACAAACCATTTTCTTTTACATGCTTAGATGCTCTCAAGTGAGCCTCTAAAAACAGCTGCCAATGAGGGTAGAGGGGCCGTGCAGAACTGAAATCTGTTACAGAATTAAAGAGACACTAACTCTTTTCCCTTACTTTTGGTTTACCATCCTCCTCTCCAGAAGAAGAATCTTTCTAGTTTTTCTAAACTACAGCAAGTACATAAAAGATGGTGGGGTGCTGTCCCAAGTGTCCCTATATACAAGCCTTCACTGGACCCGTCCTAGCATCCAGTTAATAGAAGAATGCTGTGGTCAACAGGATGTGGAAAAATGCAAACATTGTATTCATACTCACAGCCATTTGGAATTACATCACAGGTAGAGCCAAAACCCAACACAGTGTGACCTTTACAGTCCTTGCTAATAGGTATGGCATTGTACTATAAAGAAATTCATTATCACCAGCATTTCCCCTTATTGCACAACTAGAGTGCTGGTCACGTAGTGATTATATACGTGGTATCATATAGCCAGATATTGCCCATAGTTTTACCTGACTGGTCCCATGATCTATACACCAAAAAGTTCTCCATTTACTCTTTACTATGCAAGTCCTTTCAATAATCTAAGTTTCAATTCGTCTTAAAATATTCAACACATACGAGGTGTGATCTCACACATTGTTCTCATGTTTTTGTTTATCGCCTCCTCTAGACTGTCGGCTGATTTGAGCAGGGATCTCATTAACCACTTGCCTCATTATCACTTATCACAATTTTTGGATTATTTGCAGTTTTAACCCCTAATTTTATAGAGGCTGCGTAGTATGTTAGCGCCATGTAAATGACGATGGTATAAATAATAATCTGAATAATTCCAATCCAGTCCAAAAATATTGGATAAGGAATGCCATGGTCCAGGGTCCTTGCTCTGGCCTAACCAATGACGAAGAGACCAGCATACCCCTATAACATGCTGGATCTGGCAAGATATTTCTTGTTTTGGATCCTCCTCGGCAGCCAATTTGATAATGCAGAATTTATACTTGCATTATCAGTATCAATATTGTTCTGTCTTGGTCCTTGGATGGCAATGAAAGTGTGAGATCTCTGTGGGCAGATTAGCACATCAAAACATAAAAGGTCATCGCAATGCATTCCTGCTCACTATTTCTGACCAATGTCACTCTGAGCAATGCCCAAGTTCGCTACACTCATGATGACCTTATAGTGTGCTGGCTGTTTCTCTATCCCACTTACCTGTCTGTGGTGTACCTATTTTAGTAGGTATCCTTCCTTTAGTTAACCTTTTGGCTCTAGCCCATGTTCACACTCCACTGCTCCTCCTGTTCTACGTGTCATGCTTTCATGAATGAAACTGCTGCCAGTTTCCACATTACTGCTTCACGAGGATTTAAGGAGTATGTTTAGAGCTTCTTTTTAAAATTATTGGATCAGTACTGGCTGAAAGGTCTAAGTTGCTTCCTGGTGTGAGTAATTGTAAAACACTACGTATTTGCATTAAATGTTGGAATGTTGGAGTTATCTATATCATGCATTAAAAAAAGAACTGAAGAAAGTCCAAAAGCTTGTGATAAAATCAATGTGACTTTTAAGTGGACCAAGTGCTTGGAGTCATTGCTTTTTAAATGGTCTGTTAATGACCTATCTGGAAACATAGCAGTGTGTTCAATAATCAGTAATTAAAGGAATGACTGTGCCACCTGGAATGAATGAACATCAGGCCATTTTCAATAAGTCCTTCTTTGTTGGGCTTAGTAAAAATGAGTTCTTCATGCTGCTCTGTTTAATTTTTTTCAATAATAAGCAATTAAGCTTTTTATAAGCAATTGCAAGATTACAGTGCATTAAGTTGTCAAAATAAAAGGCAACATGTTTTAATGACTTTCCTTATAAAGCAATGGCCAGAGAGGTGGGTAATTGCCCCAGGACAACTGTTATACAGTACTATTCTGCTGATGAAAACAGCTGGTGGTGCCTTGAAATGTCTATTGACTCAGTAATCTCGCAGCAGGCAGGGCATTTGCTAGTCCAGCACTGTGTGGGGATGTACGTGGACTGGTGGCTCATGATTTCAGTTCACGCCAGTTCTGGAATAGACCCCCGGGATATTTCCCAGGAGAGTTCAGTATTTGGGGATAACCAAGGAGCTAAGCTGCGATGAATTAGTATGGTTTCCTTGGAAGTGTTTTCATGTACTGAATGGAGATTCTGGAGCCTCTGTTAGCATATGCTTTCTACCTGTCCACCTGTTAATTTTACGGATACATTTGTTGCCTGTAAACATTAATATAAACGTTTTACTCAAGCTCTTACCGAGTATTAATATATTGACTTACAATATCTACTTGCATGAAGATGGCTTTCTCTGTGTGAAAATTGGCAAGATGAGTGGACAGGGCAGTTGAAGTTGTCGCAATCACAAGTGCGGCTTCTCACAATTCTTAGAGATGTGTGAGATTGACCTCAGTGGACGATGATATAATAGTAAAGACAAAGTAAGACATAAAACTGTACAATGGAATTAACTTTCACTTACATGTTTCCTATAAATTGATGCAGTCACTCAGTTGAGCCCATAGACTTGGCTGTGATGCGGAGGATCACAGCCCAATCCGCTGGAGTGTCCTTCCGCTGGAGTTCCTATGGATGCCAGCCACTGCGATACCGCGGCCCTATGTAGCCCTGCCTTCAGGGGGGTCATGGGTCACGCGGACGTGGGTGCATCGCCGTGTCATTCTGGAATCACATGATTCCTGCCTACCAATAACAGTGAAGAATAGGCTATTTAAACCCCTCACTGTGTTTCCGCTTTGCCCTGTGGTGGTTTCCATCCTGTTTGGTTATCCAAGAGTGCGTTTTTTTTTCTACTGTTATTCTGGTTTTTGATCTTTGCTTGTTCTGACTCTCTGTATTTCTGGCTTCCTGACCCTTTGGCTTCTGTCTGTATCCCTGACTTTGGCTAGTTACTGGTTATTCTGTATACGTTAATTCCGGCCATACCAAGGCCCAATAATACGTTTTACCTTAGTTTATTATTTTTCTGTGTTTGACTTAATTGTGTGTGTTGGGCCACTGTACTGTCCTGACTCTCCTAGCACAATGTATACATTAAATGTTATTCTCTTTTAAGTTACACCATGTCATGATGTAGCAAGTGCACTTTATCATTCTGTAACTATAGCCATTGTGGTACTTGATGTACCTCCCAACATTTCAAATTGACAAAGAGTGACACCTTAAATGTAGGGATGGGAGTAGTCCTGAGGCCAGGGGTGGGGCTGTTCTGCAATTTTAGAGGATTTACTAATAACAATGTATGCAAATAGAATGTTAATTATAACAATGTATCTTATTTACACAGACTGATTTCTAAAAACATTTATTTTAATTTAAAGAAACATTACTGTGAGTATTATTGCTGGGGAGCTCTGCTTTCCAGTCAGACACACCAATAATATGGTGCTCCTAGAAAAGTGATTATGATGGAGTAAGGGACAGAGAGATTTGGGCCCAAATTAGGGACTCTACGTCCTAAATAGGGACACTTGAAAGGTATGCATAAGGCAGCACTAGTGTACATGTTTTCAGCATTAATGTACTGTGTAGTAACATTCTATAATAAAGTCCTGGCAGAATTACTTTTCTCTTAGTTTATAGAGAACACACATGATGCCATTGTTCATGTATAAAATATATTATATTTTTTATAGATTTATATATATGTATTTATTGAGTTTGCCCATTTGACTCTGGCTTGTTTTGTTCACTAATAACAAACTGACCTGGTGTGGATATCAGCTTAAGACGCAAACCAGTAAGTGGTGAAATATATAACAGTGTCAGGGCATATTTGTTTAGACAGTGCATTCTTGTCATTGTTCGCATGTTTAGAGAGACTCACACATTCACAGTACTTGGTTCATGTGTCACAAACTGACCAGCTGCAGCAAAATGCCTTGAATGATCTACGCTTGCTTTTTGGTTTTTTTTTACTCCTTTTTCAATGGGTCTCTTCTTTAGCAATCAAACGGTTAACCTGGTTAGGATGTTATGATATAATAAAAGGATTAGATGAACCTTAAACAGGCTTTGCGAGAGGATTAATATAGGGTGTTCTTCAAAAGACAATCTAGGTTGTTGCTGTAAACCAGTCTTGTATCAATATGTGTGTTTATGCATATTTAATGTTATAGATCATGTAATGTTTCTCTGTAAGTCAATACGCTTGTGAGCCCAGAGTATTTGAGGGAAATGGCGAAGCTCTATAAATACTTTTCCCTCGTTCTCTATCAGTGGAAGCAGTATTCTATTGCAACCTGATTTTTTGCTTCATACATAAAGACCATAATTTATTTTTAAAATATTGAAATATCAGAGCGAATCACTTGGCATAGAGTGAAGTCCTAGCGATGAGACACCTGGCGTCTCCAATCCTCAAATCAGCCCCCCCTCCACTATTAACCTGGATTATTTAGGAGATCCTGCGGCCAATTGAGTGACCCACCTCCCTCCATTTATACCAGAGTTATATAGACCTTAATAATTCTTTAGAGAATCTGTCTGATTGCATGTTCTCAGCCTTCCATTATATTAGTTAAAGAGCACTTCAAAATGGACACACTCTTGTGACTAGCTAGTATCAGGGAACGTTATAACAGTGAGTTAAGCTACTATAGTTAACCTATGTATAGTTAAGCATGTTTCACTGATTGCCTACTTTAGGAGGATTTGATGAATCTTTAGCCACAGCTAGCTAACACTCTACTTTTCACTGTGTTAATAATTTAGCATGTCACTAACCGGATCTTATGATCCATAGCTTGCCTTTTCAATATAAAAGTGTTTGATCTCATAGACGCTGACTCACAATACGTGCAATCATATCACCTACTCCATCACTTGCATGATGCAGTGAAAGCCATACCTTGTAACTCGTCCCACATTACTGCTTGACTTAGCATACTAGGACAAGACAGGCTAGCAAGGTGTACCTGCAGCCTTTGCATCCCGAGACAAGACGGAAGGATAGAGAATATGACATGTTCAGAGCTTAAGTCTGCCCATAACCTACACATCGAGTTTTCCTACACAGACCCGCACACACACATATACCTCTCGACTTCCCACCTCACATTTCAAAGCTGAGACAAGACAGGGAGTTTAAACCTGTGTTTATTGTGGTAATTTTTAACGACAAAAAAATTTAAAAAATGAGGCATCACTATCCTGGAAATGTAACTCACTAATGCTCAATGATGTATTAATCCTATGCTGTAAACCACTCGTACACTTCCCCTACTTTTCCTTCTGTATCCCATCTTATATGCCTTTAATAAAAGAAAGATTGACAAAAAAAAAAACAATTCTTTAGAATATATTTATTTTTCTGTCTTTAATTTGGTTCTGCTGCAAAGAGTAGAGCTTTATCAATCATGCTGGTAATTGTATCATCACAGACCAGACCTATTACGTCTCCTAAAGGAACACAAGCTGTGAGTGCTCCAGGGACATATTTGGACATAGATAGCTAGAAATACTAAGACAAATAAGGTGTATATATCTATAAATGAATAGACTAGCATATTTTATGTATGTTCAAAATTTTCTGTTTAAATATACATATATATTGTTGTGGATGAAGAGTTCCTTTCCACTTTTTTCTTCTCTACCCTTTTCCCTAGTTGATACCACCAAGTTTTTTCAAAACGTTTATGAAAATTATTTGAAAAGACTAAATTAGCAATTGATAAACTAATATACCAAATTCTGTATGTGTGCTCTGTGTCACATACCTTGTGTGCTACTGTGAATACTAACATAGTCTTGCTTATACATTCATTGTCATTGTACTAGAATATTAATCAGTCTTTTAGATAGCTCAATCAGTACATCTCAATCTCCTCTTCCATCATGTATCGACTGTCTGTGCTCCCTGGTTCTTGTTCTTGTCTCATGTTGGATGCGCTGATCTCTCCCAGGGTCTAATTACTGGTGTGCCCCTAGCTACTTGGTAGTGAGTATTGATTCATTATCTGCTGCAGTAACACCAATTGGTCTTCTGAAGGCAGGATATCAATCCCAGCTAGAGGGATATTGCCTTTAGTAAACATTTAAAACCACATTATCTATTGGACTTGGCATATTGTCTATTGGATGCCAAAATGAGGACTCGACTCCGTAAGCTGAAAATGGCTAAAAATTTGAGATGTTCGTTGGTTTTCGATAGGGTTTTACGAAGGAATGTTTTTTTTACTATTCTGAGTTTTATTATTTATTACTCAAGATGTTAACATAAATCTAATCTTTTCCCAACTTTAATTGATGCTCATTGTTAATTCCAAAAATGCTGCTAAGAGGTAGATCTTCGCCTGAACACCAAGTTAGATCTTTACCCAAAGGTCAGGACAAGCACATTGCATATACACAGCATGCACATACATTGACATAACTTTGGGTTTGTGGTATATATACCAAACTTGTTAATAACCAAAAAGAGACACTTTCATATTGGGTTATATAAGAAATGATTTCATAAATTATGAAGATTGACACATTTGCTTCAAATAATAACTGTATAACTTTGCCTCTATGTTATTGTCTTAGTTCTCACCAAGTATTGGAACTCTCTGTGTAATCCTGAAGCAGGGCTCGATTCTTGCTTTCAGTGTTTCATACTTTCTGATCCATTTTTTTTTTTTTTTGTAAATATATTTTTGTTAAAGAGAGAGAATTAGAGAGAATGAAGGTGGCAAGCATGAAGAAGCACGCAGGTTTCAGATATGAGAAATAACGTCTGATAAATCTAGATATGAAGGTCTCAAAATAAGTGTAAACGCATAACTACCCATTGTACAGCACTACGGAATGTGATGGCGCTATATAAATAATAAAATAATAATAACACATAAGTACAGATTTGTGTGACAACTTTACATATTGAGTGCAACTTTCACCTTGAGCAATAGCTTCCTGCCTTTCTCCTGATCCATTTTTTGATACTGTCGGTCCTATTTCATTTTAATCTCAAAATGTACAAAATTGTATTTAAATGAGTAATCACTACACTCTTAGTGTCTATGAAGTCAGCATGAAGACACCATCTTGAACAACGCTAGCCTATGCAATACTTAGGCAGAACACCATCTCTATCCCTCTTACATGACACAATGCTAATACATAGACACCTTCTGTACGCATATAATAGGGTTGGACCCCCAACAATACCACCACAGACCTATTCAACTCTGGTCTCCCAAAAATATTGTATCCGCATTTAAACAGTCTTACTACCTGTTACAAGTACAAAGTACAACGTTGTATAATTGATGAAACTGCATTGTCAACCCCTGTGAGCAAGTCTATATTTGTACTGATTGTGCAACCTTCCTAAATCCTTGTACCTCTTAAACTTATAACTGAAAAATAAAGAATAAAAAAATAAAAATAAATAAGTAAGCACTGCATTTTCAGTTGGCTATCTTAAATTTTGTGGAAAGGGAGAGACGTATGAGAGTATGATATGATAAGCGAGAAGGCATGTTGTGTCATGCAGACCGATTAAGTCACATAACGATTTTAGTGACACTGACTGTGCCTCAGTCTTTGCAATCACCCAACAGACGGGCTATGTCACCTGGTTTGGGGTGATCTAAGGGAAGTTTTGCACAGTTGCATGTTTATCGGCAGTCATGCTACATGTGTAATTAATCGAATGCAGGCACTAAAACAACTTTAGCTTAATGAAGCAGTTTTGGTGTATTGATCATATCCCTGCAGTCTCATTGCTCAATGCAATGTCGTTTAGAAGTTCAATCACTTTTATTTCTGTTAATGCAGCTCTGGTCACACGTACCCTGGCTGTGACTAACCCAATCGCTTGGAAAAATGGTTTCAGATCGATCTTACCTTACCTACGTTTTATCTCCTACTCTGTTAAATGAAGAGCTGCATAAACAAAGTGATTTAACTCCTAAGTGGCAGAGAATTGCATATGAGACTGCAGGAGCATGATCTGACCACCCAAACCACTCCATTAATATAAAGTTGTTTTGGTGCCTATGGTATCCCTTTAAGATAATTTCAGCCCATTTGGAAGTGCATCATCAAAACAACGTATATGGACAGATGTTGTTCTGACTCACATGTGCTCAGTAACAACGTTCCCCTTTGTCGTGCTAACTGCGTAATGCGTATGTCCACCTGCCACCCACACCTTCTTTCTCTCGATATCTATCCTGCCAAAATTAGCAGGTCTAATTATTACACACAGAGATATGCAAAACATTCTGTTTAAATTGATTAAGGGTGATGGCCATCTGTTATTGTATTTAATTTAAAGGAACACGCTAACATTAAAAATTAATATAGTAATGAAGACAGAACCAGAGAAAGATGTTTTCTTTAGGTCAACGGTATAGGATCGGATTTGTGCAGTTCAAAAAGTCCCAATGAAATCAATCTTGATTCTAATTTTTTTTGCAATAAAACTGTATAGGGGGTTGAATACTTATTTCAAGCAACGTAACTATTTGTACATAGATATAAGTAACAATTGTAACAATGCAATGATTTGTGGACCCAGGACATACTTGAAAACGAGAGAAATCTCAATGTATCTTTCCTGGTAAAATATTTTATAAATAAATAAATAAGTGTGTCTTATATCTATCCAGTGCCAGAGGGCTGAGTAATTTTTTTCATTGTCCTGAAAAGGTTAATACTGTAGTTACAATGTGTCGTGTAACTTCAGACAGCATCTAATGTGTTAGCTAGAACTGTTTGAAGTCGAAGGAGGAAATTGGAAGGTTGTGTGCACACATGGAATGCTCACATTTACCTGTTACACAGTGACAACATAATTCATACCATTTGAGAAAATTATATTTATAAAGAAAATGCCCCTCCTGGGAGCACCGGAGACACTTCCAGTGTCAGCCTTTTACAGAAATTACACTGTCACTGACAAGTCAGTGTTTCACAAGGAATTATCCCTAACCTTTTTCCATTTAACTGTCTCTCCATATGCCATCTCTCAGTCCATCTCAATCAATCTCTTCCTATTTCTTCACCACATCTCTTTTTTTTTTAAATTCTCTCCTTCCCTTGTTCTTTGTTCTCCTTCCACTGCTAGCATTATATTTCAGCTAATAATCCTTTGGTGTACTGTCCCTACATTTGAAGGTAGTCAACCTACCCACAAATCATTTATTGATGTGGATGGTGATGATACAGGGCGTCATTTTGGACACCTGGTTAAGGCCTGTGTAAAGCTTGCAACCCCTCTCGTTAATGTCCAAAAGCGTGCATGTTTCTGTGAATTATATGTGAATTTGGGCTGTCACTCTGATATCTTTACTCATTGCTCTGGATGGTTTCCTGGTTTTGTAGATTCTAATAATTCATCATGATACCTGCTCTGAACCTTTTGCTTTTTATTCAGATTTCCTGATTATGGATCACTCCTGTGTATGCTTATTGTTACCTGGCAGTCATACTGTTTCCACTTAGTAGGTATACCCTATTTAGTGATTTGTCTTAGGCTGTACTAACAGTGCGGATGCATTAGGTTTGTTTTAGATTTATACTACAGCTTCACTAGTGAGATCTCCCTTTAATTGGTCAAATACATTTATAATTTAAATATATATATATATAAATATCCAGAATGCTGGCACTCCAGGAAAAACAAAGTTACGTGCCTGGTGCCGGTCTAACAAAATGACAGTCTTCAGGGGAATGACCGCACTCAAAGGCCTTTAAAGAAATAGTAAAATAATACTTTCCTTTTATTGGCACATGTTTAACCCTTTAAGGACACATGACATGTGTGACATGTCATGATTCCCTTTTATTCCAGAAGTTTGGTCCTTAAGGGGCTAAAGATAGGTCAACGTTTCAGTCCCACCAAGGGGGACTTTCATCAGGACATGAAATGTGGCTTGGGGAACCCTAGTCACCTTGGGGGGAGGGGTAATTTTTACATTTAGCCCCGACCAGACACCCATGAGTGGGGGGACATTAGGTCCCCCCCATTGTCACTTGGGTACCCACCCATGGCCAATGGGTGGGGTTGGGAGGGTGGACAATAGGCCCCCCCTCTTACTATTGTAACTTATTGCCCCCACCTGCCGCTCATGGGTGGGGCCGGGGGTGGACAATAGGTTCCCCCTCCATTGTAACTCTGGGTCCCACCCATTGTCACTTGGGCTCCCACCCTCAGTCCACGGGGGCTCATGGGTGGGGGTTAGGTGGGTTGGACATTAGGTCCACCCCCCATTGTAACTTAAGGGCCCCCACCCACCGCGCATGGGTGGGGGGCAGGGGGATTGACAATAGGTTCCCTCCCCTATTATAACTTAAGGGAACCCACCCGCCACTCATGGATGAGGACCGGGGGGGGAGGGACAGTGGGTCCTCCCCCCTATTGTATTTTGTGGGTCCCACCCACCATTCATGGGTGGGGGCTGAGGAGGGACAGTAGATCCTCCACCCCATTGTATCTTGGGGCACCCACCTGCCGCTCATGGGTGGGGGCTGAGGGAGGACACTAGGTCCCCCATTTAGTTTAGTGGCCACCACTCTTGGTGCACAAGTGGAGACTCGGGGGGGCACACTTTGTACCCCCCCTTAATTATTTTTATAGGTGCCCCACTAAGGGGCACTTTATTAAAATAATGGGGGGTGTTTTTACAACAGTGAGCAGCCACTGGCTGCTCACTGTTTAGTAGACATGCCCCTACTCACAGAATAGTGATTAGGAGCAGATTAATTACTAATACTAATCTTTACTTAGTAATAGTACATTTGGCTGAAAGACCAATTTAGATCTTTCAGACTTTTAGTAGATAGCTCCCTAATACCATGGGAATTAGGGAGCTATCTTCTCGCGGCACGAATAGGATCAGAGTTTCATTAATTCTAGTGAAATTCCGATCCGAACAAAAGTCCAGAATTCCCGAATTGCGTCCTAACATGAATGGACAAACTGTTCTCATTCTGTTAGGACAAAATTCAGTAGTTTCGCAGGCGTTCGAACACCGACTGAAGCAGCAGGAGGAAGGTGAGAATTGTGGGAAAATTGCTTTAACCACAGGAAATGGAGCAGACTTTGCTCCTCTCCTGGGTTAGAGCAGGTCAAGCGTAGAAAAAATACATAAGACAAAATAGTCCCTACTTTGTCTTATGTTTTAAAGGAAACTAGAGCATATAGGAAGAAATGAAGGACAGATCCTGAGAGATGGAGAGAAGAGGAAGCAATTGAGGAAAGATAAGTTCGGCATGACAGTGCTGCTTTAAGACAACAAATCCCTTAAGTATTTTTTTTTCTGTTGTTTTATGAGTGAGTTTCCCATGTTGAGAAATTCTACATATCATTGTTAACCAATGTGAGTAAGTGACCTATTTATATGTGCATTTTTAAAGCAATTCCTCTTTTTTACATTCAAATTTCATAAATATTTGCTTTCATTTCCCTTTTTCTGTCACTGCTTATTGTTTTGCATGAATTCAGGTTTAGGAATTTGAACACTTGACCTTGCAATTTCGAAAAGAGGATGTAAGTTCTTAAGTATACTGAAAGTGCAGTGTGATTAAAGCTCTGATGACGGGTACAAGAAGACTAGTTTATTATGGCCCAGTGGTCTGCCTTTATACACAACTCCCACACAATACAATGTAAGCCCCTCCCATAAATCTCTATGCCTGGGAGATAATTGCGAGAAAGACCGGCTAATTATCTCCCAGGAAAAGAGAGGCAAACAAACATAAAAATACCCTAAAACATCATAAAAACATAAAATAACCCCACAAATAATACATTGTTAAATAGCCCTGATCTGAGCGCCCAAGTTCTCCAAATAGCACTCAGATACTTGCAGTGTAGGGGAAACGTCATTGTGTTAAAGTTCTAACTGGCTACAAACATGGTCCTATGCCCAAAATAGTTCCAGAACATTTGGTGCTTTTGCCAGTCAACTTTCGTGACCTCCTGATGCCGCAATACGGAATGCTCCGGCTGGCTCTTAGGTAGCATTTTGGTTCAATACCACTAACCAAGTTGTCCGAGAACTGCACGGTCACCTTATGGCGAAAACCGTTCCATAACATTCGCAGCTGAGTCCCGCTGAGGTGACCGGGAACCCACAAAGTCCTCAAGCTGAATTTAGTTCCATATCAATCGCGGCTAAGTATCGTGGGTTTGGTTCATGCGAACGGTGGCCAGCGAACCAGCTTTCAGTCCCATTTGCATGAAGGGAAAGTGCCGAACCAGGGGCACCCAGGGCAAGCTATTAATGTCGGCTGGGGAGATTTACCTCCTTAACAGGATCTTTGTATATGGCCCATAGTCCTGGGGCAGGAGGCTAGCTAGCAGGCTACTCCAGGAGCTCGTGGCATAGGCACGTTTGCCACAGTATACCTATTGTGCACTGCATGTTTAAATAACCAGGCACAAACACATTTTGATAAAAAAAATTTTTTATTATTCTTTATTTTTCGTTGTGCAAGTAATAACAATGCATCTTACACTGCCACGACAGCATATGCAAGCATAGCTTTGACACGGTTGTACATTTGTATGACAGTTTGGTCTCGGCACAATTTTTAAAATATAAATATAGACAAGCTGTTATAAGATGTTTGCTGCAGGTCTCGACAATTTTTAGCATTTAATGTTTCACAAAGAAGAGAGGTAATAGACGTGACCTGCATAAAATAATGATTAGCACTCTATATAACACGTTGAAGTTACACGGGATTAAGTCCCAGGCCATAGGTCTCTATGTGTTCTGCCAGTACGTTAATATATTAGCTAGAGCATAATAGGCATAGGTGGAGCATATATGTTGGTAAGGCTGTATTTTTAAGCATGTTAAGCAGTATTAGTTGTTGTAACGGCTACCCAGCTGTAGAGGGGTATCTGCCGTTGGAGATGTCCTTTTCTGTGCAAGCTGCTGTGTAGTAATAGAGTCCTTGTTCCCATCCACGATATCCCAGGGTATAATCCGGCAGTACTGAAAAATGAGGCAGAGTAATGGCACCATAAATCCCCTCCAAGAACGAGACGAGGCTACGTTTTGAAGGGTCAAGTAGAACTGAGGTCTGGGAGAACCAGCCTGCTTTTTATTAGGAACAAGTACACACAGGACACTCCCAGGGGGAGGATGAAAATAACCAATTACACACAGGGTAATACCCCCACGTCTCCTCCCCTCAGATAAACACACAACATAATTATAACGTACATAAATTTACCCACATTCTGGATGTACCCCAAAAACAGGGGGTACACCTTTAAGTCCAGCACCGCTTAATAGCTACCACTCAGGGGAATAACATATTCGAATTTCAAGTCATTCGGTTGTGGGGTTCGGGAGTTATGGGTCTTTGAAGTTTTGACCGACCGCACAGGATTTTCAGCCGAAAAGAGTTCCACAAGTTTTGGCCTTGCGGTCGGTCCCCGTTCGTGAATAAAAACCCCACGAACCCCTTGCCCTCCACAGTAATCCTGCCGTTCGCCTGAATCCCCATGCATGCTTAAACAAAACTACCGAACGGCCGGTCGTTCGGTAGTTTCAGCACGAACTTACGAGCTCCTGGAGGTCTCAGCGGTGTTCGCCTGTTTGCGTATCCGTTTTTAGTTCCATGCGTTCACAGGCAAACACCGCCGTTCGTGCGTAAGATGGCCGCGAACACGTGTAAAGTCCCGAAATGGCGGCCACCTATTCTTAGACAAAGGGATTCGTCTGAACCATGCGAACGGCTCCACAATCGCTGGGAGGTAAAATAGTAATTAACTGTTCCCCTGGGTGGTCTGATGTTCGGTATTTTGGGTAGCAATAGTTATACGAACACCAGTCATTCGGTTCTGTTTAAACTCCCCAGCAGCACTGTAGATTAAGTTCAGGCAAAACAGTACAGGGTTCTGTTACACTGCTCCCCTTTTGTGGAACACTCCGGCAGACCCGGATTGATCCTTTTCGGGTCGACTTGGGG
This sequence comes from Pelobates cultripes, assembly GCA_933207985.1. Lineage (NCBI taxonomy): Eukaryota > Metazoa > Chordata > Amphibia > Anura > Pelobatidae > Pelobates > Pelobates cultripes. The sequence continues at coordinate 279,040,462 of OW240915.1, read as the reverse complement.
CTGTCCGGTCTTAGTCAAGGTAAAAGTTCCGTTTGCCTGGACAGTCCGTCTGCATTCCCATTAAACCGGCCAGGGCGATACTGAATGGAGAAGTTGTATGGTTGTAGTGCCAAGCTCCATCTTAGTAATCGTCCATTGTCCCCAGCCACTCGGTTCAGCCAGACTAGTGGGTTATGATCTGTGATCAGCGTGAATTCTTGGCCGTAGAGGTATGGGGTGAGCTTCTTTAGGGCCCAAACCAGGGCTAGACACTCCTTTTCCACTGCCGCGTAACTCACTTCCCGAGGTAATAGTTTCCTACTCAGGTACGCGACAGGGTGTTCCCCTCCATCTTCCCCGACCTGGCTCAGAACTGCCCCCAGTCCGTACATGGACGCATCTGTATGGACAACAAATCTTTTGTTAGGGACGGGGGCAGACAAAACCGGTGCGTTGATCAGGGCTTGCTTCAGGGTTTGGAATGCTGTTTCGCAGGCGGGAGACCACAGGACTACTCTTGGCAAATTTTTCTTGGTCAAATCGGTCAGGGGTTTGGCGATGGTGCTGTAGTCAGGGACAAATTTCCTGTAATATCCTGCTGTCCCTAAGAATGCCAGTACTTGGGTCTTGGTGTGGGGTGTGGGCCAGTTGGCTACAGCCTCTACCTTTGCGGGTTCGGGTCGCTGTTTCCCACACCCTACCCTGTGTCCCAAGTACTGTACTTCGGCCATTCCGAAATTACACTTCTCTGGTTTCAGAGTTAGGCCTGCGGCTCTAATCTGATCCAGCACAGCCTCGACATGTCTCAAATGTTCTTCCCAAGTCTCACTATAGATCGCAATGTCATCCAGGTATGCGCATGCGAATTCCTGGAAGCCATCAAGGAGGCGATCCACTAAGCGCTGAAATGTAGCTGGGGCGTTCTTCATCCCGAATGGCATGACCTTAAATTGGTACAAGCCAAATGGGGTGACAAACACCGACTTAGGGATAGCGTCCTTGGCCAGGGGGATCTGCCAGTACCCTTTGCACAGATCGATGGTGGTCAGATAGCGTCCCCTGGCAATACGATCTAATAGTTCGTCTACCCGGGGCATGGGGTAGGCGTCTGTCACGGTCCTATCATTGAGGCGTCGATAATCGACACAGAATCTGGTCGTCCCGTCCTTTTTGGGGACTAGGACAACTGGGGAGGCCCAGGGGCTGTCGGACGGTTCTATGACTCTAAGTCTTAGCATCTCCTGAATCTCCTTCCTCATTTCCTCCTTTACAGCCTCAGGGATTCTATAGGGAGTCTGTCTAAGTGGGGTCTGTCCTGGTGTCTCCACATAATGTGTCGCTAAGGGTGTGTAACCTGGCTCCTGAGAGAATGTCAATCCTTTCTCAGCTAGCAATTGTTGGAGTTGCTCCCTTTCTGTGGGAGTTAACCGCTCCCCCAGCTGCACTGTATTAAGCAGAGTTTTAGGCTCGGAGTCTGCTAACAGATCCGGGATGGGGAGACTGTCAGGGTCTTCAGTGGCCGGGATACATATGGCCGCTATATCTTCGGGCCTTTCTTGGTACTCTTTTAACAAATTGACATGAAAGGACTTCTGGACCCTTTCGTCTTGGCTACTGGCAATTACATAGGTGGTGTCACATATCTGGGCCACTACCTTGTAAGGGCCTTGCCAGGAGGTCTGTAGCTTGTTTCCCTTGACCGGTCTAAGTACCAGAACCTTCTGACCTACTTGGAACGTTCTCAGCCGGGCGCCCCGATCGTACCAGTGTTTCTGACGGCCCTGGGCTGCCTGGAGATGTTCTCGGGCCATTCTGGCTAGGTGCCCCATGCGGTCCCGCATCTCCAGTACATAAGGTACGATAGGAACGCCCTCATGCTCCATCTCTCCCTCCCAGTGCTCTCGGATGAGGTCGAGGGGGCCTCGCACTCGCCGTCCATAGAGCAGCTCGAAGGGAGAGAACCCTGTGGATTCCTGGGGCACCTCTCGATATGCAAACAAGAGGTGCGGCAAGAATCGCTCCCAGTCTCTGTATTCCGCTGTAAAGGTCCGCAGCAATTGCTTTAGGGTACCATTAAAGCGTTCACAGAGACCGTTAGTCTGGGGGTGGTACGGGGAACTGAGCAGGGTCTTGACACCACAGACCTTCCACAACTGTTGTGTTAGGTCTGCGGTGAACTGGGTCCCTCGGTCGGATAGGATTTCCTGAGGGAATCCCACTCTGGTGAATATCCCAACTAGGGCACTGGCGACAGTGTCAGCCTGGATATTTGTCAGAGCGACAGCCTCTGGGTAGCGGGTAGCATAGTCCACTACTGTAAGAATATACTTCTTACCCGAGGGACTGGGGTTAGGTAGGGGTCCCACTAGATCGACTGCCACCCGGCTAAACGGTTCCTCAATCACGGGCATGGGTGACAGTCGAGCTTTAGGGTGGTCCCCTCTCTTTCCTACTCGTTGGCATGTATCACAGGTACTGCAGTAACGCCGCACGTCCTTTGAGATCCCAGGCCAGAAAAAGGTCTGTGTGATCCTGTAGGCGGTGCGGTTACCCCCTAAGTGTCCTGCCAACGGAATGTCATGTCCAATTCGGAGAAGTTCCAACCGGTACTTTCTGGGTACCACTAGTTGGCGCTTCTGTGAAGGGATACAGCCTCTCCTCCTACCTTGTGTCAACCTGTATAATCTGTCACCTTCCCATATAAAACGTTCCCGCTCATCCCCCCCACTGTCGGCTAATTCCCGATACTTTTGGAGAGTGGGGTCCTGTCTAGTCTCCCTCCCAAACTCCTCTGGGGTGTCCCAAGCTATGGGTCTTTCTACCGTGTTAGGGCTGAGTGTCTGTTTGTGGCTTACCTGGGTCTCCCGGTCTGCTGGAGGATCGTCTTCGATACGGGTCTGTGAGCGGGTGGTCACGGGACAGGCAGCAGCAGTCGTGGGTAGATAAGCTGAAGCCAGAGGGCCAATGTCGTTGCCCAACACGACTTCAGCAGGTAAATTGTCCATGATTCCTACTGTGGTCTTTCCCGACCCGACTCCCCAATCCAAGTGTACCCGGGCAGTGGGTAAACGAAAAACAGCCCCCCCTGCGACACGGACAGCAACAGTGCGTGTAGATACATGCTCCGGTTTCACAAGATGCTTCTGCACCAAAGTGATGGTAGCGCCCGTGTCCCTTAGGCCTTGTGCCACCTGCCCATTTACACGCACCTCCTGGCGGTGATGCTGGCGGTTATCTGGGGATGCAGCTTGTATGGGGTTTGCCTCGTATAGGATGCCCAAACACTCCTCAGGGCTCCCTTCTGTTTCCAGGCAGTGAGCAGCAGAGGTGCGTGATGAAGGGGCCTCTGTGTTATTGGTTGATCGCCTCCAGTTGTTATTGGCTGATCCCAAGGGGCAATAACGAGCAATATGTCCCGTGTTGCCGCAGCGATGGCACGTAATTTTGTAAGCATCCCGGGGTTGGTTGTTAGACCCCTGAGGACGTGGGGGTCCTGGGGGGACTGGGGCCCGAAATTCTGTGCGTGCAGCGGGCGTTGGGGTGCGTGGCTCTGCCCTAGAGGTTGGTCGTGTGGACCCTTGGCTCACCTTTCTCGACTCTGCGTATTCGTCCGCTAGCCGCGCTGCCTCGATTAAGTTAGCAGGGCGACGATCTCTCACCCAATCCTGTATGTCTGCTGCCAGATCTTGGAAGAAATGTTCCATTAGGAATAGCTGTAGTACTTCCTCTCCGGTGTTGGCATTGCACCCTCGTACCCAATGTGATGCCACCCTTTGTATCTTGTTTGCCCATTCCATGTGGGAGTCTGCAGCCTTCTTTTTAGACTCCCTGAAGTGACGGCGATACGTTTCCGGGGTGACGGCATATCGGGTGAGCAGTGCAGCCTTCACCCGGCGATACTGTGCAATATCTTCCTCAGTAAGTGCCCGAAAAGCCTCATTTGCCTTTCCCGATAGCTTTCCGGCCAAAATAGTGACCCATTGGTCTAGTGGTACCTGGTGTAGGGAGCACTGCCTCTCAAAGTCAGCCAAATACCCGTCAATCTCTTCCTCACTTTCCACAAACGCTTTGAACGCAGTGAAGGGTATTTTCTGTCCTGTAGCAGCGGGTGGGGGCATATGAACTGCAGGTGCAATAGGTTGTCTAGCTCTTGCCAGTTCAAGTTCGTGCCCCCTCCTATTTTGTATCTCCGTTCTCGCTTCCCGGAACAGCTGATCTATTAGTTCCACGGATGTCGCTGGGTACATGGATAATCTCCGCTGAACAAGATTTGTAATTTCCTCCTCCTCGCTGACAGGGTTAGGTTGGTCTGCGACCTCCATGGATCGATCCATCTCGTCCAGCTCCAGTAGGTCAGCTATCAGCTCTCTCCGTGGTCGGTTGCTGGCACTCCTTCCTCTGGTTTCCAATAGATCCTTTAGTGTGGGTCTTTTCAGCTTGGCGTACTGGGATTCCATTCAGCACTTGCTTTGGGGATGAAAAGGACCATCCCACCGCTGCCACCAATGTAACGGCTACCCAGCTGTAGAGGGGTATCTGCCGTTGGAGATGTCCTTTTCTGTGCAAGCTGCTGTGTAGTAATAGAGTCCTTGTTCCCATCCACGATATCCCAGGGTATAATCCGGCAGTACTGAAAAATGAGGCAGAGTAATGGCACCATAAATCCCCTCCAAGAACGAGACGAGGCTACGTTTTGAAGGGTCAAGTAGAACTGAGGTCTGGGAGAACCAGCCTGCTTTTTATTAGGAACAAGTACACACAGGACACTCCCAGGGGGAGGATGAAAATAACCAATTACACACAGGGTAATACCCCCACGTCTCCTCCCCTCAGATAAACACATAACATAATTATAACGTACATAAATTTACCCACATTCTGGATGTACCCCAAAAACAGGGGGTACACCTTTAAGTCCAGCACCGCTTAATAGCTACCACTCAGGGGAATAACATATTCGAATTTCAAGTCATTCGGTTGTGGGGTTCGGGAGTTATGGGTCTTTGAAGTTTTGACCGACCGCACAGGATTTTCAGCCGAAAAGAGTTCCACAAGTTCTGGCCTTGCGGTCGGTCCCCGTTCGTGAATAAAAACCCCACGAACCCCTTGCCCTCCACAGTAATCCTGCCGTTCGCCTGAATCCCCATGCATGCTTAAACAAAACTACCGAACGGCCGGTCGTTCGGTAGTTTCAGCACGAACTTACGAGCTCCTGGAGGTCTCAGCGGTGTTCGCCTGTTTGCGTATCCGTTTTTAGTTCCATGCGTTCACAGGCAAACACCGCCGTTCGTGCGTAAGATGGCCGCGAACACGTGTAAAGTCCCGAAATGGCGGCCACCTATTCTTAGACAAAGGGATTCGTCTGAACCATGCGAACGGCTCCACAATCGCTGGGAGGTAAAATAGTAATTAACTGTTCCCCTGGGTGGTCTGATGTTCGGTATTTTGGGTAGCAATAGTTATACGAACACCAGTCATTCGGTTCTGTTTAAACTCCCCAGCAGCACTGTAGATTAAGTTCAGGCAAAACAGTACCGGGTTCTGTTACAGTTGTACTAGGAGATAGGTAGTGTGCAATTGTGGGTACTTTGGTTGTCATTTGAGAGATGTGCTCACTTACCCTAATGAGACTACAGATTTATAACACAGGAAGAAACAACAAGGAATGAGCAACAGGATAGCGTTCGTTTTTGTGTGAGTATATGCCATAGTCCATAATTATAGTGGGTGGCCATAGAGTTTGTACAGTTTAGACACTTTACCCGAAGCCTGCCTGTGGGTGTACAGTGTCCCGCATCCATGTTGCTTGCTGCAGGCTTTCCCGGCTCACAGTGGGTCGGCAGGTGGGAGCTGTCGGAGGAGGGGTGCCACCTGGTGCCTTTTTGGTGTTGTGCCTTCTGTTGTATCCCCACCGATGTCGCGGCGGTCTCTCAGAAAGTTTACCATTCCTTGCTCTGTGAATGCGAGCAGGGTTGCGAGCAGGCTGGAGGCGTCGTCGTCTCTGGCGCCATTTTCTAGCACTCTTCCACTTGGGGGTAGCTTGTCAATGGCGAGAGCTGGGTGATGGTACGTCAGGCAAGGTGACTTTTGGCTTGCAGGGCTGTACCTGTTCCAGTTTGTCGGCTAGTTTTACCCAAAAGGTGCGCTCTAGCCGCTTCAGGATATCAGGCTCCTCTGTGCTGTGGCTTGTTATCCACGTGGCGTCTGCCATTGTAGTTTGCCCAGTTGTTGCGGGCTGTCCACGTGATCCGGTCAGCTGCTCGCAGTATGGCCTGGCTTTCTCCCCTGGTTGGACCGGGATAACCCCCACCGGTCCAGGGGGGAGTGTCGTGTCTCCCGGGCCGCCAGTGAGAGGACGGGGAAAGTGGCCGTCTCTCCCCAGATCCAGTGCCTGCAGGCCGCGGTTAAACATCTCGGGTTGCTGTGCACCGATTCTCAATCGGGAAGAATCCAGAGATTTAGTGAGGCACTCTGAGCTCAGGTATGGCAAGCTTGTGTAGGTGCGAGCCTTTAACAACGAGTTTTGGGCGATTTCTCAGTTTTGGCTGCAGGAGCTCAGCAATCGTGCGTCTACTCAGGAAGCCAGTCAGGCTTTGATACATTTTTATTAGCATTTAATGACCATTTTCTTTCTATTGTTAGTACTAATGGAATCACAATTCTGACAAGTACATGTCTAGGGTAAAAAGTACTTCATGCCACTAGCAATTTCTGATATGCTGCATCCAAATGTCCAGTCCTGTAAACAATGAAATTGCAAAATAATGATTTGCAGTTCATGCATTATCTCAGGAACCCAGTCTAGTTTGCATACTCTTGTAAGCATTCTGTAATATGCAGAACCTGCCAACCTTTGACAGGTTCTATATCTGCCTTATCAGCATCATGTCCAGATGGTGAGTTCTCCTCTACAGCTGGATGGCTATAGCATTGAAACAAAAGCTGTCACACACACTCCCTGTATTGTGTCACTGGAGTGCAGGGCTTCCCTTATAGCTTAAAGGATCATTACCTCCACATTTAGGGAATATAATGTTACCCTAACATTTTCTTTGTTGTTTAAAGATCTCACCTACACCAAGCATTTTGCAGACTTAAATGTTATCTCAGGTTCTAACAATTCTGTCTTGCAATCTGCTGTTTGTTTGTGTGCATGACCTGGTGTTTTACTGACCAAGTTATCTACTAAACATTTGTCTACTAGCTGCTTACCAAGACAAGTGATCCTGACAAAGTCTTCAGCTAATCCCCATGTTCTTCAAATACACACAACCACCCGTGAACAAAGTGATCTGTATAGAAAAAAATATATATATAACTTAACTTATAGATACACTGCTTCCCAAGGTTATTTCCCAGCTGATAACCATATGACAGAACTGTATAATTGATAGGATATTTTGGGATTCTGCTAGTGTACCTAGAATAGAGGATAAAAATATTGCTTGATACTATAAGAATTAAATGATTGATATGCACTCACATATTCCAAAATGGTAAAGCGTATTATGGATGCCTCCCCACGATGTAGATGGGGGTTTTTTCTTTAAATATCCCTCCTCAAGTGATAGCCGATGGGGTATCAAGGTCAGCAAGATGGTTCAACAAACTGCAACCCAAGGAATACTTCAAAGGCGATTTATTCACTTCTTAAAATCAGTAGGTGTACAAATAGAAATTATAAAACAAAATATGAAAGAAACACTGGTCCTTCGCGTTTCGTCCTTACACAGAAGGACTTCCTCAGGGACCTCTTTCAATAACATAAAATAAAATCAGCAGTACAAAACCAGAAAGCATCCTAAAAAACGCTACCAAACAATCAATCAGGTACATTATTATATATCCTCTAAAAATTACCAACTAAATACTTTTTTTTTATCATGAATGTAAAACTACCTATCTAAGTTGAACATTCATGATATCTGTCACAATACACCATATATTGCAAAGGTGATAATGTATAAATTAATTTCAAATATTAACAGTGATATTTGGTATAATAACATAGTAAACAAATCTTTAAAGTGGCATGAGTGATTATATACTCAATTACACATCCATATTGTGCCTACCAATTTTTTTTTTTTTCCTTTCTCTCTCCTTCCAAATAAACATGAAATATGTATCTCTCTTAATTTAAAAAACAAACTATATCCATATCTACATTTAGCCCCCTTAGGGTGAGAGTACGTAATCTGTGAATCCAATATGACTCTCTTTGTGCTAATCGTTTCTCTTTATTACCCCCTCTCCAGTGTGATTGAATCTGTTCTATCCCTATACAACGCAATCCTTTTAGGAAAAAAGTGAACAACTATTACAATGTAAGGGAACCGAATGGGTGTCTAGTTTTTTCTTGATATTATTAATATGTTCTAGAAGTCTTACTTTTAAACATCTCTTTGTACGGCCAACGTATTGGCTGCCGCACGGGCATTGAAGCAAATACACCGCGCAGTCCGAGCGGCAACCAATCTCTGATTTAATGGAGAACTGTTTCCCTGTGACAGAACTGCTGTATGAGGTAGTTCTATCATTGTTCACTTGTAAACAGGCTTTACAACTTTTGCAACCCTTAAAACCTTTTGTCCCTTTTTTGTTTCTAAATCCATTTTTTTAAAGCATAACTTGGTGCTAATAAATTCTTAAGATTTTGTTTTTTCCTATAAATAATCTTTGGCTTTTTTGACAGATGTTCCCCCAAAATGGGGTCCTCCAACAATATTGCCCAATATTTATATAAACTCCTTTTAATTTTTGGGTGATCCACATTATATTGTGTAAAAAAAGCCTGTTTGAAATTTTCCCCTTTTCTTTTATTACTGGGGCCATCCATTAAGAACTCATTCCTGCTTTTCTTAGACATCATATGAATTTCTCTTTTTATCTTTTTCTGGCTGTAACCTTTTTTAACTAATTTATCAGCTACATGTTGAGCTTGTATCTGAAAATCTTTGGTGTGGGAACAATTCCTCCTAACTTGAGTGAGTTGTCCCTTAGTTATCCCCCTCAGCCAAGGCTGATGGTGACAGCTATGTTTGTGACAACATGTAGCTGATAAATTAGTTAAAAAAGGTTACAACCAGAAAAAGATAAAAAGAGAAATTCATATGGCATTATTCTATATGTTCAGCCTAGAAAAACACTTAAAGAGTGTTTTGAAAATAAATGTAACTTACTTAATCCAGGGCCGGGGTCGACATACCCCGATATGATGTCATAGAGAAGCCTTGGACTGGACCATTCTACCGGCTCAGGGCACATGCTCTGAACCGGCAGGAGGAGTGGGACAGAGAGAGGGAAAGGAAGTAATTAAAAAAAATAGCAGAGGGGATTGGATGAATCGGAGCTTCATTCAGAGTGAGTGTGAGAGAGAGAGCAAGGAGAAGCAGTTACGTCTGTTGCCAGCGTGCAGTGCGTGCGGACGACAGGTGTAATTTATGCACAAAATTGATATTAGGCAGCCCGGGACAAAGTTCTGAAACTCACACAATTACAAATATCTTTGGAAGTGCAGTGTTTCAAACTGAAACATTGCACACGCAGATTCTTGCCACCATCATAACTTTAAAAAGCGAAAGTGGTCATGGTGATTGGAGTAACACTTTAACAACTGTTTTTGGCCAATATAGTTAAAATGAGGCCAATGCTTGTTTTGTTTTTTGAGTTTGTAAATGTTCTGTTCTGAAAAAACTCTTAGTTGAGTATCAATTACTTAAAGAAGAATGGCAACTTCATAGAATTTCTCATATTATATTCACTTATCCCCTACAATTGACAAATGTGTATTTTTGAGTTGTAAAAAAATCAATGCATTCCTCAAATGGCCAAAGAGGGATTCTTTCATTTTAGGGGTGATCTTGTGAGTGATGAATTCATGACCAACTGATGAGCATTAGTGTTACATAAAATATTTATAACAATATCCTATTTTTACAAGCATTTAAACATCTTTATTTTAGTCTAGTCTTATTATTCCCATAACAAATAATGGGAGAACCAGGTGGGCTGAAACTGTACAGTCTAGGCTGATTTCATGATCACTAACTGTGAATGTGTGGCTTGGTTTAATATACGATCGCACTGACTGACAGTAATAGAATCAGTGACAGTCAGCCTGCATAACTGATTATACCAGTTGCAATCCCGAAGGCAGAACACTGCACTCAACCACATATTGAACCCAGATGTCATGTATAAAAATTGTATTGATTCACGTGATCAAAATATAATTTTGCCTATTTGAAATTCAATGTTAAAACCCCACCAAGCGGTGCAATTTTGTCTTATTCTGGCACAGTGAAATGCGTTGCCTCATGCCACGTAAGTACGGAGAAAATTATTTAACAATGCATTATGGCGACAGAACAATTTGCCTTAGTAAAACAGTCTGTTATGTGCACACGGAAGGTTCACTAAAGTGCAGGACCGGCGAGTATCAGAGTGGAACTGAGCGTCTAAAATCGGGACTTGCTCGCGTAAATGTGACAGCTGCAAATTATGTAGGAATGCACACATTGGGTCCTACCATCCTAGCTCCCAGTTATTCATTATTACTCTGTCCTTTGCCCCTAGCAGTCAGCATTGAGAAGACATGCAAAGACAAGGAGAAATGAAACAAGATGCAATATGTGCCATGTCTATGTCTGGACTGAATGGAATAGTGATGTCGACATAATGTTAATTCAAGTTATATGAGATTTTCTATTTTTTATCAAGTGGTGTAATTTCCTGGGAAGTGACGGTTCCCCTTTCAGAACATATTTTGGGAAATCACAGTATGATTTGTACAGATTGCTCTTGGAAGGCAAGATAGAAAAGAAAAATAATATTGTGAATAATAAATAAATTTTAACCCCGTGAAACAACTGTGCATTGTCCTATTGTCCTTCAGATGTCCCTCGCACAGATGTTCTCGGCTGTCAGCAGCTGTTCTTCATTTCATGCTTGTGATTGAACAAGTCACATGCGTCAAGTTTGTTAAGTGTACCAAGCTAGCATTATTCTATAAAAAAAAATCTATGGCCTTCTAGCTGCTGTGGACTACAAATCTAATAGTTCTCAGTCGGTTTGTCATTTATATACTGTATACAGAACAAAGCCCGGTTGAAAATCTAGGAATTTGTACTTTCACAACAGTCGTACAGCACTAGTTTTTTGGGGATCCGAATTCTCTATTGAAAAAAAAATGAATATTAACAATTATAGTTGAAGTAATTTAATATATTTTATATATATGGGTTTTAAGTAAAATGTTAAAAGGGCACTCTTACATTATTTGGTAATTTTATTCATTTTGTAAAGCTAAGGCTATCCCCGCACTGATAGTCTGTCCTCTTACCAGCAGAATCGATAATGTGGTATTTACACTATGTGTTGCCAGTATTAATTTTGCCCAACCTGGCTGCCACTTAAAGGGACACTGTAGGCACCCAGACCACTTCAGCTCATTGAAGTGGTCTGGGTGCAGTGTCCCTGTCCCCTTAACCCAAAATAATACAATACACAAAAGACACTCACATTTGAAGTTGATGAATTTGCAATATTATCCCAGGCTTTCTATTTTCTCCATTTAGCCCTGTCTAGGCAAGGGAGTCACTAGCCAATCAGGATGCTGGTGTAAAACATGTGAAGCATTTTTCTTAACCATTTTTCACACTGTAATATGGCCACTATAGCAAACCTCCCAACATGCATCCTCCTCATTTGAGGTGGGTAGGCGGAAGCCTGGGTAATGTTACCAGGGGAAAAGTGGGGTTTTGTCAAAGAAGCAGACAGGTCAGCCAAAAAAAAAAACCTTGTAGGGGACCTTTTTGCACACTGCACAGGGTAAACAGGTCTAATGATGTGCTCACACTGAGCTGCACGGTGACCACTCCTACGTGTCCCCTGATCCGGGATACCAGGGAACTAAAGTGAGACAGCAGGACAACACCCCAAAATTAGGACTGTCCTGCCAAAAGTGGGACAGTTGTGAGACATGCTGTAGTTTTTATGTAGCCATGAATGAATAAAGTTGGACATATAACTATGCTGATTTGGAGTTTGAGTTACTTTTCAGGCACCTGTAGGCATGAAATTCTTTGGGACCCAACCTCCTAAAAACAACAAATTGTGCCTAACAAGGTCCATATTATAGAGGATGTCCATATTATAGAGGAGGTTGGGGAGGATTTTAGAGGTAGTTGGGGAATTATTAATAGAGAGACTAGCTGGGGAGTTAAAAGGGGAACTGAGGAAGGTTAAAGAGAGGGCACCAGGGAGGCTGACAAGATAGGGAGACTGAAGAAGAGGGTTAAAAAAATGGAACAATCGATTTTTGCTTCATCCGTGCTGCTAATGTCAAGCCTAAACACCTGTAAGTGGGCCCTGCTCACATATTGTCCAAGGACATATTGTCCAAGGAATGTCCAAGGACATTCACAACCCAGCATAACAATCTATGAGTTTGACTGTGTGAGACCTGTAACCTCCAGTGTAATGATCTCTGGTCAAGTAATTTTCAGAGGTTACTCCTACAGATACATTTTCACTGTATTCAGGAATATAAAAGACCTTTTTGATTAACACTATCTTGATTGCTTTGCTATTTAAATTAAAATAATAAAATACATGATTTTTTTATTTATTATTATTATACTGTCCCTTTGAAATGCACACAAACCATTTTATAGGTAAATAATGAAAAACCTATAGGACTGTGAAAACCAGATAGCAGTCTGGCGATATATTACTTTCTCAATATAGAATTTGTGATAAAAAGGCATTCTATTTTTACCAGTACCAAAGTAGGTTGCTATGGAAACTTTTCCAGTGTTTCCTTGAAACCAATTACACAGAGAAATTGCTCTGGAAGGTTAATTATACAGTGTAAAACAAATTTAAGAGGTTTACTACATAGCAATAAAATACATTTGAAATCCAGTGAAAGACATTTTTAGCTTGTATTTGTATACAGGGAGTGCAGAATTATTAGGCAAGTTGTATTTTTGAGGATTAATTTTATTATTGAACAACAACCATGTTCTCAATGAACCCAAAAAACTCATTAATATCAAAGCTGAATATTTTTGGAAGTAGTTTTTAGTTTGTTTTTAGTTTAGCTATGTTAGGGGGATATCTGTGTGTGCAGGTGACTATTACTGTGCATAATTATTAGGCAACTTAACAAAAAACAAATATATACCCATTTCAATTATTTATTATTACCAGTGAAACAAATATAACATCTCAACATTCACAAATATACATTTCTGACATTCAAAAACAAAACAAAAACAAATCAGTGACCAATATAGCCACCTTTCTTTGCAAGGACACTCAAAAGCCTGCCATCCATGGATTCTGTCAGTGTTTTGATCTGTTCACCATCAACATTGCGTGCAGCAGCAACCACAGCCTCCCAGACACTGTTCAGAGAGGTGTACTGTTTTCCCTCCTTGTAAATCTCACATTTGATGATGGACCACAGGTTCTCAATGGGGTTCAGATCAGGTGAACAAGGAGGCCATGTCATTAGATTTTCTTCTTTTATACCCTTTCTTGCCAGCCACGCTGTGGAGTACTTGGACGCGTGTGATGGAGCATTGTCCTGCATGAAAATCATGTTTTTCTTGAAGGATGCAGACTTCTTCCTGTACCACTGCTTGAAGAAGGTGTCTTCCAGGAACTGGCAGTAGGACTGGGAGTTGAGCTTGACTCCATCCTCAACCCGAAAAGGCCCCACAAGCTCATCTTTGATGATACCAGCCCAAACCAGTACTCCACCTCCACCTTGCTGGCGTCTGAGTCGGACTGGAGCTCTCTGCCCTTTACCAATCCAGCCACGGGCCCATCCATCTGGCTCATCAAGACTCACTCTCATTTCATCAGTCCATAAAACCTTAGAAAAATCAGTCTTGAGATATTTCTTGGCCCAGTCTTGGCGTTTCAGCTTGTGTGTCTTGTTCAGTGGTGGTCGTCTTTCAGCCTTTCTTACCTTGGCCATGTCTCTGAGTATTGCACACCTTGTGCTTTTGGGCACTCCAGTGATGTTGCAGCTCTGAAATATGGCCAAACTGGTGGCAAGTGGCATCGTGGCAGCTGCACGCTTGACTTTTCTCAGTTCATGGGCAGTTATTTTGCGCCTTGGTTTTTCCACACGCTTCTTGCGACCCTGTTGACTATTTTGAATGAAACGCTTGATTGTTCGATGATCACGCTTCAGAAGCTTTGCAATTTTAAGAGTGCTGCATCCCTCTGCAAGATATCTCACTATTTTTGACTTTTCTGAGCCTGTCAAGTCCTTCTTTTGACCCATTTTGCCAAAGGAAAGGAAGTTGCCTAATAATTATGCACACCTGATATAGGGTGTTGATGTCATTAGACCACACCCCTTCTCATTACAGAGATGCACATCACCTAATATGCTTAATTGGTAGTAGGCTTTCGAGCCTATACAGCTTGGAGTAAGACAACATGCATAAAGAGGATGATGTGGTCAAAATACTCATTTGCCTAATAATTCTGCACTCCCTGTATTTCCCCCATATCCAAGATGCAACTTAGATCTTCCAAATGTTATACACCCTAAAAGTGGAATGATTGGGGTCGTGACTTTGATTGGAAGTGAGACAGCCATAGCGAGTCTTATTATGTAGTGTTTAATAGCCAGATACTTGTTGCAGTTGTCTTCATGTAGAAAGTCGAATTGGTGATTTAGCCAGATGGTAGTGAGACTAAGTATAAGTGGACAAGATTCAGTCTTCAAAAGTGGACAGTGGCGTCTCTAGGATTCATTTTTAGGGGGGAGCACATGGTGGGCCAGGGACAAAAGTAGGGGGGCACCTTTAACCCCGCCCTCGCCATAGTTTGACCTCACCCCTGCCACATGATAAGCCCCGCCCCAGACACAATGTGTTGTTGTTTTTTTAATAATTATTAAGAAACAAACACATTTCCCTTGATACAGTGTCATAGTTGCCAACATTTGAAAAAAAATTCCAAGGACATTTTGCAGCACAGCTATCAATTACTGTCTGTGTATAATATCCCTGGACAGTCAGTGCTCTCTGTATAATACAGGGTTGTGTGTATAATAAATTGGGACAGTCAGTGCTCCCTGTATAGTGTTGCTCTCTGTATAATACATAGCTGTGTGTATAATATCCCGGGACAGTCAGTGCTCCCTGTATAGTGCTGCTCTCTGTATGATACAGGTCTGTTTGTGTATAATATCCCAAGACAGAGAGCAGCACTATACAGGGAACACTGACTGTCCCAGGATATTATACATGCACAGATCTGTATTATACAAAGAGCAGCACTATACTGGAAGCACTTACTATCCCGGGATATTATACACATACAGATCTGTATTATACAGAGAATAGTATTATAGTATTATTCAGATAGCTGAGCATATACCCCATGTCCCAATTTTTAGACTACTAGTACCTGTCAACAGCAGCTCCCAGATACGTGTAACAGGGCTAAAGTGTGCGGCAGCTCACACAGATGATTCAGCGGTAAAGCACACTCGCTGGTAGAGCAAAACTGGGAATCCAACACAACAACTCACAGGAATAAAAATTTTGATTATTGATAGACTGCTGAGTACATACACACAGTACACTGAATACGAACACCAAGAGACTGCTGAATACACACACATTTCTGAATGCACACAGACTCCTGAATGCACACAGTCGTTGCTGAATGCACACAGGCTGCGTCCATACACACACACACAGACAAACACACAGACACAGACTACTGAGTCCATACACACACACACACACGCAGACTGCTGAATCCATACAAACACATAAACAGACTGAGTCCATACACACATACAGACTGCTGAGTCCATACACACACAGACTGTTGAGTCCATACACACAATTACTGCTGAGTCCATAAACACACACAGACCCATATACTGCTGAGTCCACACACACATACACACTGCTGAGTCCATATACACACACACACATATACACAGACTGCTGAGTCCATACACACACACAGAGAGACTGCTGAGTCCATGCAAACACAGACACACAGACTGCTGAGTCCATACACACACACAGACTGCTGAGTCCATACACACGGACTGCTGAGTACATACACACACAGACTGCTGAGTCCATACACACACACACACAGACTGCTGAGCCCACACACACACACAGACACATAGACTGCTGAGTCCATACACACACAGTGGGCTGCTGAGTCCATACACACACACAGACTGCTGAGTCCATACACACACACACACACACACACACACACAGACTGCTAAGTCCATACACACAGACACACAGACTGCTGAGTCCATACACACAGACACACAGACTGCTGAGCCCATACACACACAGACACACAGACTGCTGAGTTCATACACACACACAGATGCACAGACTGCTGAGTTCCTACACACACACAGACTGCTGAGTCCATACACACACACCCACAGACTGCTGAGTCCATACACATAGGAGGACAGAGTGTGCTGCTGGGCCCCCTCTTCAATGTACAGGTAGCAGGGGGCCCTCTGTGCACACATATATATAGCGAAAATCGCTATATATATATATATATATATATATGTGCACTTAAGGAATGTGGGGCTCGGACTGCCAGAGTAGTTCGGGCCCCCCAGGACTGCCGGGCCCATGACAACCGTTATGGTGGTCATGCCCTGATGGCGGCCCTGCTGCTGAGTCCATATATACACAGACACATAGACTGCTGAGTCCATACACACACAGACACACACACATAGACTGCTGAGTCCATACACACAAACACAGACTGCTGAGTATACACACACAGACACACACACACAGACTGCTGAGTCCATACACACACACACACACATACATACACATACACACAGACTGCCGAGTCCATACACAGGCACAGACTGCTGAGTCCATACACACACACACACAGACTGCTGAGTCCATACACACATACACACAGACACAGACTGCTGAGTCCATACACAGACACAGACTGCTGAGTCCATACACACACACACACAGACTGCTGAGTCCATACACACACACAGGCTGCTGAGTCCATACACAAACAGACTGCTGAGTCCATACACACAGAGAGACTGCTGAGTCCATACACACACACAGAGACTGCTGAGTCCATACACATACACAGACTGCTGAGTCCACACACATACATGGACTGCTGAGTTCATACACACACAGACTGCTGAGTCCATACACACAGAGAGACTGCTGAGTCCATACACACACACAGAGAATGCTGAGTCCATACACATACACAGACTGCTGAGTCCATACACACACACACACACACACAGACTGCTGAGTCCATACACAAACACACACACACACACAGACTGCTGAGTCCATACACACACACAAGCTTCCTCACTAGCAGGCTAGCAGACAGACAGACACACACACACACACACACACACCTGAGCATTTCAAGCCTACCTGTCACTGGAGTCTGTTGCTGGGCAGTCAGACAGCCATCTTCTGGCCTTTCCAGCAGCAGGGCTTATGTGCGGGAGGCGGGGCTTGGTTTTGGGGCGGGGCCTGTGCCAGGTAGCCTTTCATTGTTCCCCCCAGCATCTCTCCACAGACAGCACCCAGCACCGTTTTAGCTGCTCTGTCCTGCATTCCCTCGGGCTGTAACAGACTGTTACAGTCCGAGGGAATATAATTTAAACACATGGCCAGCAAGTTGCCTGCATTTGGAGGGGCACAGCATGATGTCGGGGGGCCATGGCCCCCCTAGCGACGCCACAGAAGTGGATATTAACTTAAATGGATATGCTTAGCACAAAAACCACTACATCTTAAGGGTGCGTAAACCATGTCTCTGCAGACTGACAAAAGTAAAGTTTGCCATTTGTGGGAAACAGCTGCGTCTACATTTGTAGTCATATAAAGCTTGAGTGTAGAAATTGCCATGCATTTACTTCTTTATGACAAGGGGATTAGCTGCTGGGAGAAAAAGGTGAGTAAAAACACTTTTATTTTTATTTTCTGGGTCAAGGCCCATAATCTATACCCTTGGAACATGTAAATTAAAAATAAATATATTCATAGAAAATACATTTATAGAATTGCTATGTATGTGTATTTTTTTTACAGTTTTGTAAACAAATGAAATAGTTTCATATGGAGAATGTCTTAACAAAAGCAAATGATAAAAGTGGTGCTGTTTCCATTAAAATCAATGGAATGCTTTTTATAATAGTTTTATGATGAGAACTTGGTTCTAGAATAGTTCTTTACAAGCAAACACAATCTAAAAATATATTAGCAACACCCCCGGTATCGGACAAGAGACAAACAGATACCATGTGACATTTGGTTACCAACTCATCAGAGTGCATAGCGTGCAGCTGGCAAATCTGGCCGTTCTAGAGACATCCATGTACAAGTTTGTAGACGTCTCATCATCTTGCAAAACCGACACTATCACATGGCATTGTAGCATAGTCTTTACATGAAATGCTGCTAA
The DNA here is from genome assembly GCA_933207985.1 of Pelobates cultripes. NCBI lineage: Eukaryota > Metazoa > Chordata > Amphibia > Anura > Pelobatidae > Pelobates > Pelobates cultripes. The sequence continues at coordinate 279,021,979 of OW240915.1, read as the reverse complement.
CAAACTTGTGTCATGTGAGTTCGGCATTGAAATGGGTTCTGTGAGTCCAATTCTGTAGTCACTACAACAACAATATACATTGAATTCAAAACTTGGTCACGGTATCTTGCAAAATGTCCCTGTGTCAAATCCCCACTCCACTGCTCACCTGTCTCCACAGAGACGCCGCACCAGAGCAAGACCCTCCCTGCAGAGCGGCCAGCCCAACCATCAATGCTGGCCACTTGTGGTCCTCCAGGCAAAGTCGCTTCTTGAACGCAGCTGCATAGAAGGCGGACCTTCGGGGGAATTCTATGGCACGTGCGCATCGAAGCAAGGCTTCTTAGAGATAGAGGAACGGAAACCAGAGAAGGGCGTGTACATGAAGATGGAGCTACAGTAAGTGGACATGCCTCTTCTCCCTATTTAAACTCCTCTAACCCCTACTGACTCTTTGCTCAGTTATACTGTGCTCCTGTTGTTTTAATACCTTCAGTGCCTGTCCTGTTTGATTCCTGGTATTTCTGGTATTTGACTCCAGCTTGACTCCTGACTACGATTCTGTGCCTCCTGTCCTGACCTTTGGCTCTCCTGATCATTCTTAGTTTGACCCCTTTGTACTGCGTTCTTGATTGAGTTAGAGCCTTTTCTGCATCTTGGGCTTCGTCTCCTAAACAGTGTCCTAACACACTAATGGCAATTTTCCCATAAGTGGTGGAAATAACTGGAGTACAGCCATCAAGATGAATAAGGTTATGGTGCAAAAAAAAATAACAACAAAAAAAAAAAACAGGCAGCACCATTGCCAGGTAGCAATAAGACCAACAGCTTTGGCCTAAGAGTATATGTTATGCTCTCTCCCACATAGCATTCATTCCCTCACATTTACTTGTGCTCACTGAATAAAACTCTTCATCTACACGTTGCTGTATCATTAGCTCCAAATACAGTTAATTAAAGTGTCATTTTCACTGAATATTTAATTGGTGGCATTATTTATCTTTCAGCATTACCGAGGACGAGGGGCTAACAATGCACAGGCACTTTAATCAGACCAAGGACTTTTCAGGGCCCTACTTGAGGTTCCTGTTTGGGCCCCCTTGCTAACATCCTTTAGACCAGATTTCCCTGTAATCCTAAACTGTGGCCCCTCTCTAATTATGTGAACATTTTGCTTTTGTGTTATTCAAACAAACCTGTTAAACAGTAGGGCAAGACTTTTTGACAAAATGAGTCTTGATTTCTGCCAAACTGCTCTAAAATAGTTCAACAAAACCGATGCACGCAGAAACCAAACTTCATCAAACTTCAGTGATTATAGTACTTGGAGCTTTATTTTTCTTAATAAATCTGACAATCATTGTAGACTATGGCCTCAATTTAATATATTTTTTTAATATATTTTTCAAAATATTAAAATATAACTACAGATATATAAAAATCATATCAGATAAAAATATCAAAATATTGAAATATTTTTCAAAACATTACGTTTTAAAATTGTATCCAAAAATATTAAACTGAGACCTATGTTACAAAGGAGGACCCCCCGAATTTCTCACTACCTAGACATTTCATGAACAGATATTAGTGTCTCTCCACATCTGCCTGTATAAGGTATAATTTGAGGAAATATAGAAATATAGCAATAGCTGGTGTAGGAGCAGGGCCGCCATCAGACATTTTGGGGGAACCTAACACAGCTCAGGGTCTGGGCCTCCAAGCCCCAATACACACACACAAACACACGCACTGATACAAAAGGACACAGATACACACACATACTAACCGACACACGTACTGAAACAGACATACACAAATAGGCATACAAACAGACACACATACTGAAATAGACATACACATATAGGCATACAAACAGACACACATACTGAAACAGACATACACATATAGGCATACAAACAGACACACATACTGAAACAGACATACACATAAAGGCATACAAACAGACACACATACTGAAAAAAAACATACACATATAGGCATACAAACAGACACACACATACTGAAACAGACACACACACAAACACATACATACACACATACTGACATACATACACACATTTTTCAGCCACCCTCCTGTTTCTTACCTTTTCTTTGCTGGAGGGTGGCGACAGACAGACAGACGTGCATACAGACATGCATAATGACATACATACATACATACACACATACTGACATACATACTTACACACAGCTCATTTTTTAGCCACCCTTCTGTTTCTTACATTTTCTTTGCTTGAGGGTGGCTGGGACTGATGGGAGTTGGTGTGGGCTTTTCCTCTTCACGGCCTCCAGGCCCGTGACAACCGTCAAGGTTTACACCCAATGATGCCGGCCCTGCGTAGGAGTAATATACTTCAAAAATAATAGCTTGCAAATTAAGCATTTCTAGAACAGACTGTAAATAATTGAACTAGAGACATTAGTTACATAAACAACCTTTTAACAGTATAGCACTCAGCATAATAAATTAGCCTTTTTATAAACCACAACATATAATTGATAAGAGTATCTTTGTAAATCAAGAAGATGAATTATAGACTCGATCTCTCTGATAAACTGTTGTGGCTTACCTATATTGCATTATTATGATGGAAATTAGACTATGATTAAGTAAAGGGGACAGCTAATTTGTTTCTAAGAGAGCAGGGGGGTTCTGCACAAATGACCCCAAACTTTTTACTTATGGAGTTATTCGCTAAACACAATTGTTTTCCAAGTGGACAAAATTCAGTTAGAATAAAATAATTTCAACCATATTTTCCATACATGTTAAAGACACAATTGGTTGAAGTTCTTTCATTCTAACCAATTTAGCACATCTCATTCGGTACATTCCAAGATTTATATTTATATACATTTATAACATATAGAATTTGCATATTTAGCACATATTCGATTTACTGGATCTTACCTGGAATCAGGAAATCTAACTAAATTCAACTTTATTTTGTAGGTGAATCTATTTAAAGCAGCACTATTTGCCCATTAGCTTCTGTGAAAATTGTTGTAAAAAATAATATATGAGAGTTAGAATGGCCCTTGTATACCTATTGTATACCTCCCATAAACTCCCATAAACTCAAGCCAACATGCTGGGGTGGGGGCACATTTTCTAAACAGTAAGCCATCAACGACTGCCAAGCTTTTAATACCTCATCTCCTGACCAGTGGATGGTGGATTCTTAAGATAAGCGTAGTTGGCCTTTATGTGTATTGGTAATTTTAGTTTGAAATGGGGCTCTCTACCTGCCCTTCTAATAGATTGTTCTGTTGTAACCAGTGTTCTTCCAATTCTAAAGAGCATTTATCTCAATGTATCTGCCACTGTTCAATCTAATTTACTTTAATTGCAGTGGTACTATAAAAATGCTACTCTTGCAGAGTTAGGGCCACTCTCTTCAAACCAAAAAGCACTTTGGGTGGAACTGATAATGATAGATGAGCCTTGTGCCTGTGGCAGATTAACATTACATTGTCTTTTACTTGATGGTATTGTCAAACCTGTAGTGATGATGAACATGCATATCGAGATGTAGGTATAAGTGCATTAGTGATCAAATGTTAAAAATCTGAAATATGTACGTGGACAATGCAGGGTTTATTTATTAGGAAGAACAATTTTACTCACCGGAGTAAATTCAATAAATTAAATACTAAATACCAAACACACATATTTAGAAATGCTATGATGCATGAAGGACACACACTTGCATTCGTTTTTTGTTTCTTAAATTGTCTGTTTTATTAAATGATCTTTTCACTGATCCGTAAATATTTGCACAACAAGGACTGGCGCCATAGTCTTGGCTTTGGTTCTCCTACTGCCTGTGTATTTTATTAGATTTCAACAATGATGGCAGTGTATGCTATCTAGGTCACAGGATGCACTGTGGAAACAACACCTCTATTGCCAGAGCTCCTGTCCAAAAGAATGGAAAAATATGGTTTGTAAGAAAAAGGACATGTGCCGTTAGTTCGGTATATTAAATTTTTATTAGACTCGTCACATGTTCTGCCACAGGTAAAATGAATAGGTAGCCAAACTAAATTTTGAAGAAGGTTAATATTGCAGCATCTAAGGGCTCATTTGCAGATTCCCTAAGTAAATGAATAAAATGATTTGATAAAATGATTTGTGGAGATTAAAAGCAAAGCTTGTTTTGTTTCTTTCAATGTTCCGTTGGAACTTTACTGGATTCTCTGCTTATATTTTATGAAGTCATTATGCCACTGAGCCATGCATTTACTAGATTTAGTTATAAGTTATGAAGAAATATTAAAAGACTTTTACTTTCAAAATTATTGCTCACCACCTGCGCAGCATGCATTTTACTTACGAAGAAAAGAGAAATAGCACTTTTACAGACCACATCCATCCCACTTACATTATTGTGGTTTAATTTTACTCCTATGGCCTGTATCTCAGTACAATAAAGCTGAGTTGTCAAACGCCAGCCCTCAAGATCGGCCCCAAATATTCTTTGAATGCAATAGTGGGGCAGAGCATTATGTCTAACATATGTGGTCCAAATTTTGACATCCATGTTACAGAGCATTTTTTCAGCACAAATGTATATCGAAAGATCTAAAGCATCGAGCATTTGAGTTTCTTTCCATGAAACCAAACTCTGTAATGTTTTTGGTTTTTTTTACCACCTCGCTGAATCCTCATGTGAAGAACTTTGACTGTTATGGAGACAACACAGACTTAGAAATATGTATGTGAAATAAAATACAATAAATGTTGTTTTCCCCCTCCCCCCATTTTTGTGATCTTGGGAAATAGCTAGAATGAATTTTCTCAAACCTCTCTTTAATGGATGCAGTCCATTTATTGCTGAGCCCCCAGCAGCACACACAAATCATCTTAATGAGGTATTGATTATTTGAACCAGGTGTACCAGTGATGGAATTGAACAAATGCATGGAATGGAATGCATGTTGGAAATAGCTTAGATATTTCAGACTGACAGGTGTACAATCAGATTTTTCATCTCTAAGGCTATTATCAGTGAGCTATAGCCTGCCTCGCCAGATTTTCCTTGTCGTGTTCAAACTGTGTCAAAGAAATGTGTAAAACCTTGCTTAATCATAGACCGAAAGCAGAGTGGAAGACCCAAAACTCTGTCTGTGCCTAACAAACAGGTGTATCTAATGAACAGGTGGATGGGTTGCATCCTTGAGGATATAAAGAAATGCAGTGTATGTTCAGCATCTAGGGGATTAAGAATTTATACAATATTTTGATTTATACTATACAGAAATATTGGAAGGATTGGAAGTTTGAGGGATTATAAAATGTTAAAGAATGTCTAAATTACCAGGATAAAAGCAGAATTATACAGTACAGGTTAAAGGGACACTATAGGCACCAAAACCACTTTAGAGCTCCCTCCACCTGAACCTCTGTCCTCCCCTAAGCCTGAAGTCCCTTGCAACCCTTCCTCTCTGGTGAGGGACATCATAAGAGGGTTGAGATGCACAGAACGCTTGGCCTTGGCGCTGGAATGGAGCTAAGTCTTAGCTGTTTTCTTTAGCTGTTTTCTTTGAAAAATCCTTCCTTATACTCTTTGCTGCCCTGAGGCCATTATGCTCAATGCACTCCCCAGTCCTATATACACATATACATGTACAAACACATACATAGTTTGGAGTATTAGATTGAATGCATTTATACAACTAGTTTGGCATATTATTATTATTAGTAGTATTATTGATATTTATAAAGCATCAGCATATTCCGTAGCGCTTTACAATATTATCAAAAGGGGGAGATTTAACAATAAATGAGACAATTACAAAAACATACAGGAACAATAGGTTGAAGAGGGCCCTGCTCAAACGAGCTTACAGACTATAGGAGGTGGGGTATAAAACACAACAGGACAGGAGGTAGCAATCAAATAAGATGGAGTGAAGCAGAGCTGGAGGAGAGAATACAGTTCTGCCCTTTAGGAGAGAGCAAGGGACAGGTATGTGGGGTAGAGGTATGACTGAATGGTGAATGTGACTAGGCTGGTGGTTGGATGAAAAGTTGTACAGAATTGGGAGAGGACATGGGGATGCTTGTTGTGCTGAATTTGGCTGTAGTAGGGGAATACAGGATTTAGTGGGGGGGGGGTAAAGGTTTTAGTGGAGTTAAATGGGTTGTAGTGGGAAACAAGCTGTAGTGGGAGGATTGGGGCTATAGTGGGGTATATTGGCAATGGTGGGTGGAAAGTGGCCATAGGGAGGGAGATAGGGGCAACAGTGTAGAAGATAGTAGTGTGGAGGATAGTGGCTTCAGTTTGCGGGGGGAATAGGGGTTGTAGTGGAGGGACAGGGCCTATAGCGGTGAAATTGGGGTTAAAGTGGGAGTTTAGGGACTATTGTGGGATGGATAGTGGTTATAGTCGGGTGACAGGGGCTGTAGTGGGGGAAATTGGCTATAGCAGGAGGATAGGGACTATTGTGTGGTACAGTGGAGGGACAGGGTCTGTTATGGGGTGACAGGGCTATAGTAGGGCAAAAGAGGCTGTATTGGGGTGACAAGGGCTATACATAGGATTTAGTACAACACAAACATACATTACATATTAAAATAATACATCTGATAACAGCCGTGGTGAGTAAGCATGCTGGGTTTAATATTTATTATTAGGCAGACCCATCACATCACAGGATCAAAGTACATCATTTTTGTTCATGGAAAAAGCAGACATGGTTACACATCAAGAATTGGAGGTCTACACCATCAACATTGTTGCATTTTTGGCATCGCAGCTTTCTAAACATGACAACGAAATATAAAACAATCAGGGTTATTCTCTAACGTGAAAATTCAAATTGAATTCAAGTAGAATTTTAAAGTTTAGGCCAAAGTATTCAAGCTAAAAGAATAGCTCTGCAGGCGCCTTTTGCAGCATGCAAAGAAGTCTTGCGTTGTGCTTGGAACCCAAATCATACCTTAGGTCTCTGCAGAGTGGGTTGAAGTGGCTGGATCTACAGTTCCACTGCAAAAATTCAGAGAGTTTTGAAATGTGTTCCTGTAGCAGTGGAAAAGGAGAGTGGGGCTTGCCAGGATGTGAGGAAAGGGTTCTAAAGGAGTAAATTGTTTCTACAAAGCAGTGTACCTTTCGGGCTAATATAAATGAATATACTGTACAAAACTCGTGAATTTCTTGCAATTGGGTTCAGCTTGTCTTTAATCTGCCTCTGGCTGAAAGTACTCAATAATTCATTATTTCGGATTATTAGTTTAAGTGCTACAGATTGGCTTTTCTTGTTTACTGCTCAGCTGCTAAGATAGGGTGTAGAATAAGTTCTGTGACAAGCAACAGCTTGATTCAGAAAGCCATAATGATATTAATGGAAGTAGGTCTAGGTTAAATAAACTGCTTGGCTGCAACAAGTGAATGTCAGGATATGTCTGCTGTACCATAGCAATTTCAGATCCGCTCGGAAGCTTTATTAAATACTTCATATTAAGGGTGTGCTTTCACGGATTCAGACATCGCAGCAACATCTGGTCTTCATATTTACTTTCAGTATCAATAGCCTCTATTGATTCTAACTTTGGAAAGAAAGGTTGTCTCATACTACTGGCCCGATATGTGACGTAGCTCTTTAGATCCCAAAAGGGCAAGTGGATTTGTGTACTTCTATGGAAGTCAGTAAGTTAGTAAGGTGCTTTATACCTGTTCCTTCAATGTGTAAAGGGACACTGTGGTCACTATAACCATTTCATCTCTTTGAATGGGTTATAGTGCATGGAGCCCCCTGACAGCGTCCCTCCATTCAGAGTTAATCCATTGTAGAGCAGTTTCACATTAAATAAGGGCCCCTTCTGGAGGTGTGGCTAAGGCAGAGATTACACACTTCCTTGCTGTCATACTCATTCATACTGTCGGTTGGAGCTCTGATAGGCTAAAAACAATAAGCTGACACTCTCAGCCAATCACAGGTGCCTATTGCTGCTTAAGCTAAACTTCCATTACTCCTGGGAGGCAGCAACGGCTACAGAATTCATCAGCAGAGTTAAAGGACCACTATAGTGCCAGGAAAACATACTCGTTTTCCTGGCACTGTAGTGCCCTGAGGGTGCCCCCACCCTCAGGGACCCCCTCCCGCCCGGCTCTGGAAGGGAGAAAGGGTTAAAAACTTACCTTTTTCCAGCGCTGGGCGGGGAGCTCTCTGCTTCCTCTCCTCCTCTTCTCCTCCTCCTGGACTGAATGCGCACGCGCGGCAAGAGCTGCGCGCGCATTCAGCCCGTCGCATAGGAAAGCATTTACAATGCTTTCCTATGGACGCTGGCGTGCTCTCACTGTGATTTTCACAGTGAGAAGCACGCAAGCGCCTCTAGTGGCTGTCAATGAGACAGCCACTAGAGGATTAGGGGGAAGGCTTAACTCATTCATAATTATAGCAGTTTCTCTGAAACTGCTATGTTTATGAAAAAATGGGTTAACCCTAGAAGGACCTGGCACCCAGACCACTTCATTAAGCTGAAGTGGTCTGGGTGCCTAGAGTGGTCCTTTAAGGTTTTGGGTGCTTCACATACACAGTTGATGGTGTACCATTAAATGTTATTGATTTTCTGTTCTCTGATTATTTACATGTGGTGTTAAGGGAGTAACCACAAAGGTGTTAAAGTGACCATAATTACAGTTCTACAAAAAATGATTATTCTAAAGTTCTTTTAATACATAATGCTTCTACATACACACACACATTACTACACATGCTGTTACCCACACACACATACACAAAAATACATGTACTCATAAACATGCACTCAGACATTTCCACACAAGACTACACATATACACACACTATTTATAAACCATTTTTATAATATTTAAACTGTAAAGTTATTTTTTATTAGTATGGAAGGGGTGTTTGGGGTGCACGAGAATGTGATGTGAATCTGGTCCTGCAAGCACAAAGAGGTCGCACATTACCACAAACAACTCTGGCAAACCAATTCTGGTATGTATAATATCTGCATGTTATCACTTTATACATAGCACGGCACTGTTTGCAGCCATATCTTGGTTTTTTAAACAGGGTGGTGTGCAGCAATCTGCAGACTAAGCATGTTTGCAGCCATGGCTTGTGGGAATTAGCAACTTGTGAGGCAGGTGAATGCCCAGAACACACACTGTACACACAAATTGGGTGGATATTGGATAGTATTTGATAAAGGTAAAATGCCTCCTTTGATGTCACTGATCCAGGGGACTGTATTATCGCTGCAGTGGATTTTACAAATCACTAGTTGTAAGTCAATGTACAGTAACACAATGAAAGAGGGACACCATAACTATACAATAAGGATAATATAGTAATAATATAATTAGAATACATATTGCAACATAATATACTGTAGCATAATAATGTTATAGTGCTAATAAAAGCCACAGAGAGGTGTTAAGAAAAATTAAAAAGACTCATGGCAGACCAACTTTAAAAAATGCAGAATGTTTTAAAAACATTAAATATAAGCCTTAATTGTATGCGTGTTGTGGTTTAGTTATACAGGATGGGAAAGGTTGCAAACAATTTAGCAAAATTAAGGTGCGGCATTTAATTCACTGAAACCAGATATCCTCAAAAGTTAGATGTGGTTAGTTTTCTGAAATATGTGAACGCCCATTATACTGTATATAGATTTGAAAGAGTGTAAGACGGATTGAGTTGATAAATCCCCATACTGTCACTCTAACTCGGGGTATGAAAGTATGTTGAATTAATGAGATCCTCATATGGAGTCAGTTAATTATGGCTCACAGTTTATAATAATCATCATTATTTTGTTTTTTACCAGAGAGCACTTTCCTGGGAAATTTTAAGAGACCTATTAAGAATTTATCCAGATAAAATGTAGTTGCAAAGACGCATTGTTGTGAATTTTATTATTGAAAGCAATATTATGCACTCAGACACACCAACAATACAGAGCTTATTGAAAAGAAAGACACAGGATAGAAAAGAGGCACAGAATGATTTAGGCCTAAAATAGGGACTGTCATTCCTGAAAATGGACATGTTACACTTAAGAGGGTCCTACTGGCACCAAGCTACTAATCATCACGAGAGCGTAAGCCGAGTGATCTCAGCACATTAATGGGCACCCGTCCAAGCTTACGTAGGGTTTCATACTGAAAATCTGCACTTACAGAGTCCCTGCACCATGACCACTTTAATACACTGAAGTGGTTGTGGTGCTTTGAGTATCCCTTTAAGTTGTTCTTGGACTACAATTCACAGCGTTCTCAGTTAATGGCTTGGCTACAAAATGTGTTAATCATCCCATTGCTAAGGGTGTTTATGAAAGGTTTGGGCGTCGATAGCTGTCAGAAATACTCACCTGCTTAGTACTCTGTCCTACGCCCATAGCAAATTGATCACAAATCACAATACAATTATAAAGTTGCCTTCAGCCAAAATTCTAACCTTTCTCATATACTCATCTTAATGATGGAGAATATAATCTTGCTATATGCAAGTTTATTTTTGCACTAATATGCACATGAGTGTAAGCGAATTGCAAGAATAATATATATTTATTTATAAATAAAATATTTTATCAGGAAAGGTACATTGAGATTTCTCTCGTTTTCAAGTATGTCCTGGGTCCACAAATCATTGCATTGTTACATTAGGTACAACAAAATACAAAAACAATATTAATACACAATATATACAAAATTTAACATAGAACAGGCAGGAAATATATAACCAACCATGACAGGTGCATTCTGTTTTGAGGTATGTAGAGAGGGATCTCTTAAATGACTTTAGGCTTAGGGAAGATTTTAAATTGTGCGGGAGGTCGTTCCACAATTGCGGTGCTCCAAAGGAGAAGGAGGATGTATATAAATATAAAAAAAATTGTGCCTCACATATTAGATAATATGCGTCTGAATTGATGCCAATTTCAACTAGCATTTAGTAAGTATTTGTTCAATGTCCTTAGGTGTTTCTGTATAGCCCTAAGCATGTTCTGGTATATTATGTGATATTCTGGTTTTGAAATTGAATTGCATGACCCACCCCCTCTGGATTCTTTGACTTTTGCCATACTTATTTATTGCAAGTTTTCCAGGTCCTCTGACTGCAGCCTGGTTCTCATTAACCTCTGTTCCTCTGCCTCTATGGAGGTTTTCACATTAAAGCGTCTCCCCTTTACCCCAGGCTCCTACCACCTTGAGCATTTCAAATTACTGAAGTGGTCATGGTGGTTGAAATAAGCCTTTGAGGCTGACTAATCTAAGGATAGGTTATGCGTCTCGATATACTGTTCCTGATTCTTTATTGACCTCTAGTTGAGATCTATACTTTACCTGACTCTATGGTGGCACAGAGATGGGTAAAGCATAAACTGGGAATGTGAGAACTACGAGAACGGGTAAAAACTCAAATAACTGAATAGCTTGCAGTTAGTCCCTGCTTGGGTCTGAAAACAAGTTTTGCTCACTTCTGCCATAACAGATAGAATCTATGACATCAGCATATCATATTCATCCCACCCATAGCAGCAGACAAGATTTAAAATGTCGGCAAGTTCCCTTTGTACAAGTAATACAACAACCTTGGACAATCATTTCCACCTTCTCTGGGCCTCGTCAGTGAGGTGTTACTGCTACCACTCTAGGTAGTGACGCAGTGAGCATGGGGTCCATGTTTGCATTAACTTCGGGAAACTCTAAGAAAATGCACTGAAGCGAATACATATGATATGAGAACCTAGATTATTATTTATATATATATAGCATAAAACAAATTCTGCAGCGCTGTAAAATGGGTGAACTAACAGACATGTATCTGTAACCAGACAAGTTGGATGCACAGGAACAAAGAGACTGAGGGCCCTGCTGAATGAGCGGGGCATAGTGACACAAAAGGTAAGGGTAGGGTAGAAAAGAATGCTGCTAAGACAGTATTCACTGTTTTGTTTTGATAACAGTTGCAGGAGAGGAATCTGCATATCAGACTGATGCTACCCAAAAGTGCTGACCAAATCTAAATTTCAGCGAATTTACCTCTGTACAAGAGGTACAGCGAACACAGGCAATCATATCTGCTCTCTTTGGGCCTCATGAGCAAGTAGTAGATGATACCGTTCTAGGTATAGTGAGCACAAGGTCTATATTCCAAAATAGGGTTGTCATTGTGGAATACAGAGTCAAGGTGTATATAAGTGTAGGTCTAGATGCTTCAAATAATGAGTTTGCAATTGTAATGGGATTTTCCACAATGTATCTTTACAGTGAACCCTAATCTATAATGTGTCTGCGATGTACTATTATTTTGTCACAATTAGCTATAATGTGTCTTTTATGTATTAGTATTTTGTCATGGTGATATAGTCTATGTTAGTAACTGATTCTATCTGTTAATCTCTGTGTGGGGGTCTGTGAATATTGTTACATTCTATTGCAATCCATCCTCTGATGGGAACTGCTGTAGGTGACCCAATGAAGCAGCCTGCTTTGCTGTTCTACAGAAATAAACCCACCATCTGCACAGAAGAAGCAAGACTAGTCTATTATTTCCATAAACTTCCACTGAAACACTGTCCCCTTGGGCACTCCAGATGCTGTGGACTACATCTCCCATAATGCTTTTACAAGCCGGATTTAGTACTTATATGCTAGTAAAGGGAAATCAATTCATTATTCAAGGGGGAACCCAAAAGCGTTGTTTTGATTAACAAATTGATTTCATCTTCACAGCTCATGAATTATACATAATGCCTTTTTTGTCCTAATCTTTAATATGAGGAAGTGATAGGACACTTAGGAGTCCATTGTCACATGGTACCATAGCCATTACAGTATAACCTTAATAATATTCCCCCAAAACAAATAGAAATTACAGTAATGTAGGTGACCCAATGAAGCAGCCTGCTTTGCTGTTCTACAGAAATAAACCCACAATCTGCACAGAAGAAGCAAGGCTAGTCTATTATTTCCATAAACTTCCACTGAAACACTGTCCCCTTGGGCACAATTGTGGAACGACCTCCCGCACAATTTAAAATCATCCCTAAGCCTAAAGTCCTTTAGGAGATCCCTCTCTACATACCTCAAAACAGAATGCACCTGTCATGGTTGATTATATATTTCCTACCTGTTCTATGTTAAATTTTGTATTTATTGTGTATTAATATTGTTTTTGTATTTTATTGTAACAATGTAACAATGCAATGATTTGTGGACCCAGGACATACTTGAAAAACGAGAGAAATCTCAATGTATCTTTCCTTGTAAAATATTTTATAAATAAATAAATATTAAGGAGTTCTGGTCATCCATGTGCAAAAAGCCGAAATTTTGAAGTCTTCTTTCAACTTTGTGAGTTTAAAGACAATTCAGTAAATTATTTGTGTTTAATACATTTACAAAGCATGACACTTGGACCATTTCTTGGCTAATCGTTTACTAGATACTGACACACACAGAGTAAATTACTAAAGTGAGCGTTCAGAGTGAATTTAAAGTTTAAGGCCAGAGTAGACAACTGAAAGCATAGCCAACCTAGAGATTTTTTTTCACTTTGGCTATTTTGACCCTAAATTTGAAATGTACTCGAATTCACTTTGTATTCTCACGTTATTGAATAACCCTGACCAGTTATTTTTTCTTTTAGTATTGCAACATGTAGATGTAGCACAAATATAATGAGCGTTTCACTGTCTAGTGCAATTAGTATTTTGGAACTGAATTTTTTATTTTTACTTTTATTTCTCATCCACATAAACTATAAAGAAGACACATACAGTGTAATGTTACAGTAACAAGTAATAACCAAAGTTCACAATAACTAAGTTGTAACCAAAGACAGAAATAGAACCAACCCTCAGAGTGCGAAGAACCCAGCTCAATTACAATGCTAGGCGCAGTAAAAAACCCTAATAGTAATACTATTTAGAGTGCATTGTAAACCACATTACTAGATAATAAAAACAAGTATATTTAAAAACAATATGAATGCTTTTACTACAACTTAAAGGGAAACTATAGTGACAGGTTAACAAACTCGTTTTCCTGGCACTATAGCTTCCCCCTTTGTCAAGAACCCCCTCCGTAGTGCAGAAGGGTTTAATAACCCCTTCTGTCACTTACCTGGGTCCAGCACCGATGTACATTGGTGCTGTCTTAGCTCCACCCACGCAGCTCCCCTGCCAACGTCTGCCAGCGGAGGAGACCTAATACACATGCCCAGCAATGGCCACGCTCACATTAGGATTTCCCTATAGGAAAGCATTGTTCAATGCTTTCCTATGGGGATTCCGGTGACGCTGGAAGTCTCCATGCATGGCGTGAGGACGTCCAGTGTCGTTTAGACAACCAAAAGTCGTCTAAGCATCCGAAAGTCCCTCTAGTGGCTGTGTGGTAGAGAGCCACTAAAGGAGGACTTAACCATAGCAGGTAATTATGAATTAATAATTACATGCTATGGGTTAAGGGTGATGGGAGTTTGCACCCAGACCACTTCAATAAGCGAAAGTGGGCTGGTCTCTACAAATATATAAAAACAACAATATTTATAGTTATGGGATAATTCTCACAATTTATTATTTATTTATTTTTTAGCTACAAAGCTAGTACAACAATATCCTTTAGACACTGAGCTATTGAGGATGTGCTAAAACATTTTGTAAAAACAACATGAAATGAGACGGCCATAGTAGTAAATCTAGGAAATAGAAGAAGATTTGAAATGATGAGGATCTATAGTTTATCATTTACCCGCCCCTTGATCTTCTCTTATTATTTCTACAACTGTTCTTTCTTCAAGTCCTACATTGGTCCATTGCACCTGGGTATCTTTGTCCTTCCGAAATGTGTCCAACTTCTACCTTTTGGCTCTCTCAGTTGCTGTTGCTGGGACATCACTGCATGTTCTAGTCTTTTTTCCCTCCAAAATTGCGCTTACTCTTATTTATCAATGTGTTTGTAACATGCAACATGATAAAAATAAATTTGACTTTGTAAGACATTAGTTCAGTATCTTCTACAAACTGATATTTATATTGCACCGAGGGGACATGGCCACTGACTCATCCAGTGTTAAATCAAATAGAAAATAGTTTAACACAGAACTATAAGACGGTGCCATGGGTCACCAAGCGCCATAGCCCCTTCAATCTGATGAAGTGATTATGGTGTCTAGAATGTCCCTTTAAAAAAATTAGTTGGCTAATTTCTGCCTATGTGGTGCAATTATATAAACCAGTTTTACTAAGAGACTCTGAGACAGGCATCCTGGAACATGCATTACCTAATAGCGGTGCTACTGAAAGAACCATAAACTATTGAAAAGACATGAAAAGAGACCATAGAAACTCACAAAATACAATTTTTAATCTTTCAAGGCTGCTTAAAACCACCTAATTTATATGAAACAAATATGGTACCAAGTCCACTAAATAGGTTGACTATTCCAAAATAGGAGGGTACTTTTTGTATAGTTTGCCTTTCTCATTTTAAGAATCGTCTCCCAGACTATACACGCCTTTCTGCACCCAAATTAGTTACTCTACATAAAAAGATTGATTTCACAACACACTTCAATTGTTAATTCAAAGTGATGTATCACAGCAATTATTTGAGAGTACGAACCACCTTGCTGTCACAACCTCACTATATTGCTTGACAGGAGATGTTAAAACCTATTAATTTACGCAATACTGCAGGGGAGACATGCAGAGAGACTAAACAGTACGATTGTCACTGATTTTAGTTTGTTTATTTACAAACAACCTTAAAAGGACCACTACACACCCATAAAGCACTTCAACTTGCATTAGTGGACGAGGAGTATCACATTTAAAAGGCACTTTATAACTTTATAAATATGCAAATTTCTATGAGAAAATAAATTAAATAATGAAACATCCCCTGACTGTCAATCAGACAAAAAGGGAGGTTTGCTTCCTCCTTCTGTTAGCTCCCCTAAGTTACTGGAAGTGGAGTAGCGCTCTACTTGACCTCAGATCATATTTCTGTGCAGTGCACAACACACACACAAGCAGACGTGAACGCACAGAGGGTTAGCTTCACAGGCTTCTCAATGAGGCTATTTTCCCGTGAATGGACTGCTAGTTTATGGGGAAAAGCGGATGGCTTGCAGAGGCAGCAGCAATGAAAACTGCAGCTTCTGAAAGCTCTTTTAAGATACAACACTAATGAACACATGCATGAAAATGCATGCATATATTAATTTGGGGTATATCTACTAAACTGTGGTTTGTACTTTTTTTGTCCCTTTGGGCAGTAGATTGCTGGCGGATTATTTAAGATTTCTTTCTTTTTTTTTTTTTTTTTACCAGTGAAAATACTAAATGCAATATATTTTGTTTAAACAGAAAATCAATAAATGCCATGTAAATCTTATAAACGACATGCTAATGTAATTTAAATTGTTCTGTATTATTATTTCATAGTACATTCTTTTTAATACTTAAAAAAATGGGACAAGAATGGTAAACTAGCTATCATATTATCTACTCACATCTTAACGGAACACTCCAAGCACCATAACCACTACTGTGCAGTCTTCTGGCTATGGCATATTAATGTCCTGTTGCTCCTGCAGTGCAAGAGTCCTACCATTTTATTACAGCTTAACCCCTTAAGGACACATGACATGTGTGACATGTCATGATTCCCTTTTATTCCATAAGTTTGGTCCTTAAGGGGTTAAAAGCGAAGCTGTAGTCCGCTAGGCACAGCTCCTCATCTCCCCTACAGCCTTTAAAGAGCGGGTAGTTCCTGCTTATGAACTTGCGTTAGTTCTGTTGCACTAAGGCCTTCGGTGCAGGACTACCAGCAGATTATTGCTCTCAATCAATAAACTAAGCCTTCAGACAGAGAGCTAATAAACAAAGAATTTTAAAAGCCAATTATTGACCCGTAGCCTCTGTTATTATAGTGGGACAATTTTTTTTAAATTTTTTTTTTTCATATTTAGCAACAATAGATGGTTAAATCTGATAACACCCAACTTTTTTTTTCTTTTCTTTTTTAATTATAAAAACTTGGGTGATGTTGTAGGAACTGATACAAATGGGAGAGAACATGGATACATGCGCATTATTTGACACAACTATATTTGATGTCTTTCTTTTTGTACCATTTAGGAGTATTTAAATTTGCTTCCCCCAGTTATACTATTGCACTGGATGTCTTAGGTTTCCGGGTGTCATAATTCAATTGTTAGCGATCTTTGGTAGAAAGGTGACACTTGAACTACAACATCCAGAAAGCCTTTCTGTACCCCTAAAACATAGCTGTAAAAAGTGTTATGGGGTTAACTAAGCTAGCAAAGTCACTTCCTCTTCTGGGCAGAGCTCACTGCAGAAGTTGCAAAGTTGGTAATTTTTAGCAAACATGAAAATAAATTTTCAATTAATTTACTGATTTGTATACATTGATATATTTAAAATATTATTAGCATAATGCATTGAAATATGAATGGATAAAGGCAAGCTGACTGCAAAATACATTGCTTAGCCAGGCTGGCTGTCCATCATTCTAGTTAAAAAAAATATAGGAGGTACCAGGTTTAGCCTGAGGATTTGGCTATGCATATCTAACCAGTAATAACGTGTATATATATTTTTAGTATTTTTCTTTATTTAAAGTTGAATGCACATTATGGGTCGCCAATAGCTGGTTCTCTATATATAGGGAGTGGGGATAAGCGGTCATTCAGGGTCTGTGCTGGAGGGAAGCCGTAGTCTTTCATTTACTAACACAGTCCATTTGTTCTTCACATGCACTCAGTTGTCAGGCATCTGGTGAGTGTTTCAGAGCTGTTTGCCAGCCCTACACACTCTCTTCATTCCCATGAGTCAAGTTCATCAGGAAAGAGACAACAGAGGCTGCTGTCAACCCCTTCCTTGCCAGAAATAGCAAACCAGCACAGCTTGCCAGAGTGTAGACAGCGCTAAGAAATACCAATCCTTGTAGATGTCAACTCAAATGTTACAGACAGTCATGAGTTGTTCTGGTATCAGGTGGCTCTAAGATGGATGTCTCATACCAGTCTGTCACTGAAAGGGTTAAGAGACCCGCCTAGATGTCCTACTCTTTGTCCTGTCTCTGGGGTCTGTTTACTAAACAGCGAATTGTATGGCGTTAACATTATTAG
Organism: Pelobates cultripes; assembly: GCA_933207985.1. Classification (NCBI taxonomy): domain Eukaryota; kingdom Metazoa; phylum Chordata; class Amphibia; order Anura; family Pelobatidae; genus Pelobates; species Pelobates cultripes. The sequence goes on along the minus strand of OW240915.1, from coordinate 279,003,835 downwards.
TATTTATATACTCGCCAGCATATTCCACAGCGCTTTACAATTATAGAGGTGACGGAAAAGATATTGTTGCTATGATGTGAAAAAAATGTTTAATTCAGTTGACCAAGGTATTTTAATCTACACTTGCAATCTGGATTTCAGTTTACAATAATTTCAATATTTATTGAAAAGACCCCAAAATGAATGCGAAGTAAATTTCAAAGTTTAGGACAATATAGTCAAAAAAAAATTGACATACATGGTTATTTACCAAGCTCTGCATTTTAGCAAATTCAATCTAAATGGTAAAATTACAGCAAACAAATCTGATTTAAAAAACCTTTTGTAGTGGCATGGTTTGGCTATTTCAGTTGTAATTTTGCAATTCGTAATTGAGTTGCTAATATTAGTGAATAACCCTCTTTGTATTTTTAACAGTTTACATTTTAGTGAATTAATCTGTAAATGGTTACATTTAAAATTAGAATAGAAAAGTTTAAAACTGATTTAAAATTGCATAAACCTCACTGCAGCTTTCTTACTAAATTAACTGTTTAATAGATAAACCCTTATTTGTTAAACTTTACTGTTATGAACACAATTCTCTATTTTAGAATGTGGTTAGAGATATAGAAAATATTTTTTATTTCAAAATAATCTATATTTATCAATCTACCCTAACCGCACCTCTTCAACGATAAACTCTCATAGCTAATATTTTTCTTGAATACCGTTATGATTTCTTCATTTTATTAAAACAAAATAATCTTGGCACAATTAAACCAGCGCAGAAAAATAAATCAATAGACTCCAATTCACACCTTACATACCAAAAAAATAATTCTAGCAAGCTAGGAAATGACCACACAAAAAACCCCCAAATCAAATCAAAACAAGACAAAAATCCAATCAAAACCACATTATAATCGATTTCTCTTTGAGTAATTGATTGGAAAAGCTTGTCCCAGACAGCCAATAATTGAATATACAGGGTGTCTAGCGACTGACACCTTTTCTACAAGTAACTCACGACACAAACCCTTGTCATACTTGAAACCGAGAGAAATCTCAATGTATCCTTCCTGGTAAAATGTGTTATAAATAAAATACAGGACAGCATAGGGGGGACTACAACTGCTTTTAAAGAGCCCCTCTCACTGTCAGGCAAGCCCCACAGAGTTCAGGACTGCAGGATCTAAGGTGAACACGTGAGTGCTGTATGGATAGGAAGAGGTTAAGCTTTCTCATGGGTCTGTACACAAGAGCAGTGTCATTGTAGTGGTGTGCTGTGTTCTGACAGAGGAGACATTGTTGCCTGTGAAGCAGGCTGGAAGCCTAATAAGGAAGTGCTGTGTGCTCTGACTGCAGATTCTCACTGTGATCGAGCTCCAAAGAATCTTTAAATTCCAATCTCATGGAGGATTAGCTGGGAGGCATTTTAAAGGATGGTTTCCCCCCCCCCCAAGGGGGTCTTCAGTTAAGTGTACTGGTTCCCTGGGTGAGAGACTAACGGATCTGGGTAAATATCCTGTTTCTTTTTGTTTACTATGATAATATGTGCATGGCTGCTGTGGGCATGGAGGGGAATAATGTATGGGCATATGGTGCCCATAGGATCTGTTCTGCTCAGTGTGTTTATAGTTAATGCAAGCTGGATAAAGTTAATAAAGCTTCTTGTAGCCATGTGTTTAATCTGCCTTGGAGCTGCTCTGGAAGGATACCCAGCTAGCTGTGATTGGATTTATTGTACTTGTGTTATCAGGTTTCTAATGGAAGCCATGTGCACCGTTTACAAGGATCTGCAGGTCTTAATTAGAATCTAGAATGGTTGGAGAAGCTCTCAGGGCTGTTAGGAGAGCCATGCTGCATGTCTGATAACTTGAGTGACTCTTAGGGCTTGGTTTGTTTTATAGTGAATTGTGATGAGATACAATCTGAATTGCAACATTTAAATTGGAATAGCTACATGAAAAACCTAGATTCACTGTATGAGTGCTAAACTTGGAATTGTATGGCAGAACAGCTGATTTGGAGTAGTAGCTAACAATTTGAAATTCACTTTGTAGTTCTGAGCGTCTACACACTTTTGTTGGTATATAACTGGTATGTTGTGTGTTTTTAACCCCTTAAGGACCAAACTTCTGGAATAAAAGGGAACCATGACATGTCACACAACACGTCATGTGTCCTTACGGGGTTAAATAAAAACCCCATGTACTGCTGAAATATCTGCAGGGCTTTTGAAACTGCAATTTTTTTCATTGTGCTGGAAATTGGTTTAGATGTTTGTCTGGTTCCAGAACCTGTTTTGCAATATTTGTATGTATGGAATGCGGTGTCCTAGGGCTTGAATGTGCCTCGAACAGACTATTCTATTACCACTCTGTGTGCCCGAGGACACATTGCTGAAGGGTTCCCTTGTCAAACTGTGTATTATGATCTGTTTTAAACTGAACTGCACATTTTTGCTATAAATAAATAATATTTATAGGGGGGGGAGGGAGGGAGAGGAGGTAAAGAAAGCGAAATTATTGTGCTTTTGGTTTCTTGTTCCAGTCTTGACAAACTTATTAAAAATACAAAATGTCCCCAATTCAAATGTTTCCAGCGCGGTTATTTTGGCTGGAATTTTACCATCCTGTCTTTCTTAATTTGCCATAATTCAGTGTTTAGTAAGTAAGCTCCCACGATTAGCACAGTATAATCACGAGTTCTATCATTTCATGGCTGAAATCTGTAATGCAGATCTTGCACTCTGTGGTCGTTGCCAGAGATCGTCATGAAACATATTGTAGCGGTTTCTCCCTACTCAATATAAATTGCAGTTATTTTGCACTTCTACATTTTGAGCTGACTGATAAAGTGTTTCTAAAGCCGTTCTTTCCGGAGCCTTGTTCCCATGTGTTGGGATTGCGCAAGCTATAGTTGCTTGCTGCTTGCTCCTTGCACCGTGCTCCTCTTGTGTTTACATTTTTCCTTTTGAGTATCAAACTTAAACAGTAACGCCGTCTCCATGCCGCCTGTCGAAAATAACTGTGAGTGTTTTTAAAGATCAGTCGTTGCGTAAGAGCAAGCAGAATCTCCAAGGTTTGCAGAAGCTCTGCATGTTCTCGTGCTGCACATTGATGGCAGAGCCATGGAAGGTTTCAGATATTCTACACGCTCACATACTGAACGTGGGTACAACAGACATTCAAAGTTTCAGAATCTTTGCATGTGGATGGAACAGCTATGCAAGGCTGGGCAATATCTCGTGATGCACATTTTACAAAATAGCCATGTCAGGTTTCAGAAGCACTGTCTCTCCTACTGGTGTGCGTTTCAGGAGCTCCACCTTTTCTATTGGCATTAATGGGACACTAAAGGCACCCAAACAATTTCAGCTCATTGAAGTAGTCTGGGTGTTTAGTCCCAGATCCCTTGACCATGCAAAGGCAATTATTGCAGTTTTTAATAAACTGCAATTGTGGCGAACAGGACCTCACCATGGGCTCCTGGAGGAGCCTGCTTGCCTGCCTCAGAATTATGAGCCATGCTGTAAGGCTTATAAAAGACTTTGTTCATGGGATTCCCTTGGACTGTTCGGGAACTGAACCAACCCACGAACAGCAGACCACCTCTGAGCTTATTGACCCTTGTTAACTTCTCCTGACACTTTAATCAGTGTGGGTTCTAATTGTGCGGCTGGGAGGCCGCCATCTTGTTCACAAAAATGCAGGCAGCGGTGTTTGGGGGTCGGAACTGAAATCACTAGTTTTACTCCTGAACACCGCTGAACTTTTGACGAATGCCTGCTTCTTCCTCATCCATGTCAGGAGAACCATACGAACAAACGCTACCTATAAGCCAGTGTGCTTTCGGTATTTCTTTTGCATGGAAATCCCGAAAAGGGACCGGCCGCTACCCCTGAATTCATGGAACTGTTTTGGGCATAGGACCATGTGTGTGGACGTTCAGAGATTCCACACTGCATGGATCTGAGCGCTATTTGGAGAACTTGGGTGCTCCGATTCAGGCTATCCGGACATGTATAGACTGTGGGGGTTCCTATGTGGGAAAATATATTTTTATGTGTTTTCATATGTTGTATTGTTTTGCTGAGTCATGGTGACACTGTATTTCTTGGGTGTGTTGTGGATGTGTTTTGGGTGTGTCACTGTGCTCAGATTTTGAATATAAGTGAGCTATTTGGCTGGAATAAATGAGACTAATCCCAGCATTAAGCCTTGGCTCATGTGGGGGGAACAGCTATACTGCTCTAATTACTGCTATATTCTCTTGGAGAGGTCTTCCCACTGGAAGCTGGATCCAGGTGTTGGTCCAGGGTGGGAAGGGACGGCGAGACCCCAGCCAAGCTGCGGCGGCTACATTGCGTGTGGTTCTCGGCGACTACAAGAAGCAAAATTAGCGAAGGTACAGCAATAATTACATCTGACGGTTAACTCCACCTCTAGATGGACTTCTGGGTCATTTGGTGACTTTTGGTCGCTTAACTGAAGCTGGATATCCTCACGCTATGCATGAGGACATCCAGCATCACGCAAACTTCATAGGAAAGCATCATACATGCTTTCCTATGGGGGGAAATACTAATGTGAACACAGCCATTGCTGTACATGCGCATTAGGTCTCCCCCGCTGGCTGACATCGACTGGGGAGGAGTTGAGGCAGAGCCTGAGCCAAACTCAAGGGAAACTTTTTGTTTTTCCTGGCATTATAGTTTTCCTTTAATTTACTGAACATATGTGACCTTTCAGAAGCTCTGCCCCTTCCACATTTACAGAACACATTGCTGGAGACTGTGCATTAAAGAGTGAATATGACCATTTCAGTGGTTTGAAGTGGTCATGGTGATTGGGGTCTGTATGTGCCACGTTTCAGTATGATGTGTTGTGCATAAAGAGAAGGTGCATATTATTTTTTTTTTTTTTTTTTTGTGTTCCTCCACTTCTAGCAACATCATTACCTAGCTCAGAATGAAAGTTCAGGGCCAACTTTTTGGTGAGCCAAGTCCTTAACTAAGCCCATCTTCCAAGACGTCTCTCCTCTCTAGTAACTATGAACAACGTCACTGAAGATGATTAGGGGTGTAAGGAGAACCTCCTAGCCTCAGTGCTAGATTGAAGGTGTGTGGGTTGTGAGTTTTTGGGGTTTGTTTGTGTGTGGTGGTTGTGTTTTGGTTGCCAATCCCTAGATTACTACACCCAAACAGAATCAGGGCTATTTACAAGTGTGCAAATTCAAAGTGAATTTTACATTTTAGGCCAAAGTACCCAAACTGAAAGCATAGCGGGCTTATTTTTCCATTTTGGCTATTTTGACCTTTAAAGTTTAAATTCGCTTTGAATTCCTACTTTATATGAACGACCCTGCAACCCTGCTTTTGGTTGTGGTAACCTTTTTAACAGATCAGCAGTGTGGGTTTGGAGAAGGTGCATTCACGCGCACTGTGAACTGAACCAGGTTTCAGAACCACATCCTTTACATGCTTCTACATTTACTGCGTGAGGTTTGAAATGCTCCACCCCTTCTTCTGCTGTACACGATTTGCCACATTAACCACACTTTCCTGTATATATAACAGAAACATGCTTTAGGATTTTGTGTGCGCATTCATGTGTTGCTTCAGATCAGTACATCAGAAAGGGATCGCAAAATCTTCATCTTTCTATGTTTTGTGATTTGTTTTGTCAATTGTACTAAAGTATGCATCTGCGCTGTTATCTGCAAGTTGTTGTGTTGTTTTTTTTGTTTTTTTTTAAATCCATTTTATTGATAGGTTTTTAAGGAAAAGTTGCAATACAAGATGGAGAACATTATCGAATCAATAGAATAAAAAAAAAAAAGCTAACAAAGGGCAGTTTCACATGTGAAAACCAAAAACATTTTTGAATTGCAAAGAGATGAGCTCAACAATAATTAAACTTTTACAAAAGATTCCTTGAGTTTATCAATATCAGCATCCCTAAATATCAAAGGACCACTATAGCCTTGGTAATACATAGGTTCCTAACGCTATAGTGCCCCAGTCACTGTTTAGGTTACTGGGCCCTGGCTACCAGGGTTAAAATGGTGACATTACTTTTTCTCTCTCTCTCGCAGTGCCGGTCTCTGGCATTCAGCTCAGGAAAGCATTAAGAGGCTACTGCACATGCATGACAAAACGCCACGCTGTGCCGTTCAGATGGCCTTTCTGAGATCATCTGATTGAAATAGTGCAGTTTTACTGTAGAACCTATCCTGTAGAAGTGCAATGTTTTCAGCTGAAGGGTTAAAATGGAGTGGAGGCAAGGCACCCAAACCACTTCATTGAGATCCAGTGGTGTGGATGCCTATAGAGACTGAAAAATGGGAGGAAAAGGGAATGGGGGAAGAATAAAGCGAGCAAAGTAGAGACCTTCTCAATTATTATTGAAATAATCTTAAAACTTTGCAGATATTAGTTCATGGAAAACCAAAACGAACAGAAGAAGTGGAGCCTATATATGATAACATGAGACCTGACCAGTTGTTCTGATATGATGCAGTTTAAAATCTTGGAAAGGAAGTCATTAAATTCTTGAAACTGGTCCTCGTGAAACCACAAATGTGCCCCCTTATCTGCATGTTATATCGGTGAAAATGTTTAACCGAGATAATGAATATTTTGTTCCATTTCAATATTTTTATTTTTTTTTAATAAAATTCAAATAGCTTTCACTGTATAGTGCGCTGCTGTTATGTACCGATGTGCTACCCTTATAAAAATAAAATCTTCTTTGACCTCGGCTACCTTTCTGCTCTTGAGAAAATTGGATTTTTGAGGATTTATTTACTAAACCTTAAACAATGAAATTGACATGAACTTCTGTTCCAATTCTTATTTTGGTCAAATATTGCCTTTCCTGCTCCTCTATTTTTCCCATCTTAGCTTTTGTTTACTTTATTCTTGCAATTCTCTTGTTGGTTAAATGTAGCTCATATTTATTTTTTATTTTTTTTTTTTTTTTAAACCAAAAAAAAATGGTACTGTGTGTCATTTTTGTCTGTTGTGTTGCTCCAGAATTTCCATATTTCAATTTGTGTGGTTAAGGGAAAGCTGGATTAGGGATTATCATAATGACCGTACATCCTCTTATATTACTGATGACTATTAAATGTACATCAACTAGGGCATTAATAATGTTATAGTAGCCTGGCAGTGTGCATTTCCCATAAACCTTCTTAGTAAAATACAAATATGATCACCCTGGATCACCCAGAACTTACCATTGTAATTTGACAGCCACTAGAGATACTTCTACAGATCTAGCAGAGTGGACCTCGGCTATTTAAATCAGATGGTCTCATCATCTAATTGGCGCTGTGCATGCTCGCTAGCTTCCCAATGCTTTCCTATGGGAAATCATTCGATTGGCTAAGATCACCAACAGGTGGGGCCAGCCGCAGAGTGGGATAAAAGGTAAGTGAAATGTGTTTTTTGGCTTATGTGCAGTTTCCCAGAAACTGCAATAATTACCACTGTAGGGTTAAGGGACATGGGACATTGCACCCAGACCACTCCAATGAGCTGAAGTGGTTGGGTGCCCACAGTGTCCCCTAAAATCCATAATGAGCCATACTCCTGTAAAAGGACTTTTGAAATATGTTATTCTTTATGTAGAGTTATAGGAAGTTACATGGTTTCCTTGAAATTCCATTAGTGGTTTTTTTTTTGTTTGTTTTGTTTTTTAAATGCTTTGAAATATTGTCCAGAAATCTGTTTTACTACAGCTACCAACTATGGTAGTTCTGGAATTGGGAGAGAAGGGTAGGGTTGGCAAGTGGGCATGTTAACATAAGGTGCTCCTATAAAAAGTGGCATATTCTCCTGGTGCTCAGAAATGCCCAACAAGGCAGCCAATCTATGCTGCTGAAGCTGTCTAATCTGGGTTTACATGCCCTGAAATCCAACACGTGTAACAAGAACAAGTGTCTGTTGGCAAGTGGGCATGTTAACGTAAGGTGCTCCTATAAAAAGTGGCATATTCTCCTGGTGCTCAGAAATGCCCAACAGCCCAACAAGGCAGCCAATCTATGCTGCTGAAGCTGTCTAATCTGGGTTTACATGCCCTGAAATCCAACACGTGTAACAAGAACAAGTGTCTGCTCCTTTTATAGTGCGCATACCTATAACCTACAACCCTGTACTTGGATCTCTGTAACTAGCATTATTTTAAAAATGAACACTGAAGTCTGAATCTGGCCTGGCCCGTCCCGTTTTTTTTTTTTTGTTTTTTTTTAACCCCCCTCCAGACTCCACTACATCTAACTGACCCCCTAGTAACCCACAATATGACCCCCATAAAAATCTCCCGAATGCCCCTGCTCGCTGTAAAAAACAAAACAAAAAAACTACCATCCAGCCCCCACCCCTGCATAGCAGGTGGGGGCCCTAAATAACATTAAGGGGGGGTGACCTATTGTCCCCACCCTGAGCAGTGGGTGGGGGCCATAAAGATAATAAGGGGGGAGGACCTACTGTCCTCTCCCCCCCCGCCCCTGCACAGTGGGTGGGGGCCATAAATTACAATGGGGGGGACCTACTGTCCTCCCCCCTGCCCCCACACTTGAGCAGTGGGTGGGGGCCATAAAGATAATGAGAGGGGGACCTACTGCCATAAGACAAATCCCCCACCCCCCCTCAAAGGTGACTAGGGGGCCCCTAGTCACCCACCCCCCACCCAAAAAAAGTTACCCCCTGCCTACCTCCCTCACCCTAAAAAATAGTGAGGGGGGGAATAAAATAATTAACCTGTAAAGAAAAATTAAACTTACCATTTGACGTCTTCTTTTTTACAAAATCTTAATTTTTTAGCACCAAAAAAGGCCAAATAAAATAACCATCATACCCGTCGAACTTAAAATAAAATAAAAAACCGAGCGCAAAAAAATAATAATCCTTCTTCACCCATGGAGGGCTCCGCGCAGACTGAGCTCTGCAGGGCGGGGGAAGGCTCATAAAGCCTTGCCCCGCCCTGAAATTAGGCATGGCCCGCCCTGCAATTTAAGCCGATCACAGTGCTCTTTGTCATTTTACACAGCGTGGGAAAATTCCAAAGAACTTTCCCATGTTGTGTAAACTGACAGAGTACTGTGATTGGATGGATTTCAAGCTAGCCAATCAGAGTTCTCTGTGTCATTTTACACAGTCTGGGAAAGTTCTTTAGAATTTTCCCACGCTTAAACCAACCAGAGTGTTCTTAGCCTAAATTACAAGCCTTCCCCTGCCCTGCAGAGCCCCGCCCCGATTCTTAGCCTAAATTACAAGCCTTCCCCCGCCCTGCAGAGCTCAGTCTGCACGGAGCCCTCCATGGGTGAAGATGGACTTTTTTTTTTTACTTGGGTTTTTTTTTTTTTATTTTAAGTTCGACGGGTATGATGGGTTTTTTTATTTGACCTTTCTTGGGGCTGAAAAATGAAGATTTTAGAAAAAAGAAAACGTCAAATGGTAAGTTTAATTTTTCTTTACAGGTTAGTCATTTTATAGGGGGGGATATCTCTTAGGGCCCCTACCCGCTGCCCAGTGGTGGGGGCGGGGGGAAGGAGGACAGTAGGTTCCCCCCCCTCATTATTTTTATAGCCCCCACCCACCGCTCAAGGGTGGGGGCCGGTGGTGAACACTTCTGGGAACACAATGCAACTGTCTGGAGCAAGTAACTCCAATGGGGGGTGGGGGGTGCTCATCCAAAAAACATGCAAAAGACCGAGCCAGCATTTTGTGTGTGTGTGTGTGTGTGTGTATGTATATGTATATAATATATGATAAACCTAATGCAACTTTTCACGTAGGGCAGGGGTTCCACAGTCTGCAGTAATGTGGACCCATGTTGGTAGTTTTGTGCATGCTGTAACATGCTAACATAAGCATTTTACATTTTTTAAAGGGACACTCAAAGTACCATAAACCGTCACAGCTTATTGTAGTGATTAGGGAGCTCAATCTCCAGTTTTTGGCAGATTGTTTCCAAGTTGTCAAACTCCAGAGGATACACTGGTAGCCCAAGCCCATCTCTTCATTTTAATTTGGTGTTGCAACAAGGGACAGCTAAGATAAGGGATAGTCGAATCTTCCTGTATTACTGTTCATGGCTATCTGGACAGATAATGAGAAACTGGAACTTTCTGTAAGTTGGTGGCCGTACTGGTTTTATTTAATTCTCTGTTTTTTGTCAATCCCCTGGAAAACCTTTTGTTAAATATGTATGGAAAACAGCCATAGCCTCCTAGCACCATAATCAATCCAGCAACCTGCAACAGTTCTGGTGCTTGGAATCTTTATCTTGGCGAATTATTTATTTATTTATTTATTTATTTATTTTTTCGGGACTTCGGCAATTACCTAACCTTAACCGGGTTGGGGTTAGTGGTAGGGTTAGATTCCTGTCATCATTCCCTTAATTTTCCCTCTCTCTCCTGTTTTGCCACTTTTCAGAAATCCGAAGCACTTCGGCACTTCCGAAATTCGGACATTCGGAATTGTCCGAATTGCCAAAATTCGGCTGAATTTAAATTCAGACCGAAACTAATTGCACATGTCTAGCTAGTACAATATATAGCAAGAATTAGAAAAACCACAGAACAGGACTCTCAGGTTTGTCGTCGCTGGGCTCTTTAATCTGCTTGTAATAGAGCCGCTGAAACCTGTTTTTGATGGCTGTATAAGTACTTGTAGAACACTGCTTTGCTATATAGTGGTTTTATTGTTAAACTCTTTTAAGACCCCGATTGGCTTTATATTTCCGAATGTCTCACCTTGGGGTTGACTAGTTTATCAGCAATGTTGTCTGTAGTATTGTTGTTGTTATGGATTTGTTTTGATTGTCTGGGGCCATGTTAAAATCTGCTCCTTGGACAGCCCTAATCTAAAGACACCAGAAGTCACTGCCATGGGACCTTGACATAAAACCTGAAGATAACTATGGCATTGTTTGTGACATAAGAGATTGTGTATCAGTGCCTGCTTTCCAATGAGTTATTGATGGTGTCTCATTATTCTAACGAGAGTTTTTCTGTTAAATCGCTCATGGTTTATTCCATATACCAGTAACATAGTGTAACCTGGAGTTCTAAAATATTACATACAAGCAATCCTAGCCTTGTATTACGTAACAACATAAAACACTATTCTATTGTGATATTGAAGTTGACCCTATTTGGAATTTTGTCCCGCCCTGTATTAACCTATAGAAATGTAGACATTTCTCTTAGAATAATAACCTACCTAGCCCAGTTCAAATCTCAAACAGGTTAGCAATATCATGGATTTAATATCCTTGTATCAGAATAAATATCAGATTGTTCTGCACGGATTGTGGAAGTCTTCTCTAAGCAATGGTATATGTGGCTTAATCAAGATGTCATTAAAGGTAAAGGAAATGACAATTGAGGGATTTGTATTTATTTATTTTCTTGTTTTTGTACTCCAGGCTGAACTCCATAAATTAGTGTTACTCCAAGCACCATAACCACTTCATTGACATGAAGTGTACAAAGTGCCTAGAGTCTTTGTTAAATACTGCACATCCTGAGATTGACCCTTTCTGCTGTCGGAGATGTAACTGAAGTTCCAGCCTGGCTAATCTTAATGTCGTGCAAATTTGTTTGGCATACAACTGCATTTATTGTCTGAAAGCAGTCATCTGACGCTCTCTCGTCTAATGAAATGCATCGGCGTCTGGCTTCTGCAGCTCCAGAGAAGTCAGATATTCCGTGGCTAAATGCATTACATGTAACAAGTCAGACGTGATAAACTGCAATGCAATTCACTTTATTTCTGACTTTGTTTCACCCCTTAAGGACCAAACTTCTGGAATAAAAGGGAATCATGACATGTCACACATGTCATGTGTCCTTAAAGGACCACTATAGTGCCAGGAAAACATACTGGTTTTCCTGGCACTATAGTGCCCTGAGGGTGCCCCCACCCTCAGGGTCCCCCTCCCACCGGGCTGGATGGAGAGGAAGGGGTTAAACCTACCTCTTTCTCCAGCGTCGGGCGGGGAGCTCTCCGCCTCCTCCTCTTCGGCTGAATGCGCATGCACGGCAAGAGCTGCGCGCGCGTTCAGCTAGTCTCATAGGAAAGCATGAAACTGCTATGTTTATAGAAAAAAGGGTTAACCCTAGCTGGACCTGGCACCCAGACCACTTCATTAAGCTGAAGTGGTCTGGGTGCCTATAGTGGTCCTTTTAAGGGGTTAAATGCATTGTTCTGAAACATACATGTTATGCACCATTAATATAGTGACTGTATTACCAAATCCAACTTCTTTCTTTGATGAACCATATAAGGTTCCTTCAATAACCATAAAAGTTATTCAGCAGCTGTGTTCCTTCGGTACAAAACAAGTAGTAGGAGAAAAGTGATGTTCACTATCCTATGATTTCTAACCAAGAAAACCCTGTCTGTCTACCTGTATCCGTTACTGTCTCCTTTACAAAAAGTGCCAAAATCACTGCATTAAACCCAGGTTAAAAAAGAGCAGGGTGGTGGGAGGAAACTGGTAAACAGAAAGCGAAAACACCCCAAAATAGTAACCTATGTGTGAAAGCGGAAGGAGGTCTGTGGCTGGTTAATTCAGGGTTGTTTGGATGTGAATTGTCAGGAATTAATAGTACATTTCACATTTTGGCTAAAGAATTGTCAAACTGGAAACATGACCTGGAGATTTCTTCCAATGCAGTTCTCATGATCTAAACTTTGAAAATCAGCTTGAATTGCCAACAATTCACATTTTAGTGAATATCCCCTCAAATCTAGCAAACTGAAATCCAAATGGCAAAATTTAGACTAAGATCTTCTAGCTCTGGCTATAACCAAAAAGCTTCCTGATCGGCTGTGTTTTACGTAAATTTGGAAATCCAAATATCTTTGCACGTGTTTCATAACAGGCCTCACTATCCTCCCGATTTTCACGGGGTCAGGAGTCTAAAATTTGGATTTGTTCCTTGTGGGTCTTGATTTTGGGGAAACACCAGGAAACTGTACTCTACCTGTATGATTTGGCAGATGTATGTAAGCCAGCCTGACCTTACATTTCTACTTTTGCCTGTGCCCAAATCCTGTACCTCCAAACCTATAACTAGACTACCAAGTAAATTTAAAGGCCTAGTTCTAAAAAAAAAAAAAAAAATCAGTCTCAGAGCCTTATTTTTTCCCCTTTAACTCTTGTAATCACAGCCTGATTCTGCTGCTCAGTCTGTAGCCTGATGATTCCATGTTGTCCTATAGGAGACTGTACTACAAGGAATACCCACGGGATAATCGTTTTAACTCCCCATGCCTCATATTATATGGCTCTAATTGAGTAATTAGCTTGCAGAAAGTAGGAACTAATCATCCTAAAGGAGACCGTGGAGCCGATTTTTATTATCAAGCAGTGCTTTATTAGAATATTTGTTCTTCAGGAGTCTGCGCCTCTCGACAGTAAAATGTGTGTTGGAGACCGTAATATTCGCTTTGAAAGGAAATGTAATAACTCGGGTTGAAATATATAATGTGTTCTTGCAAACCTACATAAATCACAAAATTAATGCAATTATGCTGTTTGGAAAGTCATACTGGATATTGTGCAAAATATAAATGTTCTGTTTTGTGTGTGTGTGTGTGTGTGTGTGTGTATGTATATATATATGTATGTGTGTGTATATATATATATATATATATATATATATATATATATATATATATATATATATATATATATATATATAATTACACACACAAAACAGAACATATTTACAAATCAGAACAAAATGCCAAAATGCTTGTCTACTGGACTTATACTAAGAATACAATCTACAATACATATATTATTATTTTGAATTTATTTAAAAAAAAAATTTTTATTCATGAATTGCCAACCATTTCAGCAGTGCTATGGGATTAAACTATAAAACGAATCGCATGACAAACAGGAACACTCGGCAACATGCCCAATAAGGGATCTGCTCATTCTGAATATTTCTATATACTTAAATAACTAAAAATACATCCTTGCACTAATTTTTTCCCACGTTCTGCTAGTGTTGTATAATCCTGTGCCTGGAAGAATTCGTTGTAGACTGCTTGGCCTGTCATCCTCACACTGCAATATCTGGCAGTTGGCCAGTCTTGTTAATTTAGTTCATAGCTAGACTAACTGAGAATGTATACCTCTGAATGTACACTATATTGCTGTAAAACCTTTTAAACTCGACCAGAATTCCAGGATTGTTTGTGGAACCTGTTGCATTCCACAGATTGTAGTGGATGGAGCTATGTTAATGACAACTAACAAATGTCCCCAAAATCAGTCACTGTGGTGGGTTGTCGGGCTCCATTAACGTGTCTCAGTCCCTTTTATCAGTGTCTGCTAAACATAAATATTCCTTCAAACAGTATTGACACATCACAGGTGAAATTCTATTTAGTCCATGTACAGCAGTATAAACAAAATAAATAAGCTTTTATTACATTGCCGAACCCCCAGATGAGGATGGCAAATGTCTGTTTGTACATTGTCCGTAAATGTATGCTAAATTTTGTCAAGTCCGTGAACACCACAAATCTCAGGAGAGTAATTGCACCCACTGGATGAAATATATTAAGGGCACATTTGGGGGTCATATAGCATCAATTATGGGCCTTTTCTTTTTCTTTTTCCTTTTTTTTGATGCTGGTTTACATTCTAGAAGAGTACAGGTATTTGTACATTACCCAGAAAGCAAATGGGAGGCATGTACTCGTAAAATGTAAAAAGAACTTGACGATAGATAAGGAATAATGACAACTCTTGACATGTTGGTTGACATCACATATATACAATAATTATTTTCTTTTACACACTATTCTGTGCAAGTGATATTTACCATGCCTCACTTTCTCCACTATTGTAAATAGAAATCCTGTTCACTGTCTCGTGTATGAAGGTAAAATAAGAGAAATTAAATGTTCATTGGCACGCTATCTATTTACTATGATTAGTAATCCAGATTCTTTTCAATACTATTAGTCACTGAATTTTATATATATATTTATATATTATTATTATTATTATTATTATTATATATTTTATTTTATTTTTTTTCTGATTGCTGGTGCAGAGCACTGAAATTGTTGGAGGATATATTTTTTACAGAATTGAAACTAATATAAATTGCTAGATAGTCTCAGGAATGCAGGGTTACAGCTGCCCTATCAAACAAGGTGTGTGTGTATAGCATATTTATATTTTTTTGCCTTGAAATATTGTCACTGGTGGTCATTTAATGAGTGCAATGAAATGTTATATGGCATTTAGACGAAAGACAACAGCCTCCAGACAGCATGGGGAAATTGATTATCCCTAAACCCAGCCTTCTGCAGTGCCTGCACATGTATTTATTTATGGAACGGGATGGTCTCACAGGATTTGTTCGGCTCAGCGTTGTCACATCTTTCAATTTTATTGCAGCCACAATTTCACGCACACAACGGAGAACATGAAATACTGTTTGCCGCAGTGATCGGTAAGTTTTAAAAATGGATCACTATGATATTTTATTTTAGATAGATGTAGCCTCCTGGGATTTCATTGGCAGTAGCACCCAAAATCCTGCCCTGATATTGGAAATAAGCCTGCAGTAGTGGTAGTGTCTCCTACCTGCTGCTTTACCAATGTCCAGCAATCTCTCTGTATGGGTACCTGATTGGAAGGGTACAATGTGACGTGTAAGTTGAAGTATTTTTATGTTGCATGGATTTATTTTGTCGTTTTTTTTTAAATGGTGTGCTTTTTGTGTTGTATAATGCATTATACAGAGAGTATATGCAAAAGCAATTAAATTAACATTCCCAAACTATCCAAGAGCTAATTAGATTTAATATGGGCAGACTTGATGGGACTTTCAGTTCTCTGCCACTAAAGCCTGTTTCTGAATGTCTTTCCTGTGTTTCTTGGAAAACTCCAGGTTGTGGTGGATTCTGCAATGAGCTCTCCAAACCAGGAAGTGATTTACTCTGTATTTCCACCACATTCTTTGCACCTCTCCCCTTTCCATGATGTAAATCAGCCAGTTGGGCTTATTTAACTTTCTCAAGAACTGTTGACCGTTTCCCACATGTACCGCAAAAAGAAAATATGCTATCACTTCATATCCTGTCGTGTGTGTGTGTGCTGTTGGAGCCCATAAGGTGGTACTAGATGCGTTATTGCAGGTTCTTAATATGGTCCAGTTATGGGAGAGATTTCCATCTCCCCACCTGCAATGCAGTACGTTACTTTGCAATGAAGCTTGGCCTTTTCTTTTACATGACTAAAGTTCTGGAAATACTTGTGAATTCTAAAATATCCATGTTGTATGGTTACCTGTGGCGGTTTGGTCCTCTACACTTTTTATAATTACATCGATATTTTATTTTTATTTTTTTTACACAAAACATTGACCCCTAGGTGAGTCTATTTTCTAATGTGTGCTATAGTTGTGGTATTGTTGACTCCAATCAGAACTCCGATCCTGACCTGCCCAAGACGTCCGCCAATTTTAACATGGAATGCTGCTCCTACGTGTTCTTTTGAAACCAGACATCTCAGCGTCAAATTTCTAACAGAACCAACCCTCCATCACTCTAACGCTGAAACACATGCTTGTTTTTGGGTGCACAGGAATGACGCTGACATGGCTGTAGGTTCCAGACCTATATTAGGCTCCACTCTGCCCAGTGTCTTTGCCCTGTCGTGGTTTCTCTCTGAATGCCAACAGCATTGTCCATTGTGTTTCTCTGGTACACCAACTCGCTTGTTTGATCTATCCTGATCCCTGTACTACTAGATCCAGCCTGGCATTGTGTTCTTGTGTATCTCTGAAATTTCTGACCTTGGCCTATTTTTTTTTGTCCCTGCTAAATACACGTTCTATATTCCCTGCATTAAGCCTGTCCATTTGAAGGACCAGTAATACGCTGCTATCCCTTTCTATGCTATTATGGTAGAATAGTCTTGAACTCTGCGTAGTGGGTTACCTTATTGATATTGACACATTTAGAATATGCCTTGACAACCCGTAGACAGTAACAATGTACAGAGCAGTGTTTACTCTGTGTTTTTAGAACCTCATATATAGGATGAATTTAACTGCTTGCCATTTCAAGACAAACCCCCTTGGGTAAGTCCTACACAACCAATCCACTTTGCTGCTTTAAACTATAATGCTACATTTCCAATGAGACCGAGAGGGACATTTTTTTTTCTAAACCGTTACACACCTACTAACACTTAATAGGAAATGCATGGGGTGGGATGGATCACTGTAACATGGCTGTGTAATACAAAAGCAAATACTCAGTTTATCAAATCTACCATCTGGACATGTTCTAGAGCTCAAAGCTGACCTGTCACATGAAAGCACTTCAACATGAATCGATGTGTGTTTTACATTGACCTATATTTTATTAATATGCCAGCCATAGTCACTGAGTTTTGTGCAACTCAATATCGAACAGTTTGTTCTTTTTGTTTTGTGTGTGTTTGTGTGAGCCTGTGTTTGTGTTCTGCATTTTGGAAAAGTGTCTCTGC
This sequence comes from Pelobates cultripes, assembly GCA_933207985.1. NCBI lineage: Eukaryota > Metazoa > Chordata > Amphibia > Anura > Pelobatidae > Pelobates > Pelobates cultripes. The sequence goes on along the minus strand of OW240915.1, from coordinate 278,986,304 downwards.
CACTTCAAGTAAGCTCTTGCCTAGAAAAATATGATTCTATTTGGTTTGGGGAAAACCATTTTTGGATTGAAACTTTGCCAAATTTGCTCCCCAAATCAACAGACTGTCAAAACTTCACACTGGACTTCAAGCATCTTGCAGTGTGTGCCTCTCCATTCTTCATCCAGGCTCTGGGTCCTTGGTTTCCAAATGAGATGCAAAAGTTGCTCTCATCAGAAAAAGAGGACTTTGGACCACTGAGCAACAGACCAGGTCTGTTTTTCTTTAGCCCAGGTAAGACGCTACTGATGATGTTTTGTTGTTCAGGAGCGGCTTGACAAGAGGAATACGACATCTGAAGCCCATGTCCAGGATCCGTCTGTGTGTGGTGGCTCTTGATGCACTGACTCCAGCCTCCGTCCACTCCTTGTGAAAGTCCCCAACACATTTGAATGGCCTTTTCCTGAAAATCCTCTCCAGGCTGCGGTCATCCCTGCTGTATGTGCACCTTCTTCTTCCACACTTTTCCCTTCCACATAACTTTCTATTAATGTGCTTTGATACAGCACTTTGGGAACATCCAACCTCCTTCGCAATTACCTTTTGAGGCTTTCCCTCCTTATGGAGGGTGTCTTGATGGTTTTCTGCACAACTGTCAGGTCAGCAGTCTTCCCCATGATTGTGATTCTTACTGAACCAGCCTGAGAGACCATTTAAAGTCTCAAACCCTTTGCAGTTGTTATGGCTTACTTAGCTGATTAGAGTGGGACACCGTGAGTCTAGAATATTGCACCTTTTCACAATATTCTAATTTACTGAGATTGTGGATTTGGGGTTTTCATGAGCCACAATATTCTAATTTACTGAGATTGTGGATTTGGGGTTTTCATGAGCTGCAAGCCATAACCATCACACTTATGACAAATCATGGCTTTAACTATCTTGATTTCCATGTAATGCGTCTATCTTTATATATTAGTTTCCCCTTTTACGTTGCATTACTGAAATAAATGAACTTTTGCATGATATTCTAATTTTTTAAGTATCACCTGTGTATATATACACTTTTTTTTTTTTTTTTCTTTGCCAAAGTAATGATGTACTTTGAAAAGTTTTTGTTGCAAGACCTCCTGAGGTCCAGCATTGCTAGATGTGCAAGCAACCACTTAAAGGACCACTATAGTGCCAGGAAAACGTACTCGTTTTCCTGGCACTATAGTGCCCTGAGGGTGCCCCCTCTTACCTTTTTTCCAGCACCGGGCGGGGAGCTCTCCTCCTTCTCTCCACCTCCTCTCCTCTTCGGCTGAATGCGCATGCGCGGCAGGAGTTGTGCGCGCATTCAGCTTGTCTCATAGGAAAGCATTCACAATGCTTTCCTATGGATGCTGGCGTCTTCTCACTGTGATTTTCACAGTGAGAAGCACGCAAACGCCTCTAGCGGCTGTCAATGAGAACCACTAGAGGCTTTAGAGGCTGGATTAACCCGTTTATAAACATAGCAGTTTCTCTAAAACTGCTATGTTTATAAGGGTTAATCCTAGAGGGACCTGGCACCCAGACCACTTCATTAAGCTGAAGTGGTCTGGGTGCCTTGAGTGGTCCTTTAAAATACCAAAACCAAATATAGTTTTATTTTAAAAAGTGCTTCTTCTTTCAAACTATAATTGAAGATTATATTAGCTTTAGTGTACTAATAATCTTAATTTTAGTAATGACAGGAGGCGAATATTTGCATATCTTTCTTTACTGAAAACTCCAGCAGCATAGAAACATAACAACCAATCAGAAAAAAGTTATGATGCCCATAAAAGGCCCTGTCTATGACATCACTTCCTCTTTCTTTGAAGCGAAACAATAAATAACAACAAGAGACATAATCATATTACGTCAACAGTTCAACAACATATTAGAATATCCAACTCCATTAGTTCCGCGATGCAGAGGTATGGAAGGTGAATCTTTGTCTCGATGAGAAGACGTTCACGCTGCAAGAAAAAGAAAAAGGTGAAAGGTATCTGGCGTGATAACTTGTCCGCATACAATAAGCATAAGCATCTGATATACCAACGAACATTAGAATGTGAAACATATCAATATATATTTATTCTAACGCAATGATATTTAAGAATCTATAAACACAACATAATGCAAGGTTCATGTCTAATATTCAGCCAATACAAGACCCACAAGATACAGGTCTAAGTAGCAAACATACAAACCATACGTACTTACCTTCCTGAACATAAAGGACATATTCTGTTCAACACGAGAAACATGGGAGGGATCCTATAGGGTGGGAAATATTCGCCTCCTGTCATTACTAAAATTAAGATTATTAGTACACTAAAGCTAATATAATCTTCAATTTTACCACATGACAGGAGGCTTCATATTTGCATTTTTAAAGCTTTGAATTGACCAATGTGAAGGAAGCATGAGATGTTTGGCGAAAATAGAATGTTCTAAACATACTCTCTCGCGCTCAGTCCGCGCAGCGTATAATGTCGGCTAGGGAAGCGTCGGCCGAAAAGGTTTGTGAGGCCGCCGCTCCCCTGACCGAGTGGGCTCCGAAACAAGGTTCGACGCTAAAGACAAAACCAGCGGACCCATCTGGCCAGTGTTGCGGTAGACACCGGTCCATGAGGGTTCACGTAAGAAGTCAAAAGGTGATCCGTCGAATGAGTTCGAAGGGGGTAGAGATATTGGTGTACCCCATTAGCGTTCTGACCACGCATAGTGTGGCGTCTGACACAAAGCATGGGTATGACACTGAAGACGAATCAGACTTAGTTCGTCTCGACATGGTAAAGGTAACCCCGTCTGGTGTGAGAGAGAAACCATCCATATCGCAAGCCCTAACGTCCGCCACCGTCTAAATGAGGCGAGGCATAATAAGAGGGCTAGTTTGGCTGAAAGTTGCTTCAGTGACAAACAAGGATTGTCCGGCCATTCCCTAAGGAATCTCAGCACCACATCCACCTGCCAGAGGCGTGAATATTTGGGTGCAGGGATCTCGACAATTCGGCACCCCGCAGTAGTCGACAAACCAGTGTATCTTGACCTACTGGTCTGCCCTGTACCGGAACGTGCGCCGCCGATATGGCGGATCTGATCACGTTGAGGGATCGATATGACCGACCCAACGAGACCAGGTGTGACAGATAGTTGAGGATCAGTGGGACAGGTGCGGTAAAGGGATCGGAATCCCTTTCCACACACCAATCACTCCAGGCCGACCAGGCAGAAATATAGCCTTTCCTGGTGCCGGGAGCCTATGAGTCCCATAGGAGGTCTTAGTTGATGCAATAGGTCGTGAACTGACCAGGAGCCCCTGAAGCCGTCCAGGCAACTAGTGCCAGTTGTCCTTCCATGACAAGGGAGTGGCCTTCCCCTCGAGGTCCCGTCAGAAGTAGAGGGAAGGTAGGGAGTTGTAGAGGGTCTTCGCGAGACATCTCCAGGCGATCCGGGAAATCACGGTTGGCCCTGCCCGAGGGGTGTCATGAGCAGGAGCGATATCTTGTGGGTGTGTGTGTGTATCGAAGCACCCTTGCTATTGTGGAGAACGGCTGGGTCGCGTTTGCAGGGGTTCATCCATCGCCCCGTATCCGAAGGAAGAGTCAAAGGTCGTTTTGCCAATCCAAGTTTGTATGTGAAGTAATCACCATCGAAATTCCATCCTCACTTCCGCTGACAGTGGGATCCAGTGGTCGTATGAGTGACCGGTGCGTACGTATCTCACCATCAGTCGTAGTGGGCCAGGGAATAACACTTGTATGGAGGAGGAGAGGAGGAGAGGAATCCCACAATCCGGCAGCTATCCTTATAGAGGCACTCTTTGCCGTAGACAGACGCGGAACGTAGTTCTCCAAGCTGATGTCGAAACCGAGGAACTGGCCCGATTCAGATGGGGAAGCGATCTTTGTCTGTGTACAACAAAAAAACACATGGAGTCCCGAAAGTGAACGACAAATTTGTCTGCAAACGTAGCCTGGATTCGAAAGAATCAGCAAGTCTTCCAGGTATAAGAGGCATCGCACGCCCAAATTTACGGATGTGCCCCCTCACTGGTTACAGTAGGTTCGCAAGCACCACGGAGTCGTAAACTGCCGTGTTTGTCCTCACCATTGGAATCGGAGGAAAACTTCGGCAGTACTGACAAGCGTGCGTCCTTGAGGTCCAGATGTGTAAACCAGTCGTTATCGCCTAGGAGGTCTTGTAGAAGACGAATTTCCTCCATCTTGCAGCATTTGTATACCATGTAGGAGTTCCATTGATGTAGTCTCCTGGCCTCTTCTTGACCAGGAAAAATTTGCTGGGGAAGCCTTCCCCTCCGGTGCATGTTGAATTGCGCCCCTCCTGAAGAGGGTGCAGATTTTCTTGTCCACGAGGCGTTCCTGTTCCACCAGCGTGCGTAATGGAGGTGAAGGGGCGACCTGCACAGCTGTGATAAAACTCTATGACATAGCCTTGTACTGTCTGGAGAACCCAGGTGACTTTGGTAGTCGTCTCCCAATTCTGTAAAACAGAGACAGGTTGCCGGTCATAATATTGGAAACAGTTATGTAGGTTGACACACTAGTAGATGAAGCGGATGGGTTCCTTTGTGTAGTAGATGGGAGAAATATGAGGACTGTGTATACGATCTGGAACCTGTCGCCCAGGAGCGGCTGGTGGCTCGGTTCAGCTACCGACCAGTCCTCCCAGAAACACCTTTCCCCGTAGGGTTGTGGAAGACTTGTTTTAGGTCTGGGTTTAATTTAGTGTGGTGAATAAATTCACGTGTTTCTTGAGTACTGCAATGAACACTACGTCGAATAGTAGGCCTTGTGCTTTTGGGCCGAATTCTTGTCGTTCCTAAGCCCAATAGTGTGTTGTCGATGCGGCCCAGTACAGATTTGCGTCTGTCGGCGCATAGTGCGTCATTTACGTTGCCCAGGAGGCATATCGAGCATTGAGACCATTCTTTGGAGGTGGTAGGGTTGAGTTGTGTACCCTGGGGTAACTGGGTCTTGAGGCGTGTGCATCCTTCCATCCCCCGAGGGTTGCGCAGCCAATAGTGTTCATCCAGGAACGTTCCGTCTTCGGCTACTCTGGTTTAGTGCCGCTACAGTTATCTCTGCCTCAGCCGCCGTCACAGAGTAAGGTTTCCCTAACGTACTTCGAAGAAGTGTGGGGAAGGTCTTGCCGTTCCATTTCCTCAGATGGTGAGCTGTCTTCGTGTCGCTCATCTACCATGTCCAAAGTACGTGGTGGGTAATAGTCTTCTTTGTCGGAAGATTGTGGCGGACGAGGTTTGGATTCCCTGTGCTCCGCCTATTTGGTCTGATCGATGGGCGTCTTGCCCTTGACCTTAGCGGCAGGGGGGCTGGAGCCCTTCCCTTGCTGTTTTGACTTGAAGGCTTGTGGGCCTGAGGTCTCCATCAAGCGGTGTGGGGTAGAGTTCATAACAGAACCCTCTCCACTGAGGCCGTTACTGTGGCGTTTAGCATTGCCTAGAAATCTTGGGAACGTTGAGAGTGTCCACCATGACTCGTTCCCGTCCTGTTGGGAGATAGTGTGAGGGTCAGCACGTAGGGGTGTTAGACTCCTGGTAGAACTGGGGATCACCCAGGTAAAACGGTTTGAATTGCCTGCTTTAGTATGTCTGAGAGTATGAATACTCGTGCCAAGTATAGAGGGGTCACCTCTATTAGTTTAATCTGGCTACTGAGAGCCGTGGTGCAGGCGCGACTGACTGGTAGTGGTGTCGGTCTGGCTAGCCGGGTTTACCACAAATGTACGCCAGAGCTGTATGCACGGTTTTTAACTATACAGGCTTATTATATATAGGCGCATGGGGCCTGTCTCCATAAGGTCTGCGGCCGCAGGACCCATGTCTATTAGGCTGGGTTCATCCCAGGTGGTGTGCCATGGTAACCCAGAGGACACCCATATTATAATTATTGGCACCTTACAAGCATTGCATGCATATCTGGGGGTCATCCCAGGTGGTGTGCCATGAAAAATTACAGAGGGCACCCACGTTCAATATGTACACTAGGCACAGAAAATATACATATATGTATCCCTGTGAAGGGTACACCGCAATACACTCAGTTTTCTTAGTGATCCTGCCGTCAAATCGCATCCGGCATGGTACTGTTGCTTTAATGTAAAACTGACAGGCAGTGTTTAAACATCCATATATGTCTGTAGTGATCAGTGGTAAAGTTGCGGCGTAGGCCTCCGTGCATATGATCGGGGTTCACCCCGGGTGGTGTGCCATGGTAACCCAGAGGACACCCACATCAAAGGTAATGGTCTGTCAGTGACCTTGCATGCATATCTGGGGGGTCACCCCAGGTGGTGTGCCATGAAAAAATACCCAGAGGACACCCACATAAATTTGCACCATCAGGTACAGTAATATAATATGACCCTCTGTAGGGTACAATAATATAATATAATATAATATGCCCTTTGTAGGGTACAGTAACACAATATGCCCTTCGTAGGGTACAGTGATATAGTTGATCTTGTTATAGGTACAGTATATGTTTTGTATAACGACTGTGATATTGTATGGCTTCACAATAATACATAGATTGTGTGCCTGCTCAACATATAATCATCCAGTGTAAGGCACCATGAGAGATATATCCATGAGAATAAAAAATAATAATTGTATCAATAAATGAATGTGCCCAGAGAGGGGGACCCCTGAAGGGGTTAATCCAGATGCAGGGCGCGGTGATCGGGTGATTCCTGTAGGGTATAGTAATATAGTATGACCCTGTGCAGGGTATAGTAATATGGTATGACCCTGTATAGGGTATAGACCCTGAGTAAGGTACAAAGACATAATCTCCTTTAATGCCTGCATGTAAGTATTTGTTTGGCAGGCACTGTGGCAAAATACATTGAAAGAATACATGGAGAAAAATCTGAAATCCAGCTTGCACTCTCCCATTGTTCACTTGGGAGAGCATACACTGTGGAGCCCGGCGGTCGGGTGAGTTCCCAATCCGCCGAGCGAGCAGGGAAGGCGGCCGTCGGGTATCTCGCGAGCCGCGAGATCCAAGATGGCCGCCGCCCACATGTGAAGGTGCGCCGCGGATCGCGGTCGCGCGGTGCAAAACAAAGGGGATAAATGCAACACAAACGCTGACCCCAGCCTCCCTCCACCCGTCCCCATACAGTCCCCTGCGGATACCAGGCAGTAAGGTGGAAATAAAAAGGGGGAAAAAACAGAGGGATACAGTGAAGGGACAGGAATAAGGGGGGCCAAGGTAGCAGGTGTTAGCAATAAATAGAGTAATATATAGTGGAATGACAATCAAAAAACAGTGTAAATTAAGAATCTACCAGAGAGGTAAAATACTCTGACCTGATGTATGGCTGGAGCAGCAAAGAAAGAGGAAGTGATGTCATAGACAGGGCCTTTTATGGGCATCATAACTTTTTTCTGATTGGTTGTTATGTTTCTATGCTGCTGGAGTTTTCAGTAAAGAAAGATATGCAAATATGAAGCCTCCTGTCATGTGGTAAAATTTTGCAAACAAAGGTATATGCAGTATAAGAAACGTTGTTAAAATAATCAAAACGGAAAACTTCCTACTGACATTTCACATTAATCTAGTCTTCTATTAATTTCTAAGCCTGGAAGTGGTAATCAGTCACTCCTGGCAATTTGCAGTGTTGTGAAGCATGTGCTTATAAGAGTAGAACATCTGGGGTGTTTGAAAACCGCTGCATTAATCATGGTCTTGTATGATGCAGCTAAGAGCTTTTCTAGAGGCTAAAGCATAATCTCAGGCACTGAGTGAGTGAATTAGAGTACAGCTCCGATGCTATTGGCATCCTGACTGTATTGCTTCACTGAACAATGTTTCTGCTGCTTACATAAATGCTATCAGGCAGAAATCTCATCCTCCTGTCTTTGCCACACTGACACATAAATAAATCTTAGATCATAAACAGATTGATGCTTCAAATTTCTTAACGCTGGTTTACAGCAGTCGTGCCTTTTTAAAATTTTATTTATTTATATTTTTTCTTTTGTTTGTTTTGTATTATTCATTGTCACACTGTATCTCCTGGCTGACATCCCATTTTTTTTTTAGGAATTGCTGCATAACGCGTGCAACCATCGTGTCAAATTAACATGCTACACTGCTTTATATGGTAATCGGGTTAGGATCAATTCTGAATGATCTTGCATTTACATTTTCATCCCAGATCCTTGGCTAGAGGCCTTTAATTCGTCATTCTATTTCACATTTAATCTCTTTCGGTTACACAACCTGCTGAAAAATGTGTTACATTTTGATACATAATACCATCTCTGTGATATTATAAAAGCAATAAAATATTAATTGACTTTAAAAATATTATTTCTTTATGGACCATTGTCACATGGGTATATCCCAAATTTCTCATCATCAAATACCAATGCAGTACCCATAAGGTAATGCATTCATTGTAGTTGTGCTGAGATTTTCGGCACAATGCCAATTCTAATTTTGCAGGACAGGAGCACTTAGAACGGACCGTACTACGAAATCTGTCGACATACCTGACATTTACAAACCACATTTATTTATCTTTTTTCTTGACCTACTGATAGGTATTCATTTGTGTTTTACAAAATCATTGAAATAAAGACCACATTTTCCATAAATTTATTTGTAAACTGCAGTTTAGTGGTTATGGCATTTTTGCTTTTTTTTTTTTTTTTTTTCGGTTTGCTTGGCTCCTCCTCCACACCCTGTCAGAGAGTGTGTGTTCCTTTAAAAGGGAAACCTGGAATTCTGCTCCACATCAATATTAACCCCTTAAGGACACATGACATGTGTGACATGTCATGATTCCCTTTTATTCCAGAAGTTTGGTCCTTAAGGGGTTAAAGTACCATGGCCGTAAACTTTAACCAGTCCTGCTCTATCTCCTGAATGAAGATGCTGATTGTTTTGCTTTGTGCTAGACTGTGTGTCATTCCTTGGTAAATGTTGGAGGGCCATACGTTTTTGGAATGCACCATTTTCTGTCAGCTTGTCTTTGTTTCTAGTCAAAAATGTAAAGGGACACACCAAGCACTACATATTAAAGACTTGCTAAAACATTGCCATTTCTAAGAAATTTGGCAGAAACCGTTTCTCTAGTGCCTGTCAGACAGACTGCCACAAAAGTCACATCCTACCTGAGACTTTCAATTTTCTTCATGTGCACACCATTAGGATGACTGCCACCAATGCTTATTATGTAAGAGCACTGGATCCAGTATTTCTGTATGAGAGGCACTGGATTGGCAGAGTGTGGCAATTGTACCATAGCACAGGAAAGATTCACCTAATCCACAATAAGTGGACGAGGTAAAAACTGGAAAAATGTAATCCGTATCCTGAGGTAAATGGGATCACAGTCCGCTCTGCATGCACCAATACATACACAAACCACAAATATCCCCAGGGCAAGTGAAATATACTAGCCATGTAAAGCTACTCCTCTACCTAGTATAGATAATGAATAACCATTGGATTATCCAGACAGGCGCTTAAAATATCAATATACAAGCTTTATTAATTAGGCTTATTTGTAGCACTTTTGATAACCCTTTTGTAGGTAAGTAGTGCACTGGAAAATAAACCAGTGTACCCAGGTAGACAAGGGGTTA
>OW240915.1:278901396-278976573 GCA_933207985.1 Pelobates cultripes | reverse complement strand
GTCTGGTACATGATCTATAAATCAAAACGATTTATACAAAAACAAAGGTTTAGCGATGAAAAGATATAGAAAATCCCTATAACAAGAGGAGTAACCCATTGAATAAAACATAACTTTTATTAAGATCCTAAAAGATTTATAACAAGTCGAGTGATGATATATACATCCATTATATAAAAGAAACATTGAAAAGGTCTCTGTGGAAAGAATCTAATTGATTCTAACCTGATGAAGCTTATAAGCTTTAACGACCTTAGAATAGAAACTTAATATTGATACAAAATATCAATACAAAACCATCGCACTGGCAAGCATGATAATAATGTATTAATACAAAAAATAGAATAAAATAAAGTGACAAATAGCACGTAAACAATATCTTCACAAATACCTATATGAGTGTGTATGGTTTAGAAGAGACACTCTCCTATGGCAATAAAAAGGAGGGGGAGGAAGGGTAAAATATATAATATATTGTAGTCTTGAGAAGGTATTTGTACTCTAATATGAACTACACTATGATATCAACCCTGCCTTAATGTATTATGTCTGTGAAATATCTTGTCTATATGTTTATTCTTCAAATAAATAAAATCAATATTGGAAAAAAATTTGGTTTAGCTAATAAAATCACAGATAACTGTGTCTAAAGGAGTGTATGGTGAATGTCTCAAAGGTGGTCTAGTGCTGCAGCATCGTCCCATATCATTAGAACACCAATACACATGAACCGTCTCGACACGCGTTTCACCACTAACTGGCTTTTCCAGGGGACATTCGTTATGCGAAAGTTGTTTTGGTGCTTAGTGTCCTTTAAAGTGTCTCGTCTTAGCTTCTTAAAATGTAAGATTGTGTCGAGCTGTCGCCATATCTTGTTGCTGTTTGTGTAAAGGTGTTGTGTATGCCCATTGCACTGTAGCGTGAGACTTGTTGACATTGGTAAACAAACAAAAACAAAACCTAAATGTATGTGGTGGATAAATTGTAGTCCTTGCTTTCATTGATTTATTGTAAATGGCAAGTGATGGCTTAATGTGAGGGGCTTGCAGCCCTCATCCCTTAGATTTGTTGCAACACATTAATCAACTTATTGTTTCTTGACTGCCTTGGGAAATGGTGGTGGGCTCAATACTCGAAGCGTAGATTTGCGGTGTATACAAATAAAATATAAACGCGATTCTTAGATGCTCTAGTTTCTACTTTTATTTAAAAATAAAAAGTAAATAAATATGCCACAAAAATATTTTACTTATCTATGACCTGCTGTGATATATTTTTTTTTTTTTTCTTCTTCATTGTAGCTGCAGCTCCAATTGCTATATGATCAGAGGTTTAATTTTGTTGACAATTCGTATGCCAAATACTGCATTGTCTAGGTTGGAAGGGTGTGTTTTATACTACTGCATACATTCCCTGTTTGTGGGGGAATTTTTTTTTAATTTTTTTTATGTGAAAAAAAATTAATTGTATTTAGTGTCTTTACAAGACAAAAACTGCTTAGAAGGAATCTCCAGGGAATGCTAGATTAACGTTGTGTCCTGGTCTACAGAAGCATGAGAGAATTTGCCTTGTGCTAAGCACAGAAAAGTAGGGCAGTGCAATGCCACAAAATTTAACACAGGCTGCACCCGTTAACGATTTTACTGCTCCAAGGCAATAAAAGGGGTCAGTTTATACTGTGCTTTATGTATTGTATGTGATTTTAGAACCGTTTACAAACACAGGCTGATTATAGGCCTGTTACTGTCATTCACAGATCCTAATAAAATGGACATTCTATTTAACGAGAGCAGATTATCCTCATATGTTCGATAAATTAATATCCTCCTCATTTTGGTATTAACATTTTATGAATCTCTTTAAACAGAACATATGTGCCCAAAATCTCCCACGTAAATGAGAATATGGAACTTTGATTATTGTGCTAAAAGCAGATTTTTGTTTCCAAAGGAAATAAATGAGATCAATATCTTAAAATGTATAGTCAGTCCCCTGGCTTCCAACACTTTGTGATTTATAGCCCACAAGCAGGGCACATGATTTTATTCAGCTCTTGATTTCCTGCATTCTTCCCAATTCCCACAGTCAACATGTCCCTTTTGTAGGAAATCAGAACATTTTGGAGTCTTTTTTTAAATAAAGCACTACAGATGAACAATTATCACATTTATGTGATTTTTATAATATAGAAAAACTAAATAAACTGATCAGCCACAATAATAAAACCGCCTGCCTAATATTGTGCATGTCACCCTCATGCTGCCTAAACCTCTCTGACGCATTGACGCCACAAAACCTCTGAACATGTCCTGTGGTATCTGGCACCAAGACGACATGAGCCGCAGATCCTTTAAGTCCTGCAAACTGCGAGGTGGGGCCTCCATGGATTGGATTTGTTGTTCCAGCACATCCCACAGATGCTCAATCTGGTTAAGATTGGGGGAAATGGAAGCCAAGGCAATACCTTGAACTCTGTCATGTTCTTCAAACCAATGTTTTTTGCAGTTTTGGCAGGGTGCATTATCCTGTTGAGAGAGGGCACTGCCATCAGGGAAATGCATTGTCATGAAGGAGTGTACATGGTTTGCTATAACCTCTAGGTAGGTGGTGCATGTCAAAGTAGCATCCAAATAAATGACAGCACTCAAGGTTCCCCAGCATAACACAGCCCCATTTAGTCTGCCTTCTTCCCATAGTGCATCATGCTGCCAGGGCCGGACGGGGAACTAAAAGCAGCCCTGGATAAATTCTATACCAGCCCAATTATAAGTCGCGCCAACAGTGTGCTGATATAGAGCTGGAAAAGATAACTTAAAATTTAAAACTATTAATGCAACAATAGAAAGCACTCACAGGACTTTAAAATAAACAAAAGAGGGGCTCTATTTTAAGCAGACGTGCATTGGCATATAATCAGTTTCAATCCAACTACCTTCACATATTAAGGAAAGTTTGGTAATGGGAATGAAATGGTGAATATATACATTTGAACAACTATAAAAAAAATTATCTTGTTTATTTTGAAGTCCTATGAGTGTGCTATTCATTCTGAATGTATATTAAAATAAGTAAATATTATAGGCATGCCCCACCCCCCATCCCCCCCACACACACACACACACACACAAAAAAAAAATCTTCTCTTGTGTTTCTCTTAACCCCCCTTTGAATTACTTGCATTTTTTAGTGTATCTTGTCTCCTATTTTTCTCCTTTTGTGTCTCTTATAACCCCCATTGTGTGTCTACTTCATCCCAGCCTCTGTGTGTCTTTTTTACTCTTCTCCAGCCCTCTGTATGTCTTGCCCCAGCCCCTTTGTCTTTCCCCCCTTCCAAATCCCCTCTGTGTCTCTAACTCCAGTCCCTCTGTGCGCCTCTTTCTATCCTCCCAGCCACCCTGTGTCTTTCGCGCCCAGCTCTGCCCCCCACAAGCCTCTGTCACTTTGTCCCCCTTCCCTTCTGTATGTCTTTGTTCCCCCAACAAACCACCTGGGTGCCTATTTGTCTTCCCCAGCCTCTCTGTCTCTTTCTCCCCCCCTCTTCTCCCAGTGTCTTTCTCTCAGCCCCCACTGTATCTCTCTTCCCTCTCTCTTTACCTCCTCCACTGTGTCTTTCTCTCTTTTCCCCGTGTCTCTCTTCCCCATCTCTTTCTACCCCCTCCCATGTGTATTTCTTCCCCCCTCTCTTTCTCCCCTATGTCTATTTCTCCACAACCCCCTGATGCTGACCTGCTAGTCTGACAGTCTGTCAGAAAGCACAGGAGGACTGAAGGAGGGAGAGAGCAGATCTGTCCATCATTCTCTCTCGCGGTTCCCACAATTCCCAACATGGACACATCATGTAGTAATCACTACTCTATGATGTATCCATGCTGGGAATTGTGGGAACCACGAGATAGCATGATAGTCAGATCTGCTCCCTCCCTCAGTCCTCCTGTGCTTTCTGCCAGCTGCTGCTGTCACTATTAGAGAGTGTGCCACTGGACCAGCTAGGCACCACCATGATATGCAGCCCGCCCCCTTTGTTTGCCACCAGACTGGTGCACCTACATGGGGCCGCGATAATACAGAAAATGGGGCTGCACGGCTTCCTCAGTCCCTCCCTATGTGAGGGCAGAATTAGCCCCAGGTGCCGTGGCACACTGGGAAATTTCCCAGTATCCCAGTGGGCCAGTCTAGCCCTGCATGCTGCCATGACAGGGTTGATGTTCCAGGAGGGATAAGCCAAATGACAAATGATTTAGGTAAACTAGAAAAATGGTCAGAATTGTGGCAACTGACATTTAATGTGGATAAGTGCAAGATAATGCATCTTGGACGTAAAAACCCAAGGGCAGAGTACAGAATATTTGATAGAGTCCTAACCTCAACATATGAGGAAAGGGATTTAGGGGTGATTATTTCTGATGACTTAAAGGTAGGCAGACAATGTAATAGAGCAGCAGGAAATGCTAGCAGAATGCTTGGTTGTATAGGGAGAGGTATTAGCAGTAGAAAGAGGGAAGTGCTCATGCCATTGTACAGAACACTGGTGAGACCTCACTTGGAGTATTGTACACAGTACTGGAGACCGTATCTTCAGAAGGATATTGATACCTTAGAGAGGGTTCAGAGAAGGGCTACTAAACTGGTTCATGGATTGCGGGATAAAACTTACCAGGAAAGGTTAAAGGATCTTAACATGTATAGCTTGGAGGAAAGACGAGACAGGGGGGATATGATAGAAACATTTAAATATATAAAGGGAATCAACACAGTAAAGGAGGAGACTATATTTAAAAGAAGAAAAACTACCACAACAAGAGGACATAGTCTTAAATTAGAGGGACAAAGGTTTAAAAATAATATCAGGAAGTATTACTTTACTGAGAGGGTAGTGGATGCATGGAATAGCCTTCCAGCTGAAGTGGTAGAGGTTAACACAGTAAAGGAGTTTAAGCATGCATGGGATAGGCATAAGGCTATCCTAACCATAAGATAAGGCTAGGGACTAATGAAAGTTTTTAGAAAATTGGGCAGACTAGATGGGCCGAATGGTTCTTATCTGCCGTCACATTCTATGTTTCTATGTTTCTATGCAATCGACCCTCCACCTGATCCAAAAGAAAATATTGTTCATCAGACCAGGAAATCATCTTCCATTGCTCAATGGTCCAGATCTGATGCTCATGTCCCCATTAATGGGAGCAGTGTACTTGGGTAAGAAGATGGAGGAAGTTAGGGAGGGTGAAGAGGTCAAGAGGTTTGTCTACAGAGCCCTGATATGCCATTATTAATACACGATTAACTGGTGGATATATCTTAATAAATGTAATTTTTAAGGCAGTATTGGGGCAGTCCCATGGTGTGTAACTCCCAGTAATGTTGCACATACCATTTAGCTAGAGTAGCTTAGTTAAATAACAGTCATACCCGTTATTCTTCCAATCTCTGCTCCCTACTGATTACACTGAAAAAGTTGGATTCTCTTCTCACCTTTCTGTTTACTCTTGGGTTTTCATTAGGTCATACATTGACTCCTTAAAACAAATGTAGAAGCTTTCCTGTCTCTCCTTTTTTACTGAAAAAAATAAATAAAAATAAAATCTCTCCAAATGATGTGCTTGATGCCTGTAAACTCTAAAATTAGTGTTTTGAATGCTGTGTGTGTATAGACCAATCAATCATAAATCCTGTTCAATGTCTTCTATTTTTTATTTATTTTATTTTTTTAAATCAGCACTGTTGGTTAACGTCAATGTAATATTCTTCTTGATACCTACGTCAGGCAACGTTTCATGTAAAAAGTAACTTTCTTTAGAAACGGGCTTTTACCATTTCAATAATGCAATAACCAAGTTTGCCGCTGAATAGGCTGCTATATAATGGCCTCAGGCATCCCATTTATAGTTCAGTATTTGCGGTCTCAGAATGAAATATTGATTTTTATTGCTGCTGCAGGGTTTATATTACTCTGGAATATGCCTTGAATGTGAATGTTGATGTGATTCGAGCCTAGCCAATGACAAGAGCAAAAATATATACTCCTGAGAACGAACTAATTCCATTGAGCAATTTTATACCATCACATTCTCTTCTGAAACCATCTTTGAATTTTTATATTGCTTAGAGCCAGGTGTGTACTATATACATTTCTAGGCTTAATGGAAGAAGATGGTGATTTCTTTACTTTTTATATTTTATAATTTACAATTTAAAACTGCACATCATTGCACTCAATTTATGTTTTAGTATTTATTTATTTTTTTTCTGTGAATTGTGTTTTCTATTTTCTAAATCCTGGAGCCTTTTAAGAATCTTTATCCACTGTAAAAGTATGTTTACTGCAGAGATCAAAATTAATTTATGTTTTAATTTAAAACACAAGATTGATTCAGAAAATTATATAAAATCTATTGCAAACCGGAAACATCATTTTTTTTCTTTTTTAAATCGTATTGGGCAGATTTCGGTTAGTGTAAGAACATTTTGCATGATAACTCTAACACGTGCCATTTATTGATAACACTGAGAGAATAACAAAAATGTGTTTATTTTCATTTTTTTTCTTAGGAACCAGTCACACAGTCTAGTTAATCCAGGCTTACTCTGGTACAGCAACAAATCATAGCAATATAATCATTCTGGAAAGGACGCGTCTCCTTGTTTGATATAAGTGCAACTTTAAGTGACAACATTACCTACCAAATAGTGTTGTCTAGCAACCAATAAGTGCAAAAATTGGCTTTATAAATCCTTGTTAATATGGTATTTTTTTTTAATGATCCTTTTTTAAACATAATGATGCTTCTGGAAGAGTAGTTTGAATCTCCAAACCTTATTAAACCTCAAATTGGGCAGAGTGGCTCCAGAGTGTATTTCTTACTCCCTTAAGTATCTCCGGATGGGAAGACTTTGCCGGAACCTCTGTCTGGTCCAATTTTTTGCGAGCTCAACTCCTGAGCCTGGTCAGCCACAATGTCAACAGGGACTCAGAGAGTGCAAATTGAGCTGCATGATAAATGAACATCTCAAAAGCACACTTACAGTATAATATTGAAAATGATTTGTCTGTTCTGACACCAGTGTAATGCTAATTAGTGGAAATGATCTTGTAGAACCTCAATTATGCCCAATATAATGTTGTTTTATGGTCTCCAAAGATTTGTGTAATTCTGTGTTCCACCTCTGTGTGTACACTGCAAACCGCCACATGTTTTGCACCATAGAGTTGTGCAGTTTGAAAATCTTGACATCTATGTTTAGAACACTCCTATATAATGGGTGCCACCTATGTGATCTCCCTGTCCATAGTGCTGAAAGCAATGGTGGAACATCTTCAGAAAACCACAGAGCCTGATCTATCTGCCCTTAGAATTTTACCGTTAACTGTGCCAAACTGTGAATTGCCAGAAACTGAACAGCGAATTTCAAATTTTAGGCCCAAAATGCCAGATATACCAAAATATGTGAGCTGGAAAGTTGGATAATAGCACAATTTACCCAATTCACTTATTTTTGCCTAACAGTAGAAATTTCCTGGTAAGTTAGTGTCTGTTCAGTTTAATGATTTAGTGTTTAACTCTGAAATTATTCCCGTATCAGAGGACATTTGACTTTTTCTTTAAATTGACTTCAACTCCCACCCTACACCTAGCAGTGAAAGAAGCACTAGTGCATGTAAACTCTACATTCTTAGGAATGACAGATTTTACTTGTTTAGTGGTAGTTTAAAAAAAATAAAAAAAAAATTTAAGTGAGTAGTATCTGCTAATTTACCTGTTTGATGAGCAGGAGGGAATCAAGCTATGGTTGGTGTCTAGCAGACTGTGCTTCATGTAGACAGAATTCATTGAGATGTTAATTTTGTTATGAAAAGATAACCAAGGATCTTTGCCCCTTTTTATTAAGCCTCACATTTGAGCAAATCAAACACCAGTTATATTTTATAGAAGTGCATGACCTCCATCACCATTGCCTTCTCTTAACATAGTACGTTCAAGTTAACGCGTTCCAGAGGAAATATGTATGTAGTCTAACTTTGGAGAGTTGACCTTGTAATGTTATGGTGATGGTCCCTAGAATTACAGTTGGTTCTAAAATGTAATGTTCTGCAAAATAAGGCAAAAACTGTGTGTTTTTAAGATACACTGCAACACTTAATTAGGTTTTATTTTCTTTTTTTTTTTTTTAGATTTGTTAATACTGTTAGTGTTTCTTCAAGACCTGTTATCTCTCGCCTCCATATCTGATCCTAATTTTTCCTAGAATCCCACAGAGTCCGTAAGTGAGCAGATCAGTAAATCGGTGACATTAGCCGAGCTCCCTAATGAATTTCAAATTGTGGTCGAGCTCTGCAGTGACCCCTTACAGCCCCTTAATTCTTATTCGATGACAGGCTGGTGTCTACACATCAGGAAACTAATTGTTCAAGACAAAACAAAGAGGTTTACAATACAGATTTTTATTAAAGTTTAATTGAATATACTAGTCTGTTTATATTAATAGAGATTTTATGTGTGCGGTGCTTCCATATCGGTTTGTAAAATGATAGTGGTTGGGAGCGAAAAACTATCTATAAACCCAAAACCCTAAGTTCAATTAGCACGCTGGAGGCCACAACTCCCCCCTCCCCACTCTCTACCCACTAACAATGTCCCCTCTGAAGCTACTTACCCCCAAACTCCAGCGCATATACGAGGGCACCATAAGCAAATACCCCTTTGAGAGAGGACACAGACAAAGGCCATCATGACCTACAGTTCATAAAAGTGTTCATATTAAACTCGATTGTGTAAGGGGAACCTCAACTGTGTAATGTAATATACGGAAATGGTGTGAATTGCTGTATGCAGTGTGAAACTTCCTCCCCCTTAACCCCCCATTCTAACTTTCTGTACCCCCCACGTTCTCTTTAAGCTAAAAATTGTCAAATTGAGAAAAAAAAAAAAAAAATATATATATATATATATATATATATATATATATATATATATTTCTAGCTGTTGGTTTACAGCTCTGCTAATCCCGAACTGGAAGGGTGTGCAAGTAGTGATTGTGTCTGGATTTCCTATTCATGGATTAACAAATGCAGATAACTAACCAAAATGGAAATGTATTCCATAATATCACATTGATAATAATGGAAATAATCCTTCGTGTTATTGGTGTGAATTGTCATGAATTTTACATTCTAGGTATAAATAGGTGAATTGAAAATATTTAGGCCATGTTGGCCAAAAATTAAAGATTTACTCTAATTTCCTCATAATTCACTGTTTTTAAGCCAGTGAGTTTGTATCATTTGTTTGCAAATGTAATTTCTTCTGCAAGGAAATCTGCTAGCTGCTAGCAGAACAGTGCTGCCATCTAGTGGTCACATCTGTTGTGTTGGCCACTTAGACCTGCATTTCTTATTCGAATTTTTAAAGTTTGATAGAGATGTATACAAACTGAAAAACTGCATTGTAATGTATATCCATACATTTATTTTATTTTTTTTAAATTTTATTTTTACATAAAAACCTAAATCAAAATATGTTTATCCCAACGATGCTTCATTGTTGCTTTCATCCATTGTGCCATAGCTGCCATTTTCTTTACTGATAAAGTATTAGTCAAACTTTATTAATTCCATGTGGTCACACAGTATACCAGTTTTGTATGTGTTGTTAAATATTGGCTCTCAGGGTTCACTCATTTATAAGAGGTTAAAGAACAGAGATAATGCGAAGTTGTCAAGAAGCATAATGACTCTCCAATAGACCGTATGTGCAGGTTGTTAGTTGATGTTAACCTGTCTGAAATTAAATGGCAAATTTATGGGGCAATGCCTAATGTTTCATTGATTGTGTCAATTCCCTAACTTTTTGAATTCTGTCCTTAATCAAGAATAGTTGAGTCAATTTATTCCACCGATATTTAGATAGAATATACAGAATAGACTGGAAAAACGTCTTTAGTCCTACAATTACTACAAGAGCCGGCTAATAGAATGCAACTGGGTGGGAAAAATATCCATTAATAGAACTGTAGCAACAGTTTGCCTCTTTTGAAACCTTGAACTTGTATTACCTTGATTGGTGCATAGGAAATGCTAAGACTATTTTTTTTTTTTTTTTTTTCCTTCTTCAATTGATTTTGTCTTTGCGAATGATCCTCTCAAGAACCCATTAGTATATTTAGAACATTTATTAGATGATTTCCTCACATCTGGCATTGTATTCCTTTTCTAATTGAGAATAAACAGAAGACTGATCTATGAATTTTTGGAGTTTTGTGTAAACTAGAAAGATGGGCGAACTGTATACCTTTTCCGGGTCATGCTAGAATACAGAGTTAATTCCCAAAATGAGGGATTCAAACAGAGTCCTCTCTATACATTAAAATCCACAGAAAAATATATTTGGGTT
This sequence comes from Pelobates cultripes, assembly GCA_933207985.1. Lineage (NCBI taxonomy): Eukaryota > Metazoa > Chordata > Amphibia > Anura > Pelobatidae > Pelobates > Pelobates cultripes. Next base: position 278,966,185 of record OW240915.1, on the reverse strand, counting down.
CTTCTTTTTGATCTCCAGTGGTGTCAAAATTATTTTTTTATATAATTTTCTAAATAGTTGGTTCCATAAATGTGCAAAACAAATGAATACACATGACAATAAAATGTATAACTGTGTCAATTTGCATCCATTATTTGTGCAGGTTTAGTATATTCTTCAACAAGCAAACCACTATGTCGAACCGTGTTTTTCAAATTAATTTTTGTTTATGTATTCCAGAAATCTAAACTCTAATGCAAATGAAGCCATTTTCTGAGCCGATGCCCAATGAGTAAAAATGGCTCCGGTTTTGTCCAGCGAACAAGCACTCCTCTGGGAATGGGGAGGTCTAGCGGCAGTGTCTACAATCTTCTTCATCACCTTCCTTCTGTTTCTTTGCTCAGTCTGTGACAGGTAAGAAATAAAGGATAACCTGGATACAAGAGCCAAAGTGTGTCTAGTGTGGCCTTCAAGCTTACAGGAATATGCTTTACTCTGCATTACTGCTCCTCATGCACAAAGTTGTCATCTGCTGAAATATAATTATTTTTGGCTCACTGCAGTGCTGCACACTTCTTATTCAAACTACTTGTGTTTTATAGATTGTTTGATCTTAAAATTCAATAAGAATGTTAATTCCTAAATATTATATTTGCTAACTTGTTAAAAATCTGCTCAGAGAAAATTAGGCACAAATTGGACAGTGTCCGTGTAGCCGCCATCTGCAATAAAAAAAAGTGTGAAACTATTACACAGATTAACTTAACAAAACACTAATATTGTGATAAGTTTTTATTTTTTTTCAACTGATCAATTTCAATAATTCCTAGTGCACAAATAATACATTGGTGGGTGACTTGCCTGTTTTTCAAAAACAAACAATGGAAAAATTAATTTCTGTTAAATACAATTCCTTGTACTCGCCGTTACATTATTTCAGTTGCATGCTCTGTTTAAAATCTTAAATAGTGTTGGCAGCCTGGGGGATTTCTACAAATAAGATACGCAACAAGCATTAAGGGAAGTATCAGATTTCCAGTAAAAACTCTTTTAGAATGAAGAGGAATAGAAAGTTTGCAGCAAATTTATGCATTGCAAGTTCGTGCAAAACAAATTTAGAAATGAAAGCTGAAAATATTTGAAGTGTCCGTATTTTGCTGCAGATCAACATTCTTTGCAGCTTCTGCAGTAAGCTTTCACTTAACTGGGAAGTAACCCTCTAATGCTCTTTTGAATGTGGTTGTGATGGAGTGTCAGACAATGTGGGTTTATGGAGAGAAACAAATTAATATTGATTTAATATAAAATCACTAATTGTGAACTGGCAGCATACATTTATTTATTTACATTTTTTTACAGAGAGAAGAAAGCAAAAAACCAAAATGGGGATGTTGACAATCTGGTGAATGTGGTAAGCCCATGGTTTTCACAAAATCTTGCATTCAATCAATCTGCCTGGACTTATTATAGGAATAACGTGAACTACACTGCCTACATATTATGCATGGTAGGGGTTGTGCTTTAATGTTATTACCTAGCAAAAACTTCTACCAATCCATTTCAATAAGCGTTTTTATTTCAAGTCAATCCCTCCAATAATTTCTGCACACTCACTGTTTTCATATATTTCTAGTGCCGGAACAGGGGTCGCTCAGGTTGCATGTGCGACCAGACCCTATGTGTTCTGGGTATCGCAGGCCGCTCATTAGATGGCCGGGTGGCAACCTTGGGGTGCCCCACTAGGCGGGCACCAATGCTAATGCAGGTAGGTTAGGCACCTGCTTACCTGGGTAGGTAAGTGTACTGTAGGCAACGAGGGAGCTGTTATTTTTTTGCCGTACGTTTCCTGAACTGCTCAATGCGCTCTCTGCGGTGATGCCAGGATCCTGGATATGCCATTACTCCTGCATCACTAAAGGATGCGTGAGGCAGACTAGCTAGAAGAGCATGAAAATCAGAGCAGCCCCAATAGACCCCAGGGAGAGGATCCACACCATTTTAAGGGAGGCTGGGTGGGCCAAACCCCCCGCCCAAAAAAACCACCCCACACTATAAATAAAATGTTACAGTCAGTATGTTACTCATACTTGCTGGAGGAGTATGGAATGCACTGACACCAATGTGTGGGCAATGAAACAAGCATGTTGGCATCACCACAGGGGACTGCCCTGTTTGGCTCTTCTTGGGTATACAAACCCAATCACACCGCCAAACCCCATCTAAAATCACATTCAACCAAGCACCACACAATCGCCACCACATGTGCCCTGTTTCTGTCATTATTGAACTGGACTACACTGAGGTGGGGGGGCTAAAAAAGGGGGATGGGAGGGCTGAAGAAACTAGGTGTTGAGGCATGCCCAATAATGCAATCTGACTAAGTTTTTATAATAAGTAAACAAAAGTTTAATTTGCATATTTGTTTAAAGTTGTTTTGCTTGCTGGTTTAGAGATGCATGTCCCTTTAAATCCTGTAAATATTATAGGCACCTGCTATTGATGTGACCATATTAAGATACATTACAAATAGTATTAAACTGGTATACTGTAATATCCTGATTATGATTAGCAGCGGCTGCATTATCACGTTTAGAAAGCGGTTTTAAAACGCACGGCTTTGTTCTTACTTTTAACCTCTCGATTCGTAGTTATGGGTCATCCCTCCCTTTCATTACAGGGGGATTCTCTGAACACAAATGTAATAATTTCTAAATATTCTGTGTTTGAGACTGACCAGAGATGATAAATTGAATTATTGAGTGTGGTGGAAGATTTCTGCTGTCATTTAACAAATAGTTTTTTTTTGTTTTTTTTCATTAGAAACAAACCCTAAAAGACTATCTAATTAATTTGATATTTTTTTTTCAAAAACTAAATTAAGAAATGTAGTTTTGATATATTTATTTGGTGCCTCTCCTAGGGGGTTAAAATGGGACATTGTAGAAAAAAAATGTGTGTCTGTGTGTGTGTATATATGTATGTGTGTGTGTGTGTATGTATGTATGTATGTATGTGTATATATATATATATATATATATATATATTTTGTGATGTAAATGTATTGGCCTTGTTTACTGTAAGCGTTTTAGTTTGTTTTATTTTTTTAAAGAATGACTGTTGCTTTGCATCTTTTTATATCATTTGACCACTTTTTGCACGATATAGAGGTTATACAAACAGATTTATTTAGTGCTTTTCGTCGGTCTTTAATTCTCGTTTGAACCACAAGTAACACAAATTAAGGAGGAAACTTAATCCCTAGTTCAATAACCCGATTTTCCACCTGTATTTCCTTCTATCTCACTACATGGTTCTCTTTGTATTTTTTTCACCTTTTCCTGAACTCCTTAATCAATTCCAATTTTTATTTTATTTTTTTTAAATAAATTTTGCAGAAAGCATTTTTAGAATATGTTGAAAGAACTTTAAACTATCTGCACCCATTAATGTATCCGCTCATGAATTATAAACTAGTGTGTGGGAAAAAAAAAATGGAGGTTGGAGTGAGTGCTTGCTTGAGTCATGAAGAGAGGTAGCAGATTGTAAACTGCTTAGAGTTATAGAGAGAATTTTTTTTGTGTTTTTTGTTCTGGCAAGTCCTTATCATAAAGGAGCTAAGGTACAGTTGTCATGATTCAGTTGTTTTCCTTCTGGATGTTCTGGATTATAGCGAACATACATTTAAGAAAAAGAAGAGGGGGGAAAATATATATATATATTGGGATTTTTCTCTGTGGTTTTTTTTTTTGGGGGGCAATCATTTTTATTTATTAAAGCTCTAACACTCCTGTTTGTTTTGGAGTTTTTTTTGTTGTTGTAAGAACCAGCCGGAAACGCAGTTAATGAAAATGGCTTTCAATGATGTCCCTGCGTCTCCCCGCTTTAAGCACCACCAGAAGTCACTTGCTGCTTTAATTAGATAACGTTCTCAGTGCAATGGTCCCCACATCCATTCAATGTGACTTTCTGTGATCTTATTGTTTGTGGTACACATTTTATGGATGTAACAAGCACAAGCGCAACTTGTGACAATTGAACTTTGATAGGTTATATCTTAAACAATAAGCAATTTTTGGATATAACCCTAGGGAAAAATCAGGATTGACATGTATATCTACTTTTATCCATTTGCTAACCTAGGTCAATTATCTAGGATTTCAGTATCAAAGACAACATGAGTTTACTTCAGGGAGATCATGCCAAACTAATCTTATTGATTTCTTTGATTGGGTAACTAAAATAATAGATCAGGGTGGTGCAGTAGACATTGCTTACCTAGATTTCAGTAAGGCTTTTGACACTGTTGCACATAGAAGGCTTATCAATAAACTGCAATCTATCAGTTTGGATTCTGATATTGTTGAATGGGTAAGGCAGTGGCTGAGTGACAGTCTTAAATTAGAAGGGCAAAGGTCTAAAAATATCAGGAAGAATTACTTTACTGAGAGGGTAGTGGATGCATGGAATAGCCTTCCAGCTGAAGTGGTAGATGTTAACTCAGTAAAGGAGTTTAAGCATGCGTGGGATAGACACAAGGCTATCCTAACTATAAGATAAGGCCAAGGACTAATGAAAGTATTTAGTAAATTGGGCAGACTAGATGGGTCGACTGGTTCTTATCTGCCGTCACGTTCTATGTAGACATTTGTCATCTGACACATTTGCTTTTTACAGCCCTCAGATAAAGAAACTTACAGCCGCTCCATCACAAGCTTGGGAACCGAACCACCAGCCAGTTATCGCAATGGAGCTGTCAGTAATGGTGATGGTGAGTACATTACTACGTATTATGATGTTTGATGACTCTGTGCTACCCATGCACTCACTGTGTAAGGATGGAATATGTATTGCTTTAAAATGTATGGCACACTTTCAGTAACTGATTACAACCTGTTTTAAAGTTTGTTGTGAAATAAAAAAATTACTTAAAAAAAAAAAAAAAAACAATGGATATTTTTACAGCTTGAAAGTATGTTTTCTTCAAAGTCTGTATTTCATTGATACAATTAACCAATTTAGCACCTTTATGTATCATGCCAAAAAATGAGGCATTTCATTGTGATATGTAATATTCAAAAACAAATTTAATAATTTGGAATTCTTCTGTGATTGGTTGACAAGGAGTTTAAAAAAAAAAAAAAAAAGGGTTATAAAAACTAATCTCAGTTTAGTTTATATTTCTTTCCTCCTGGTTATTTTATAGGATTTATAATCAAGTTTATTTAGACATGTGATCAAATGCTGCTTCTCTTATTTATTTTTTACAGTTTGTAGATGTAACATCTGTCATCTTAATGTTTCTAAATAAAACAGATAAAAATAACCATAATAAAAAGGATGGTTTTGTTCTAATTTTTCCCCCAGTTTCAGAAGATAGCACAGCTGCCTTCATCCAGCCTTATGAAGATGTGCAGAGCTCTCTTCCTGACCTTTGTGACCTCCAAGACTATTCTGGAAAATCATCAAGGTGTCATCAAAGCAGAGAGTTGCCTAGAATCCCACCAGATAGCAATATGGAACCTGCTATTTCTCCAGGCGAGACCGAAAGTGATGTTCCTCTCGGAAATGAAGGACCGTACGAAGTGCTCAAAGAAAGCTCTTCCCATGAGAATATTATTGAAGATTCTCTTTATGAAACCGTAAAAGAAATTAAAGAGGTTAGTGCACAAGCTGAAACAGATGACAAAGATCAGGATACACATGATCTACACCAGAGAACTAAAGAGTGCAAGATGGAAGTTGGTGTTGAATATGCCTCTGTAGATCATAACCGAAAAAGCAGACAGAGCATCAATACACAAAGTGCTGCAAGTACCCCTACTTCTCAGGACAATGATATTCCCCCTCCCCTGCCAAAGAAACTATTGGATGAAAACGAGAATGTGCAAAGCAAAGAGGTGGAGGAACAATCTGTTGAACAAGGGGAGAACCTAGAAGGAACAAGTAATGAGGAAAAGGTATATTGAAGTTTGATTTAATTAACTATCCAACTATTAAATTTTCTGTTGTAGTTATGTATAATTGTATTCCTAATCTCCCAACCTGATATTGTCTATTGTACCATTGGTTACTCTTGCCTTTAGCTACTTTTTCACCATACCCTTTAATATACCCAACTGTCTGTTATTCATGCTTCTTATCAAGGAGTTCCTAATTCCATTCCTAGTCACCAGCAGTCATGAGCAGTGTTGATTCTTAGAATGGCCATAGAAGAACATAGTGGTGTTGACAAGGTCATTGGCCAATGCAACCTCTATCCTTCTTCCATTGTGGGTGTCATTACTGTGGTGGTGATTAATATTCTTATTATTGATGTATAGTATTTCAGTATGCAGATGTTTAAAAGACAACTAGATGCATACTTGCACAAACATAATATTCAATTATATAACTTCTTAATTTTAGGGTAATTGCTTCTTGACCCAAGGATAAATCTGACTGCCATTCTGGGTCAAGAATGATTTTTCTTCTAGCTTGTTGCAAAATTAGAAGTGATTCAAACTGTTTTTTTTGCCTTCTTTTGGATCAACAGCAAAAAACAGATGTTTCTAATTTCAGTCTCTGTTCTGTGCAAATATATATGTGGAATTCCATGTTTTGTTTTGGTTTTTTTCTTGTTGTTTATTCGTATAATAGATCCAAAAGTCCCTCTAAGAAATTTCAGAAAAACATTTTAAGTAGAACTATATTCACAAATTATTGTTGACAATGCAATATATCACATTGACTGACTGAAACATCTTTCCCAGGCTACATAATCCTTTTCTGAGTCAGCAGTGCAAATCCACGTCATCTCTAAATCCAGAGGTCTTAATGTGGTCTTAATGACTCTTCGACCCTGACATGCACTACTCGTGGCCTTTCGGTCTCAAAGGAGGAAGTTCTAAAGAAATGTCACTGTGTCCTGATCTTGTTTAGATCAATGACAACTAAACAAACGTTTATGGTTTTAAACCATAACGTTTATGGTTGTTAAATTGATATGAAATCCGGGAAGTCCAACAGGAAGGTGAAACAAACAAAATGAGAATGGTTGACCCAGGGATAGTTACCAATCTTTGTCCATAGAAAAACCATTCGGTTAAATTCTAACCTTATGGCTTGTTTACATGTGGCAATAAAAAAATCACATCATCTGTGCACATGCTACATATTGCCTCATGTATAGTGTAAGCTTGTGGATATTTTAATAAGGCTTTAAAGTCACATAAACCCAACACATAAAAATAATGCGAAACATTGCCAGGTCAGTTTTAAAGGGACACTATAGTCACCTGAACAACTTTAGCTTAATGAAGCAGTTTTGGTGTATAGAACATGCCCCTGCAGCCTCATTGCTCGATCCTCTGCCATTTAGGAGTTAAATCCCTTTGTTTATAAACCCTAGTCACACCTCCCTGCATGTGACTTGCACAGCCTTCCATAAAAACTTCCTGTAAAGAGAACCCTATTTAGGCTTTCTTTATTGCAAGTTCTGTTTAATTAAGATTTTCTTATCCCCTGCTATGTTAATAGGTTGCTAGACCCTGCAAGAGCCTCCTGTATGTGGTTAAAGTTCAATTTAGAGATTAAGATACAATTATTTACGGTAAATTACATCTGTTTGAAAGTGAAACCAGTTTTTTTTTTTCATGCAGGCTCTGTCAATCATAGCCAGGGGAGGTGTGGCTAGGGCTGCATAAACAGAAACAAAGTGATTTAACTCCTAAATGACAGTGGATTGAGCAGTGAAATTGCAGGGGAATGATCTATACACTAAAACTGCTTTATTTAGCTAAAGTAATTTAGGTGACTATAGTGTTCCTTTAATGACTAGATAAAGTTCATTTCTGTTTTGGACTAAAGGTTTATTGATTTATTGATATTTTTTAAAAAAAAATTTAAATACATTTTTTACTGATTTTTGGTGTATGTCCCTGTCATGGTCTTGATATTAAAAAAAAAAAAAATTTTATAGTCAGAGGTGCTCTAAAATCCGAATTCAGTGTCTGCAACCCTCAATTATTAAACATACTAATTATGAAACATAGTATGTAATTTCTCATGTTGCTGGAACTGACCCACTAAATGTCAGCTTTCAGTTCTTCTGTTGACTGCAAATCTGATTTGTAAGTGATATTTTATTAGAATGTTTCTTAAATCAAACTATTGCCTTTAGGAAGTCCTATGTTTTACATCTACCACTTTTCAATATTTGCTTTGTCTCATCCGTTTCAGTTTGATCATGGAGAATCTTTCTGTAATATTGGGATAAAAGCCCTGGAGGGTTGTGAAAGAGAAAAGTAAGCTCAAGTCTTTACAGAATTCAGAAGTATATTGATTTTCCTTTTATCTTTCTTGCCTTTTTAGAGACAAAGTTCTCTATCCTACAAATCTCGGGAAGAAGATCCATGTCTTACGGAAGATGACGTATGTATTAAGAGTTTAGCCTGGTGACCATTGTTAAAACTGTGTAACCGCTGTAATATTTCAACATTGCTTTCCATGTATAATTGAACAGTAGAAAATGGGGCTAAAAGCTTACCCAGGGAATTTGCAACACAATCTCTCCTCTAGAACTGTCACCACCCCAGTATGCACATTGTATATCTACCAAGATTAAAGAGGTAGAATAGAATATTTAAGTATAGCTACAGACCATGAACTATGGACCAGAATTTCTGTGTACGTGAATTTTCTTTTGGATTCCCTCCCATAGAGCAAGAGTAACCAAACTGTAGATCATAAACTACTCTACACACCTTCATTCCCTCCTCTATCCCCACTATGCTTTCTAATGTGTCTGTCCCTCTTCATTTTTTTAGTGTGTGTGTGTGTGTTGTTGTTTTTTTTTTTTTCCTGTGTTTTTCCTTGAAATTAATTTTCTTAAAATCTTATTTAAGGCAGAAGTCTTCTCATTGCTGTCCCATGGCGTTACCTCTAATAATCCCATTGGTCTGTTCACTAATAGTCACTGTGCTCAGCGCTCTGTTTATACTCAATAGGGAAATCCAACACCACCCGATGAAGGCTGAATTGTAGCTAAACAGACCAGGCTGTTAAAAATCTCGTAGCCCATTAGCAGATATTGTTATTATGGTATGTTTTTTTGGTTCTGCCATATTCCCACCCCTTTCACACTGACAGTGCTTCTATGGCGTGCTTAAAACCATTGCTAAAACCAACCTGTGGAAGAGACTGCCACGGAAACACAGAATACTTTGTTCAAACTCACAGGTATTTACAAAACTACAAGGAAGGAGATTGTATAGAGAGAGAAAAAGGAGAGGTGGGGAGGAAGCTACAGAATGAGAAAGGTTCATGGAAAGCTACACTTAAAAGGCTGATTGAGAAAAATCTTTTAAAGGGAGATATAAGCCTAAAGGAGACAAGAGAGCACCTCAAAACTGATTAGTTTGCTGGGATAGAGAGAGACACACTTGGGCTGCTGGATAAAGATAGAATCACTTGGGGGCTAGAGAGTTGTGCTACTCTAGGGGATTTCTTACAAAGAGGGAGATAGAGGGAAGTCTTACAACATGAGATGGGTAGAGATACTCCAGAGAGGTCCATGGCCTCATTTTGCCAGGATGCTCAAGTTATGCTCAGTCTGTCCCTGGACACTGTTTGTATGAATCCTTGTTCTCCTATTTCAGGTTGGTGTGTTTTTGTGTGTTTTTTTTCCCTTTTCTGTGTATTTATGATGTCTTGAGCCTTGCTTTGTTTCTAGCTACACATTTCCCTATGTGCATTTGTAATATAAGCCCATACGTTCTAAGGACTGGTAATATGTGTTACAGTTCTCTATATTTACGTTTTCTCACATTCTGTGTCAGCAGGGCTGGCCTTAGGGGTGTGCGAGCTGTGAGGCTGCACAGGGCGCCATTGAGCAGGGGGCGCCATGTGGCCGACACAGCTTGCACATGGCCGGTGTCAGGGGAGCTAAAATAGGTACCCGGGTGGAGGATTAATTATTCTCCACCCGAATATTAAAAAAAAACACACACACAGGGCGGGGCTTAACGACCGGCAGAGGCGGGGCTAATACATACCCGAAGCCCCTGTAAAGGAAGAGGGATGAAGGAAGGACAACAACCAAGTGCATCCACTCCCCCTTCCTGCCAAAATGGAAAGAGCTAAGTCTGTATGTGTGTGTGTGTGTGTGTGTGTGTGACTGCCTGTCTGCCTGTTTGTGTGACTGCCTGTGTGTGTGTGTGACTGACTGCCTGTGTGACTGTCTTCCTGTGTGTCTGTCTGTGTGACTGTCTTCCTGTGTGTGTGTGTGTGCCGTGTGTGTGCCGTGAAGCCTTGTCGCACAGGGCGCCTAATGGCCTAAGGCCATTCCCTATGTGTCTGGCCTGTCTTTAGCATGAAAGATCTTATTCAGACATAAGTAAATAGTCCTATAGTACCTGGCCTCTAAAATAAGGTTGTTGCTTGTCCATGGAAATTGACCATTAAAATGAATAATGCCTATTCCGTGTAGTACATCTTATTGCATGAACGTTGAATTCTAATTTTTAATAGGTTTCTGTAAGTATTGTTAATTCTCTTGCACAAATCTCTTTAAGTGCATTAATTACTTTCGTTTGTTTACTTTTACTTTTGGACAACTCTATCTGAATACTGTCAAGTTGGAAAATAACCTCTATAGATTTTATACATTAATCCTTTTATCTACCGTCTATTTCAGATTTCTGCAATGTATTCTAGAGTATCCAAGCATGGGAAGTCCAGAAAAGACGATGAGGATTTATCCCATTACTCATATATTCAAGATGTTGCCACTGACCTATCTCCAACCACCTGCAATGGCACATATGCTACGGTCGGGGACATTGAAAAAAGTGCCAATATCGGTGGCTTTGTGCCATCAGTTGAACAAATTAATGGTGGGACAGATCCCGAATATGAAGCAATTGCAACCCACAGCCGGGAAGAGGAGAGGACTATACCATATTCTAATACCAGAGAAACTGTTCTCCCACATGGAGAGAGTGACTATGAAAGTATTGGTGATTTGCAACAAAATGCTGAATTTACAAGACTTTAAGGAATACATTTTTAACTTTAATTTAATTTTCTTTTTTTTGGCGGGGTGGATATGGCACATTATGAGACAAACTATCTTTAAACCACCCTCTGAATGGTCTTATGAAAGAAGCACACATATCTGCTTGCAAAAAAAAATGCCTTTCTACAGCATGACAATGTTAATTATTTTTTACAGAATTTCATATATTTTCAACGATGAGTAAATAGGTTGCTTCATTTAGTTTTGTTTACAAATCCTATTTTTTTTTTTTGGGCTGCAAAAATTAAGTGGTATCAGATCAAACTAGGTACTTTTTCGGGTACTTCATTACAAAATGTTTGGTACTTTGTTGTCGATTTTACAATTAATGTAAATCTCTTTTGCTTTTGAATCCAATTCTTGTTAAATCCTGCAGCTATTTAATGTATACAAAGTATTGGGGAAAATGTTTTTTAAAAACTGGTTATACTGTACAGGAGTTCTATAAATCTTGTTTAGTTGATCTCTGCTGCAAAGTGAAATCATGGTATTTTTTCCCTGAATACCTTCTTATTTCGTAATGTGTGATCTAATTGACTTTAATGTTTTGAAGTCAGAGGGGTCTACAATAATTTGCTCTGGTACGTAAAAGAAAACTGTCTCATCCAAGAAATGTTTAATATTATGTGTACGTATCCTATGTTTAACATATATATGAAAACTAAGATTAAATGACAAAACTGATGCAGATAATATTACCTCTATCCTAAAATAGTGCCTCCATCTTGGCTCCCTGTCAATCCTCATTCTACGCACTGCTATCTGCACAGACAGAGGTTGTATGGTTCTCATTCTCCAGTGCTGTGTGTGCACCCGCTGTACTTGGGCTAAACTGGATTGTGATGTCCATTACGAAATCTTTAATGGAAGACTATTAGGAATTCAAGAAGTGACCGTTCACCTTCAAATGGTGAAGGTTTTTTTCCTGGTGTTCCATAATGAATCAGGAGTTAAACAGATTTATATAGAACACTTTAAGATTACCTGGTAAGGTTTGCCATCTTATTGCTGATCCTCGGTGAAAGCCCAGGATTCTCCCAAGCCCAGGGATCTCCCAGTGGCATTAACTCGACCAACTCTCTACCAGGTTCCACCATAAATGCCTATAGAACCTTCTCCAATATTACTTTTTTTTTTTTTTATCGTGTGCCCCATTGCCTAGCGCTCTTGTGTTGGCCTTTTTTTGTATTGGCCTTTTTTCTTGAGCTTGGAACTAAATATTTATGTGTTCAAGGAGTTTTATTTTCAGAAAGGTTCCGCCGATGATGATCTTTAACAAAATGTCATAATGTAATTGATAATCTTGTACTTTATTGCTGGATATTCTGTGGGTAAGAACTTACTGTGCTTTGGCTTTGCTATACAGCACTCCAATAGCAAACTGTGTGGGTCATTTTATTTTAGAGTAGGACCTTTATAGAACAGATTGCTTTGATGACCTATGTTTTTTTTTTATCCTTTATGGTTGAATGGAACACTCCAAGCGCCATAACAATAGCTACAGGCACCTATCATTGTAGTGATAATGGTGCTAGGAGTGCCATTACACCCTCCCAGAGTAAATGGTCAAAGAATGGTTTGACAAATTATGTGGCAGATAATGGAAGTTCCTTGCAGGAGCTTCCAACACCACGTGGCGTGAAGATAGACTCTATGTCCGCGTTCAGTGAGGGCATCCTGGCACTGCCGAGTTTAGTTAAGTGGCAGAACTTCTGGCAGCAGAGGGGGCGGGTTCTGGTGTCCAACAAAACCCAGGAAATATGTAAAATCATTCGTAAACCATTTGACTATATACTCTGAAAGGGCTTTAGGGCACATATTTCACCATAACAACTACTGAAGGCTGTAGTGATTATGGTGCTTGGAATACTTCTTTAAATGGGCTACACAGTGAGCACATCCTGAGTTTAAAGTTACCCACCAATACCCAGCTAGTAGCCTCACAGAAAGTGTTATACCAAATGTGTTAATCAGATTCTCAAGGTGTCCATATTTTTATTTTTTCATGTGAGTACATATTTTGTTTGTATATGCGTACATATGTATATATGTATACTGATGAGTGAAAATTGAGCCCTGCTTAGTGCCAGTGATGAGGATATTTAGTAGTTGTAATTTTCAGTCCTGTAAGTGTATTTTTTTTATATATATTATATATAATATAGTGTGTGTGTGTGTGTATATATATATAACACTTCTGTATAAACGGCAAACTTTAATAGCAGTTCAATTATTCACGTAATTTTAAAATGTGCTATTAGGAATCATTATTTTTTGCCAAAGGGCTATATTCTTGCACAAAGGGTTACGATTTCTTCTTGATTAACCTGTTTTTATCTTTGACCTCTGTATACAGTTGTAGCCATAGTACAGGCTGGATGTGTAATAATAGTTTCACACTAGTGAGCTCTGAATCAACACATCTACTCGCCCCTGAGGGGCCTCATGTACATTTAGTTTTTGGTCCACCTGCTGATAATCCCATTTTTTTGTTATTTTTTTTTTGTGTGTGTTTTATTGGTTTTGCATACACAGATATACATTGATATCAATAACTTATAGTGAAAATAGAACAGGCAATATTGGTAACTTCGTGCGCTGATCAATATAACATAACATTATGCGCTAAGCAGTACAACATGGCATAACTGTTCGTGCCAAGATCCATGGGAAACACTTTGGCATTTAAATGTATGAGAACATTGGTAATAGCTCGGGTAAGTATGTCTCGTTGGGTTGGAGAGCTGGTCTGGGAAATCAAGCATGGGGTACAGTGCATCCTTATGTAGTATGGGCAAACTTATACATTAATATTCAGCAGTCACGGTCTTGTTCTCGGGGAATAAAGCTTAGGCTCCATTTTTGATGTGCTTTCTTTTGGATCTTCCGTAGCTGCCATGTCGTATTTACCAGAAGACGCTACAACGGGGTCTGTGTTCAGCAGCTTCAGTTTTCAGTTTGCACCTTTAGTGTCTCTGGGTCTTGATCTGATGTGAGGGAAATGGTCTTGTTTCCTTGTGGGACCATTAGGCTCCATCTGTGCCCTATCTGTGCTGGACCAATCGTTCTCTCAGTATCTTTGCAACCTGCGCTCACCACTACAATGTCTCTTGGCACATCAGCTGGGGCTATGACAGCCTTTCGGATCCAGAATGCTAATTTCAGCATGGTTGGGTCCTCTCCCCCTTTGAGGCCCATAAATATAAACCGTCTCTTGGTGTAGGGTAAAAAAACTTCCTCACTGACCTTTTTCTGGGACTCCACTCAGTTGGACATTCTGTTATCTGTGGCGGAATTCCAAGGAGGCCATAGTTTTTTTTGCATCCTTTGGACTTGTTAGCTCCTTCATATGTGTCTCTGTGGCTTGTAGCCTATCACCCCGTGCTCTCTCTCTCTCTCCTCTGCTTTTTTGAGCTTCTATGCTTTCCACACTTTGCGGAGGTCCAGGAGCAGCCTTTTGATATCCCCTTTTGTTGAGGGTGTTTGGTGTTCCTCAGACTCTGATTCCTGGTCCACTTCGCTGTGGTGGGCAGAATCAGGAGATTCAAACCTCCTTATGTAACTCTTTAGATTCTGCTGCAACGTGACTCGCTTCAGGTGCCATCTTATGTGTTTCTCGCATTGCAGGCCTCATAAATTAGTCTATCGGGGATTTGTGGGCTCTCTGGCACCCAAAACATTTTATTTTTGCGGCCCATACTGTCATCTGGTAGGGGCAATGTTTTAGTGCTCGTCCAGAGTGAATCGCCAAGGCAAAGCATCTCTCTGTTTGGATGGAGCTCCACAGGGACATAATACAATAAAAAGAGACAAATACCAGTATATACACCTCCCCAATGTGATCACAACAAAAATAAGTGATATTACCAATTTAGAACTGGACTGTAATGTAAACAGCGTAGAACTTGATTGGGGTATAAACTAAAATAGAAAAAGCATAAAAAACATAGTGCAAACTGTATGATGGAAAATAAGTAATAGATAAATGTGTGACTCTCACTCACATTCTCCAGAGCCGTACCAGGCTCTGTATAACAGGCTCAGGGGTGCCAATAACTGGCTAACGATCCAGGTGGTCCAAATAGATGAGACTCCAAAGGTTAAATATAAAATATATTTATTTATAAAAATATATAAAAAATATATAAAAAAGTGTATACACTACTGGGCACTATGGGGGTGGAACCCAAAACGGACAAGGATATATATAAAACAACAATGGAATTCCACTTACCCCTATCTGTATAGTAGCCCAGAGTGACAGGAATACACATAAAATAACAAATACAAATGCAGAAGATTGAAGCAGACGCGTTTCGGCCAACAGCCTTCCTCCAGTGCTTCCCCAGCACATTTATCTATTACTTATTTTCCATCATACAGTTTGCACTATGTTTTTTATGTTTTTTCTATTTTAGTTTATACCCCAATCAAGTTCTACGCTGTTTACATTACAGTCCAGTTCTAAATTGGTAATATCACTTATTTTTGTTGTGATCACATTGGGGAGGTGTATATACTGGTATTTGTCTCTTTTTATTGTATTATGTAAATCTGGTGTATAAGGGAAGCACTAGGGTACCAGTTACACCATCTATTGTATATTTTTATTATATACAGAACTGTCATAATTACAGTGAAGCGCCTACGCACTATCCTTCTTTTTTTCTGTTATCTCCACAGGGACATGTCCGTTCAGTTTTGTAGCAACCCCGTTATTCTTAGTGTGCAGATGAGTTCCATTCTGAGTTAATCTTTGAGGCATTAAAATAACACACAGTGGTAGACGATAGCTCATGCATGTGATTTTTTTTTTATTTTTTTATTTACCATGGTTCTAGTAATTCAGCTCCCTGACTGGGGACAGATTTTGTAGGAGGTGCCCAGCATGGTATTCAGGGTCACAATGGATTTTACCACTAGCCGAGATGCTTTAAAATAGTTTTGCCTCTTGTGTAGAGAAATTTTATTATATATTCTTTTTTAGTATTTATTGAATGAAACATGCCAGCAATACCATGAAATACTTTGAAAAGAACTAACCAATTGTTAGTCATCCTGTGAAGGTACTGAAGGTGTGCTAATTTTTACTCCAAGCATAGGGAAATCCTCGGCGTGACGATCTGTGGCACAATTTAATCCAGTGTAGTCTAACTGAAGCTAAACTTGACAGTACTATTTGTAGCTTAAACTACTTTGAGTTTCACTTTTCCCCCGTCATATACTGGTCTTTTAAGGATTATTGAACATCAGCAACACTGCTAATGCCAATTTTAAATGATTGTTACAATACAATATTCCCTCACTCCAGTTAGCATTATTACAGTGTGAGAAGTGATGCAGAAAAGCACCCGTTTCTCCAAAATATTTCTAGGTACTGGTGCCAGAATCCCAAAATGCAGTATGTGCATGCACATTTAAGCCTCTTTCCCCAGTATTGGATTCTCTTTTGGTCACTGACGTGAAGTGATTTTGAAGTGACATTGCATGCCAAGCTGTGCATTGCCAGCCTCACATATAGCATATAATATAAAAATGTGTTTTTATTTTATTTTTCTTTACTACAATCCGTTTCTGTTTCTGGTTATCTGTTTGGTTTGCATGCTCCCAGATTTAAAAGCGCACACAAGGAGATTATACCTATTGAATTTCTAGCAAATTCCAAAACCTTAACTTATTTCTACATATACATTTATTTCTATAGCTGCATCTGCATTGAGGCAAAAAGTGACCAACATGGCCATTGCAATAAACGTCATATCTTAGTTACAGTCACATTCAGTTGTGGAACCTTACACTTGACATTTGGGAGACGGCAGACAAATGTGCGGTGTAGTGACCATGTTTGTTGCAAAACCACGGCAAAACAAATCCAACTGGTAAAAATTAATCCAGACACCATACTCCAGCATCATTGACATAATAATGTCTTTAAAAAAAAACAAATCTCCCATCCAAACTCCGTCCCTGCCTCTATCACAGACTTGGTAAGCACAATAATCACCTTTTTTTTATATTTATCCATTAATTTCTCCATTTTGCAGTCTAGATGGTGATATTGTGCCTGAAGTGTTTTAATTGTTACACTTCAAATGTATCTTGTAGCTTTGTAATTTAAAAAAATGTTACACACATTGCCACTTCTGTTGCTTATCCTTTTTCTCCCATCTCTCTACAGAAAGATTTATATTCTTGTAAAATAAATCCTGATGAGCTAGTTTTCTGATTTTTTTTTTTTTTTTTTGATTTTTTTTTGTGGGTGGAATATTAACTTGTTTTGGTAATATGTAACTGTGATCATTCTGTATATAGGAAGGTATTATTAATCATTGCAACTATCAGCACAAACTCACAGAAGAACTGACAGTAATAATACTACACAATAACAAATATGCTGCGCAGCACAATCTGAAAGAAATGTAAAAAATAATAAATACATTTCTCTTAGCACTAAGATTTACAATAGGTCACATGGTGCAAAAATGTAAGTTTCCTCCCCTGGCAGTCCCTAGCAAGCTTGCCCCCTGGCAGTCCCATCAATATTGCATAAATCTCACCTAAACCAAGATACCAGTTGTTGATGCGTGATTGATAGCTGACCAAAATGGGAAGGCTTTACCAGTTTATCTACTGGCAAGTCCTCTGACACCAAGTAAAAAAAAAATTACAGCTAAAATTCTTTTCTGCCCATCATAGGCAGTTTAATATATGCTTTTAACAATATCTACCAAATAGCACTATAGTGTTCCTATAAGTAGATCTAAGAATACAAACATGTATTCCTAATACTGGTGCTGGAGTAAATATGTAGGTCCCCTGGTCTCTCCACGGCTGGCTCCACCTCCATGGCTGAGATCAACAATATTGATGATCTCTGCCAATCCAATGTTTTCCCATAGGAAAGCCTTTGGAGTTATTGTGCATGTGCAGCAAAATGCATCTCTACAGGAGCATTCCGCATCTCCGTGCAAAGCCTGGAGACGCTGACCTAAAGAAGCAACTCCAGTGGCCATCTGAGTGACTGCCTTTAGTTGTGTTACTAGGCAGCAATGTAAACACTGCATTTTTTTCTGAAAATGCAGTGTTTATTACATGTCCTGGCAGATTTTTCAATGTAGACACCAGAAGCACTACATAAAGTGTCTCTTTAAGGGTACAATTAATCTGCATTTAATTCCGAATATCTGAAACAGCAAGTGGGAAATCTATTTAAATATTTACAAAATATTTTAAAGGAAATCATGAATTTAGGGAGAGGTGGTAAGATATTGCTATGAAGGATTTTTGGCTGGCGAAAATCCGTACTAAAATTAATAATGGGTTAGAAGGAAATGGTTGAAGGAAACCGTTTTTTTTGTTGCAGTTTCATTTATACATATTATTTTTCTTGGAAACCTGTGAAGTACTTTTTTTTTCCCCTAACTGACAAATCTCAGTTAGAACTACAAATGTTAACCTTTGTGAGTATCTCATGTAAATGCTAAATCTATTTTTTTTTTTTTTTATAGATTTTATTATTTTTACTGTTGCTTTAAAAACTTGTGTAAATTGTTTTATTTTACTATGCCCTCAGTGATATAGATTAGTAAATTGTGCATTTTATGATGTGATACAAATAGATGCAACGGTTGTGATCTGGTTGACATGTCTCTTTAAATCTGTCTCACATTCCATTGAAGCACTTTGTATTTCTCATTCATAATTGCAATGTTCACTTAGAGTGGGTTTCTTGTTATCCCTTGGTGCTAGAAATGATTCCTCTTATTATGGCTGATGGCGAGTAATGTATTATTATATTCATACTAGTGCAGACTACCATTGCATGAAAGTCTGTTATCTGACAATCTGATCCAAGGTAATGCAAAATCTGGCACAACCGTGGAGCATTAAAAATAAAGAGGAAAAGACTGATCTCATGGTTCACTCAAATAGACTAACTGGGCATGTCCCAAAAGTGTCTCTACAATAACAAAAAAAATGTAATCTCAAAACTGGAAATGTTTGCTGGAGAATACAACTCAAATGTGTACAATCTTTCTGAATTAAAATAAGTGTAAATTAAAAAAAAAATTTATTCTACATAAAGCTATGTTTATAGTCTATTGCTCACCCATGTAGTAATCTGTTTTGATGATCTCTTGCTTAACCCCTTAAGGACCAAACTTCTGGAATAAAAGGGAATCATGACATGTCACACATGTCATGTGTCCTTAAGGGGTCAATGGAACATTCTGACTAACTTAACTGGTTTATATTGAGCCAAGTGGCAATGAAAGGTTTGTACTACTGCCAAGTCCAAATGACGGTCGCTCTGTTATGGGTTAAAACTGGAATTTCTTGTGATCAAATGACATATTGTATTGAGAACCTTCAAAATATTCTATTTGTGAGGTATCCTATTGTGTCATTAATATTGTAGATATTTACAAATCCAAAATATAAACCAATGAACAATAAATGCAGCTATATTTCATGGACAAGGTAAAGCGGTTTCAAATCTTGCAGAGTTTTTTTTGTTTTGTCTTTTTTTGTGTCCCATTTTTATTTATGTAGCATTTCCTTCTCATCTTACCTCACGTGACTCTTACCTTACAGGTGGTTGCATGGCTGGTTTTATTATACAGACCGGTTATTCTCTGAAGTGAGAATTGCAGGGAATTCAAAGTGAATTTTAAAAATTGAGACAAATAGTCACATTGGAAAAATTCTCCAAGACAATTTGGTTTGGCTATTTTGGCCTTAAATTTAAATTTTGCTTTGAATTCCCCTTAAATTCCTAGAAACTCTTGCTTTAGTAAATAACCATTCTAGTGTGGATCATGGAATGTGTTGTAAATAAAAGTATCTAAAATTGTTTAGCAAATAAAACATTCTATCCATTTTCTGTGTGTTTTGGTTGACTTTCTGCAAAATGTGAGTTTCTTTATTTTATTGAATTAATCAAAGCTTATTTGGCTGCTACTTTGTCCTTGGTGGTCCTGCTTGAGCAATGGTCTCTCTTTCTGAAATATGGACTCTTGGAGGAGGGATACAAGAAAACATGTCTTCCAAGACCTATGACAGTAGCTATACAGATACAGATGCTAACTTGTATGTAGGGAGAGCAGGTTTGTGGGAATATAATTATCACAGAGAAATTCTAGATAGACTTAAGTTAACACACATTCTGAATCCATTTGGGAAATCTAACTAGTACACTACAAGGAGTATTGGAAGTTAGTGAGAAATCCCCTTCAAGGATGTTGACTCTGTATGTACCGTGCAACGTATCCTCCTGCTGAGGGAGGAGTAGTGGTGTGAGTTTTCTGCGGGTGCAAATGTTTCTATCCCAGTGTAAGTGGCATTTTTAGTCGGAGCCAACTGAGTCCTGCTGTGCCGCATTACTTTATGCCACTTCGAGCACCACCAGTAGAAACCAGCAGCCCTGTGGCCACTCATGACATTTTGCCCATCTTGCCCATCTTGCCCTCCCATGGTTGATTGTATTGTGATGGAACAGTGGAAAGCAGGTCCATTGCCCTCTAACAGTGCTCTTTGAATGGCAGCGAAATCTATTGGGGGTTCAGGTGGGTATAACCCTGTCCTGCACTGGGTTACCTCCCACACTGAGGGACCCAGAAAAAATGTATGTAGAAAAACACCCTCACGGAAGGAGCATTGCTAGACAAGTTGCCTCTAAATTCCGTGTTTTTAATTTCAACTAAATCCCCATAGCCAAAACTCTGTATTGTGTACCGTGATGATGGAAAGTACGAGTATCCCATTCAGACAACCATGTACAGAGATGGCTTTAGACTTTTGTTAGTCCTTTGGCAAAGTTTAAATATGAGGCTCCATAATCCTCTCATAAGGATTGTCCCCATAGACTCAATCCATCACATTCTCCCAGTCCCATAAACCCATTCACAATAATAATCCGTCCTATAACCAACTAACCTCTATTCCCATGATATACTCATTATCCTTGGCTCCGATCACATTACCCAAGCCTCATAACCACTACATCCCACCATCCGTTCCTAACCCCAAGCTACATAATCCCCTAATTACCCTTATCCTCCTCCTTCTATCACACATTGAAGCATTGGTCCATAGACTCACTGTCTGAGCATATTATGTACATCATGTCTCTCCATGGAGTCTCTGGGAAGAACCACAGCCTCTGCTTAAATTGAGCAGAGAAAAAGAAGCTGCAGCTTAATCACGCTACCCAGTAAGCTGGGATAAAGCACATGGCAAACCTGGCATTTTGGCTGGAGGAGTTATTTGGACCTTGCACCCCTAGTTCAAGACAGAGGGCCCGCATGCTCAACCAAAGACTAATTCCACCATAATTTCACAATAAACTATAGTGGTTATGGTACTTACAGTGTCCCATTAATCCAGTTTTGGTTTAGGTGTCAATAACGAAGTGCCATGGTGGTGACACTTTAGAATAAATGTTGCCTTTAGGTTCTGTGTGTAAACATCGATTTTATATACAGGTGATATTCGAAAAATTAGTGGAAAGTAATATATGAGGGATGCATTAAATGAAAAGCAAGATAGTTCAAGCCGTGATTTGTCATAAGTGCGATGATTATGGTTTACAGCTCATGAAAACCCCAAATCCACAATCTCCATAAATTAGAATGTTATGAAAAGGTGCAATATTCTAGACTCACGGTGTCCCACTCTAATCAGCTAAGTAAGCCATAACACCTGCAAAGGGTTTCTGAGCCTTTAAATGGTCTCTCAGTCTGGTTCAGTAGGAATCACAATCCTGGGGAAGACTGCTGACCTGACAGTTGTGCAGAAAATCATCATTGACACCCTCGATAAGGAGGGAAAGCCTGAAAAGGTAATTGCGAAGGAAGTTGGATGTTCCCAAAGTGCTGTATCAAAGCACATTAATAGAAAGTTATGTGGAAGGGAAAACTGTGGAAGAAAAAGGTGCACAAGCAGCAGGGATGACCGCAGCCTAAAGAGGATTGTCAGGAAAAGGCCATTCAAAAGTGTTGGTCCAAAGTCCTCTTTTCTGATGAGAGCAACTTTTGCATCTCATTTTGAAACCAAGGACCCAGAGTCTGGAGGAAGAATGGAGAGGCACACATGCAAGATGCTTGAAGTCCAGTGTGAAGTTTCCACAGTCTGTGTTGATTTGGGGAGCAATGTTATCTGCTGGTGTTGGTGCTTCATTTAGTCCAGGGTCAACGCAGCCGTCTACCAGGAGATTTTGGAGCACTTCATGCTTCCTTCTGCAGATGAGCTTTATGGGGATGCTGACTTCATTTTCCAGCAGGACTTGGCACCTAGAATAAAAACAGAACTAAGGGCTGTGCCACAAAGGACCAATAAAATATATAAGAAAATATGATGAACCAAATATACAGTTTTTAGTTAAACAATCTTCTTAAATAAGGGTCTGTAAAGTGCTTTTCCAGGGACACTGTCTTCAGTAGGCCTTCCTCGGGTGGATCCGAATATGAAACAATAAAACACAAAAGAAATGACCAAATGGTGTGGTATATCCAATAAAATACAACAGGTAATAAAAGAAGATGATGTTGCACTCACATGTGTAAGAGCTATAACTGGCTCTAGTGTAGAAGGCGTACAGCGGTATAATCCCTGCGTGTAGGATATAGTGCAGGCTTCTTCCTTTAGAATATGTTAGTCACTCAAAAAGAATAAAAAGAGACAACTAATAGTGCTCTCTGTATAAAACCAGTGGTAGATAAAATATATAAAATGGTACTCACAAGTGTGGAGCAGGCAGACTGCTCCTTGATGATAGCGTTGGTGGTTTAAAAAGGCCAGGTAAAAAGGTATAAAGTGTATTGAAAGATGATGGCACAATTAAAAGTGACCAAACATACAAAAATGGCTTGCACTCACGGTCTTAGATTAAGTTAAAAATATTCTTTTATTTAAGTAATTCCATTAAAAATAAATAAAAGATGTTTTAGCCCTCATTCGGGGCTCAACATTAATCCTGAGGAAAGCCCCGAACGAGGGCTAAAACGTCTTTTATTTATTTTTAATGGAATTACTTCAATAAAAGAATATTTTTAACTTAATCTAAGACTGTGAGTGCAAGACGGTTTTGTATGTTTGTGATTTTGGGCTATGGCTTTTGTGCACCCAGCATTTTTTGTTAAACTGGTCTGTCTGAGTGCAAGGACATATATACTAAGAATAATGAAAACATTATTTTATTTTACAGTCACATGAGGGACAGTAGTGGATGTGTGCACAATGAAATAATTTTTTGTTAATTTTAATTTCATCCAAAATTCTGAAAAATATTGACTCGGACTAACCAAATTATGTCTGAAAAATTTGTGAATTTTTGTAACTGGGATACCAAATATTCTGTGAATGAAGGTGGATGTCACCAAGTTACAAGGTGCTAGTTTAAGGAGTTATCTGCTAAACTGCTGAAAGAACAAAATGAATTAAAGTTTCACATGAGGGAGTTACCTGCTAAACCGCACCTTAATTTGCTATCCATGGATATGGCAATTCCACATAAGGGTACCAGTTTTTTTTTAATTTTGCTCTGCTGAAAGAGCAAAATTAAGAAAAAACTGTTGTTAGTAGATAACTCCCTAATTTGCCATCTTTATCAAAACAAGTAGAAATGTATTTGTTTCAATTCGCTATGGATTTGTCTATTTTAGTTTCAATTTCTGTTGATTCTGAAATTCGGACGCTTCCAAATTAATGAATTGAACAAAGTCTGATTCATTAATTGTGCATATATAGACCGTAAGTCAAACGTTGTATGCGGTTATGTGCGTGCAAAACACTGCGCCAATGTTTGGATTCTGCGTAGTTTCTCCTGCAGCAAACTAGCTTCTATGTTAAGGGACCACTATAGTGCCAGGAAAACAAACTCGCTTTCCTGGCACTATAGTGTTAATAGGTCCCCCCCACCCTCCTGGCCTCCCTCCTGCCGGGCTCTAGGTGGAGGAAGGGTTCAAACGCTTACCTTTCTCCAGTGCCGGGCTCTCTCGGCACTGGGGACTCTCCTCCCTCTTCCGCCGAATCTGCGCGCGCATTCAGTCAGTCCATAGGAAAGCATTTTCAATGCTTTCCTATGGACGCTGGCATCTTCTTACTGTGAAAATCACAGTGAGAAGCGCAGAAGCGCCTCTAGCGGCTGTCAGTGAGACAGCCACTAGAGGCTGGATTAACCCATATGTAAACATAGCAGTTTCTCTGAAACTGCTATGTTTACAGCAGGCACCCATTGAGCTGAAGTGGTCTGGGTGCCTATAGCGGTCTTTTAAATCATTTAACTTAAACCCTTTAGAACTCCAAAGAAGAGAAGATGACTGAGGGATTGTGTTGTGAGATGAGAATGTTTGTTTAATTGTTAAAAAAACAAAAACATTTTTGCAGACAAAACCTGGGGTTGTGTGTGTTTTCTGCAAAGAAAAATGGGCACAAAGAAGCTCAAACAAATGTTAAGAGTCTTGGAACACTGTGTTCGCACAGTGAGAATAATGTCTTATTTTCTACCTAGACATGAATGTGTGTATTATAATGGAATTGTCTGCTTCCCTGCATCATCACTGCAAGGAGAACTGATATGTACGCTTTTTACAGGCATGTCCCTTGACCTGTTTTTACTCTTGGATGCCATAATCTACTGCAGTGTTCCAGGGCCGGACTGGGAATACAAAGCACCCCTGAAAAAAAAAAATTCCAGCCCCACACATAGTGTGTGTGTGTCAGTCAGTGGATGTGTCACTCAGTGGGTGCCTCCTAAGACACTAAATATGATTTATCATAGTGATAGATTATTTATGCGCGTTGGCACCTGTAATATTGTTACTTAACTACAGCCCCCCGCTCCAGACAATCCATGAGTGCAGTACTGTAACACATAGCCTAATGACTGCCCTGTCTGTTATTGCGCCTGCTTAGGGACACTTCCTTGAGCAGGGCAATCCTCCATCCTCACGTTCAAATCCGTATACATGTTCCACATGAATAAATCATTCCATCTCCACGGCACAAACAGAAAATCTCACTGGCACACACCCACAAATGTACTGCAGACAAGCTCTCTGACATGCACAAGTTGACTATAGACAAACTCAATGAAACACACAGAAGCTCTCTGACCCACATAAGCTCACTGACACATACACAAAGCCTCTCTACAGACAAGCTCACTCATACAAACAAGCTCACTACACAGATGCTTCCTGACACACAAAATCTCACTACAGACAAGCTCACTGACACACACAAGCTCACAACAGACAAGCTCACAACAGACAAGCCCAATGACACACACAAGCTTAATATAGACAAACCCATTGGTAAATACATACAAGCTCAATACAGACAAGCTCACCAACACCCACAATCTCATTAAAGGCAAACTCAATGACACACAAGCTCACTACAGATGAGCTCTGTCACACCAACACACAAGTTCACTACATACAAACTCACACACAAGCTCACTACAGACAATCTTACTGAAACACACACATAAGATCACTGACACCTTCAAGCTCACTACAGACAAGCTCACTGACACACGATCACAAACACACACACAAGCTCACTACAGACCAGATCACTGACACATACACACACAAACTCACTACAGACAAGATCACTGACACACACAGAAGCTCACTACAGACAAGATCACTGACACACACAAACTCACTACTGACAAGATCGCTGACACACAAACTCTGATACACACAAGCCTACTACAGACAGACTAATTCAAAAACACATACAAGCTCACTACTGACACACACACACACAAGCTCACTGACACACACAAGCTCACTACAGACACGCTCACCCATACAAGCACACACATGCTCACTACAGACATATATACAATAACAGACCATCCAGTGATGGCCTGGAGGGTGGATGTTACAGCATTGTTTCATCCATGGATTGTCGGGAGTGAGGGACTGCAGGTAACGAACAATATAACAGCCCCCAAAGCACATAAATATTATATATATATCACTATGATAAATCATATTTAGTGCCTTGATAGTTGTATGTTAAAGTGAACCTGGCATGACAGACTACAAGCTCACTACAAACAAACTTACCTGAAACACACACATAAGATCCCTGACACACACAAGCTCACTACAGACAAGATCACTGACACACACACACAAGATCACTGTCACACATATGGACACAAGCTCACTACAGACAAGATCACTGACACACACACACACTACAGACAAGATCACTGACACATACACACAAACTCACAACAGACAAGATCACTGACACACACAAGATCACTGACACACATACACACTCACTACAGACAAGATCACTGACACACATACACACAAGATCACGGACACACACACAAGCTCCCTACAGACCAGATCACTGACACACACACACAAACTCACTACAGACAAGATCACTGACACACACAAGATCACTGACACACATACACACACACACTACAGACAAGATTGCTGACACACAAACTCACTACAGACAAGATCACTGACACACACACCCACTCACTACAGACAAGATCACTGACACACACAAGATCACTGACACATATACACAATCACTACAGACAAGAGCACTGACACAAAGATCGCTGACACACACAAACTCACTACAGACAAGATCGCTGACACACATACACACACACACACACACACACACAAGCTCCCTATAGACCAGATCACTGACACACACATAAAATCACTGACACCCACAAGCTCACTACTGGCAAGCTTACTCACACACATATACACACACACACACACTCACTAGGCAAATCTACAAGTACCTGGCAGTGGAGACTCGCAGGGCAGCATGGGTTATCTCTTCCTGTGTGAAAGGTTGAGGCTTGCTGCGACTGGGGGCGGAGCTCCAGTGCGTGGGTGGGCTATGTGGCCATGCTGAGCAGGAAATCTACCGTGCTCTCACTCCTCCCTGCTGCTAGCAGGCTGCAGACTTTGCCGATGTATCAGCTGCTGGCAGCCTCAGTGCAGGCATCTAGTTGGGTGCACCAGCCCCCCAACACACTGAAAAAAATAATTTTAAAGAGGTTTCATATATTGTGCTGCACTGCTTGGCCCCACATGCTGTGGCCCACAAGGAAATTTCACGGTATCCCGGTGAGCCAGCCCGGCCCTGCATTGTTCATACGAAGAGATGTAGAATGAATATAGGACATTCGTCAGATGGTTTTAGTTGGTAGATAGCCAGAGGATCTGTTTCTTTTTAATAATTTCTTTTTTTCTAAATATATATTTCCATTTAATATTAACTCTTATACCATGCTGGCATGTTCTTAAGCCAGAGGGTGTATTTTCCAATATTAATTTTTTTATTTTTTATTTTCTTTCTTCGTTCTTTTTCTCGTAAAAGCATTTGTTCATAGTCTCCTATTCACATTTGTATAGGCTGAGTAGACTTGTGCACAAATGTGTTTAAGGGGGTAAAAACAAATGAACTTCTGGGGGGCGGGGCCAGACCGCCGAGCTGGACAGTCGCAAGTAAGACCAGCTCCTGCAACTTAAGACCAAATAAGCCACAGGTTTCCGTCCCTTGGAGGAAGATTCCTCACTGGCACAATCGAGGCCTACTCCGGCAGTGAGTGGAGCAGACGGCCGCTGCCCCGCTATCCTGCCCATCAGTGCTCAACCAAGAGCCAGACCTGCGAGGAACTGACCCCGCCCCCCCCTTTGGACCAGGGGGGTGATCCCGGTCCTCACCCTCGACCACCGCAAAGCACCTAAGGCCCCGACAAGCCATGAGACTGAGACTTAGCCGAGGCTGAATGTTGAGAGACAGGTCCACGGCAGGCAGCGGAGAGGGAGGCACAGCAGGCAAGCGCAAGCCAAATGAAAAAGACCACAAGATCATAAACCGCGACACGCCACTCTCCCGACGAGATCCAGAAGTACCTTGCCAGGAGCCGCACACCACTATGGGTCGGCCGCACAGCGCCTACCACACGACCACGACGGAGTCACTCCACACACAGGCAGCCAACCTGCAGCGGGAACACACTGAGCCCACAGAAGGCATATGAGGACACTTTGAAAGCAAGTCTCTCTGTCACACAGAACTAGCCTTACAAATCTTGATTGAATGTGCTGTGGGGCTATGGGGGGTTGAAATCTAGCATCCATCAGCTGAAGCTCATACCTAGCTAAATGCATATGTACAGGGAGTGCAGAATTATTAGGCAAATGACTATTTTGACCACATCATCCTCTTTATGCATGTTGTCTTACTCCAAGCTGTATAGGCTCGAAAGCCTACTACCAATTAAGCATATTAGGTGATGTGCATCTCTGTAATGAGAAGGGGTGTGGTCTAATGACATCAACACCCTATATCAGGTGTGCATAATTATTAGGCAACTTCCTTTCCTTTGGCAAAATGGGTCAAAAGAAGGACTTGACAGGCTCAGAAAAGTCAAAAATAGTGAGATATCTTGCAGAGGGATGCAGCACTCTTAAAATTGCAAAGCTTCTGAAGCGTGATCATCGAACAATCAAGCGTTTCATTCAAAATAGTCAACAGGGTCGCAAGAAGCGTGTGGAAAAACCAAGGCGCAAAATAACTGCCCATGAACTGAGAAAAGTCAAGCGTGCAGCTGCCACGATGCCACTTGCCACCAGTTTGGCCATATTTCAGAGCTGCAACATCACTGGAGTGCCCAAAAGCACAAGGTGTGCAATACTCAGACACATGGCCAAGGTAAGAAAGGCTGAAAGATGACCACCACTGAACAAGACACACAAGCTGAAACGTCAAGACTGGGCCAAGAAATATCTCAAGACTGATTTTTCTAAGGTTTTATGGACTGATGAAATGAGAGTGAGTCTTGATGGGCCAGATGGATGGGCCCGTGGCTGGATTGGTAAAGGGCAGAGAGCTCCAGTCCGACTCAGGCGCCAGCAAGGTGGAGGTGGAGTACTGGTTTGGGCTGGTATCATCAAAGATGAGCTTGTGGGGCCTTTTCGGGTTGAGGATGGAGTCAAGCTCAACTCCCAGTCCTACTGCCAGTTCCTGGAAGACACCTTCTTCAAGCAGTGGTACAGGAAGAAGTCTGCATCCTTCAAGAAAAACATGATTTTCATGCAGGACAATGCTCCATCACACGCGTCCAAGTACTCCACAGCGTGGCTGGCAAGAAAGGGTATAAAAGAAGAAAATCTAATGACATGGCCTCCTTGTTCACCTGATCTGAACCCCATTCAGAACCTGTGGTCCATCATCAAATGTGAGATTTACAAGGAGGGAAAACAGTACACCTCTCTGAACAGTGTCTGGGAGGCTGTGGTTGCTGCTGCACGCAATGTTGATGGTGAACAGATCAAAACACTGACAGAATCCATGGATGGCAGGCTTTTGAGTGTCCTTGCAAAGAAAGGTGGCTATATTGGTCACTGATTTGTTTTTGTTTTGTTTTTGAATGTCAGAAATGTATATTTGTGAATGTTGAGATGTTATATTGGTTTCACTGGTAATAATAAATAATTGAAATGGGTATATATTTGTTTTTTGTTAAGTTGCCTAATAATTATGCACAGTAATAGTCACCTGCACACACAGATATCCCCCTAACATAGCTAAAACTAAAAACAAACTAAAAACTACTTCCAAAAATATTCAGCTTTGATATTAATGAGTTTTTTGGGTTCATTGAGAACATGGTTGTTGTTCAATAATAAAATTAATCCTCAAAAATACAACTTGCCTAATAATTCTGCACTCCCTGTATGTTGTCTACCTATGGGATATATGTGGCCTACCTATGGGATAAAAGTTGAGACACTAACATTACCTTAGTGAATCCACTGGTAGAACTAATATGTGCATGTTGTCATTAACCAGCCGTGAATAACAGGTGTTACGTAACAATAGTGCGCACTAGACATATATACCTGCATTTCGATGTTAATCAAAGTTACTAGCTCACTCCAGGTTATCTAGAGAAGACAAGCAGTTTACTACGATTGAACTATAACATATTAACTACTTAATCAAGCTGAATGTTGTTATATGTTTGTTCAACAGTTCATTATATATAAAAGGTGCACGCTTATCTATTACCCTACTGTAACTCATGAAACCAAGCCGGGGGAGTGCCGTTGGGTTACCTCAGGCATGTATGTACAAATTTTTTCATGCCAGAAAAAAAACAAAAACAAATGAAATTCCTTTATTCGTTAAATAAGACTACACAGGTATGTCTGGGGTGGATTGATTCGTTTGGACGTGGATTAAAAGGAATTTGATTTGTTTGTACCAGCAGGGCATTTGTGCCCAGTTTAGGTCAATTTGATAAATGTCTAAATTTCTATACTCCTATTTCTCCAGCATGCACATGAGGTTTAAAATTGCACGAGAATTGCCTTATATTAATATCAGAATTTAGTCGGTTAAATTTGGAAATTAATTTTTTAATTCTGAGTTGTATTCGGAACTCAGTATTGAAATCACTGACTCATTTATCGATAAATGCTATAACAGAAGCTCATTTGAGCAGCGTACTCCTCAACCTATTATTCCTGTAATATTTTGTAATTGTCTAATTTATTGTTCAATTTCCTCCTTTATAATAATGTAAAGTGCTGCGGAATTCCAAAATAAGTAATAATCTCATCAAACTAATACAGTTTGACAAGACTTTTGACATTATCATTTTAATGAAACTGGGCCCAACATTTTTCGAGACAAATGGTAAAATGAACCAAAAAATGTTTTTCCCCATTGATTTTGCATAAAAATGAATATGAATTGCCATATAACAATCGACTGAATTAACGAATAGACCACTGAATGAATGTTGTTTGAGACCTTTCGTTCATTCAGCAGTAGCACGTGAGGAACGCTGTCGCTGATGACAATGCCAATTACAGTGCAGCAACTATGTCTTGTGAGTATTTTCTGACCAATCCTTTCACCACAGTAATGGACCATCATCATGCAATATTATCTGTTTATGGGGAACAATTGAATGTCAATGTATTCTATGAGTAACCAGTCAAAGAAGAAGTCTGATCCTGCAAAATGTTGTTGTAGACCATGCATGTCAAACTAGTGGCATACCTACCACTGTCACATGGGTCGACGATGTGCCCGGGCACGTTACTCCAGTGTGCCCGGCTGCAGCGGCGATCCCTTTGACCGTGGGCTACTGGCATGCACATATATATAATCCTAATGCAAGAGATATGCAAATGATTGCTGCAAATAAAACTGTGATTGACTCAAGACAAGTTGCTGCAGCAACTAAAGAATGTTAATATAAGCAAAACTCTGGGGCCTGACGATATTCAACCACGAGTACTTAAAGAAGCTAAGTGTGGAAATAAGTTGACCTCTGTTTTTAATCTTTCAAGATTCTTTTCTTTCAGGAAGTGTACCGGAGGACTGGAGGAAGGCAGATGTGGTTCCTGTATTCAAAAAAGGTTCAAAATCTAGTCCTGGAAATTATAGACGTGTGAGCTTAACATCCGTGGTTTGAAAAGTATTGAAAAGATTATTAAGGGATACTATTTAGAAATTCATTGGGAAGAACATTATTGCCAATAATCAGCGTGGTTTTATGAAACATAGATCATGTAAAACCTTGTTGCATTCTACAAAGAAGTAGAAGTATAGATCAGGGTGTGGCAGTGGATGTGATCTACTTGGTTTTTGCCAAGGCATTTGAGATGGTTCCTTACAATAGGTTAGTATTCAAACTAAATAAAATTGGTCTAGATAAAAATTCTTGTTCTTGGGTAGAACATTGGCTTAAAAATAGAGTATAGACAGTTGTCATTAATGGTAAATTTTCAAGCTGGACAAAAGTGGTAACTAGTGTCCCACAGGGATCTGTTTTGGGACCGCTTCTATTTAACATATTTATAAATGATCTTGAAATAGACATTGAAAGTCATGTTTCAGTATTTGCAGATGACAGAAAGCTCTGTAAAGTAACACAATGTGAGCAGGATATTTATTGGCTGCAAAGGGATTTAAATAGATTGAATCAAATGGCAGATAAAATTTGATTTGATGTAAAATGCAAAGTTATGCACTAAATGGTAAAGAATGTGCAGGGTAGTGAATTAGGGATAACAACACATGAAAAGGATTTGGGAATTATTATAGACGGCAACAGGCAATGTCAATCGGGAGTTGCTAAGGCCAGTAAGGTATATCATTGGTACATCAATTCTCAGGATAAAAATTTAATTGTTATCCTTATAAATCACTGATAATACCACACCTTGAATATGCTGTGTAATTTTGGACACCTGTTCTAAAGAAGGATATTACGGGCTACAAAATTAATAAAAGGAATGGAACATTTTAGTTATGAAGAAAGGTTAACATATTTAAAGGAGTACTATAGAGTCAGGAACACAAACATGTATTCCTGACTCTATGGTGTTAAAGCCACCATCTAGCCCCCCTGGGCCCCTCATCCCTCCCTAAAAATAGCAAAATCTTACTTTCAAGTATTTAAGCCTGAAGCTGTAACTCTGCACGCTGTTTGTCTCAGACTAGCAAGTTGTCTGCTGACATCATCAGAAGTGGTGGCCTGATCCAATCACAATGCTTCCCCATATGATTGGCTGAAACTGTCAAGGAGGCAGATCAGGGGCAGAGCCAGCACAATTCAAACACGCCCCTGGCCAATCAGCATCTCCTCATAGAGATGAATTGAATCAATGAATCTCTAAGGAAGGTACAGTGTCTGCATGCAGAGGGAGGAGACACTGAATGTTTGGATGCATTTTAGGCAGCCATGACCCAGGAAGGATCTCTAACATCCATCTGAGGAGTGGCCAGGGAAGTTATCACTAGGCTGAAATGTAAACACTGCATTTTCTCTGAAAAGACAGTGTTTACAGCAGAAAGCCTGAAGGTAATGATTCTACTCACCAGAACAAATTCAATAAGCTGTTGTTGTTCTGGTGACTATAGTGTCCCTTGAGATATGATGGCTTTATACAAATATATTTGGGGCAATACAATCCATTGACTTGACATATATTCATAAACAGAACTATATATACAACACAAGGTCACGCATTTGGACTGGAAGAAATGAGATTTAGTCTAAGGCAAATTAAATATATATTTTTACAATAAGAACAATAAGGATGTGGAATTCACTATCTGAAGAGGTGGCCCTTTTTTAGATCAACCGCAAAAACAGATGTGACAGGCTGAATTTGATGGATGCATATCTCTTTTCAGTTTTGTAACTAACATTAAAACCACTGACTGGTAAAGTGAATAACATTGATTATATTGTTACAATGGCACATGTCAAGGGGTGGAATATATTAGGCAGCAAGTGGACAGTCAGTTCTTGAATTTCATATATTGGAAGCATGATAAATGGGCAAGCAAAAAGATCTGAGTGACTTTAACAAGGGCCAAACATTGATGGCTAGACAACTGGGTCAGAGTATCTCCAAAATAGCAAGTCTTTTGTGGTGTTCCCGATATGCAGTGGTTTGTACCTACCAAAAAGGACCAGCAGTGAACCAGTATCAGGGTCATGGGCGCCCACATGGACTGTGTAGGGGGTAAGAGTGACAGGGTGACTTTTTGGGGGGGTGAGTGTGGATTGGGGGGCAGAGTGTGACATTTTAATTAAGAATTGCCAAGTGAGAAGTACAATATGTGTGTGTATATATATATATATATATATTTGTAGTTTTCTTTTTTAAACTAACCCTTATTCACCTGTACAGCAGTGTTTATTGCCTCAAGCTTCCTGAATCGGCAGGATAAAGGGACCCTCCAGACCTGTAAAGCACTTCTACTTGCTGAAATGCTTTAGGAGTAAAAGTAACACCCCCACCTTTATAAAAACTTCAGCTCATTTAAGTTATGTAGGCAGGATTGTCTAGGTGCCTTTTTACCTTCAGCGGTAAAAAAAAACCAACCACTTAACCCCGAAGTTGGGGTTCCGTATCCTGAGACTGCTGAGAACGGGTGAGCCACGAGGCTGCTGAGAGCATCAGCTGAAACTCTCAGCCTATCACTGACTTCCCATTCAGAGAATACTTTGTACTTTAGTGATTTTTTAATCCCGAAACAATCCTTCAATCCATGTTAAAGTGAGGAGTGTTACTTTAACCATATAGGTGCCTGGTGCCCAACCTTATAAAAGAAAATAGCAAATATTGCTTCCCTTTTATCCAACGGAAGTCCCCTCTCTCTCTGTGATGACAATCTCCCTTTTTTTGCCTCCCTTCCCCTAAATTGCAAACGTACATCCATTGCCATAAATGCACCAATCAAATGTGTTGATCGTCCAATAGACTGCATCTCATAGGGAGGAAGTGTTGATTTTTTTTGACAGCCAGTTAAAGGAACACTGTAGTCACTATGACAACTTTATCTTATTTAAGTCTTTATAGTGCAATCAATAACTTCTCATTTCCTTTGAATTGACTTTTTCATCATGTTAGAGGGCTTAAAAGGGCATCTTTTAGCCACACCCCATGTCCTGTGATTCAGCTATCCTTTAACTTTATATTCTGATCACCATAACCAACCTTACCTAGTGTGGTGTTGTTAACGGGATTGGTTGACCGTTGGGGCATTTATATCACTTTATGGACATATCCAACAAGAGTACAGTGTTCCTTGAAGGGAGTTGCCTGAGTACACAGGAGAATATTTGCTGAGTTGCACTAAGTTAAGACCAATTGTGATTTTGTTCTGATTTTGTATCCAGTAACATGAAAGCAGTACTCCATGTTGGAATACGATTTCAGTGCAAAGAAACCTTCAACGGGATGATGAATGTCTAATCGCCGTTGTCCATCTCATCACTAACTTTAGTATATGAAAATATTTTTCAGCCACATACATGCATCGTGACTTCCTTACTTCTGTGTAAGGAGTGAAGGAGGGAAGATCACATATACTTCAAATAAATTTTATTTATTTTTTCAAATCAATTTTCTTTCAAAACGTGATGAAAGAAGTATAATATTAACAAATTCGTTGAGGTGACAGTCATCTAATGTCCGTATTTTGCAACGGAGCTTAAATTTGGGCCAGATTTCAACCAGACTGATCGTCACCAGATTGCTGAAATCCAGCCCTGGATAGTTAAAGAGAAACTGCAGTGCCAGGAAAAAAAGTTGTTTTTACTGGCCACTATAGCTCCCCCCTCTGTTGTGCCCTCCTCCCCCCACCATAGTGCAGAAGGGGTTAAAAACCCCGTCTGTCACTTACCTGTTTCCAGCACCAATGTCTTTCGTCACTGGTTCAAGGTACACCTCCAAAGGCCGAGTTTGCATTAGTGTTGAGAGCCACTTGAGGTGGAGTTAACCCTCAACGGTAATTATTGCAGTTTATTAAAAATTGCAATAATTACCTTTTGCAGGGTTAAGGGACCTGGGACACTGCACCCAGACCACTTCAAAGAGCTGAAGTGGTCTGGGTTACTATAGTGTCCCATTAAAATCTGGGCCCAGCTGCTTCAAATCCAGACCTGTATTTTAAAAGTCGGAACTATATACAGTATCTCATAAATGTGAGTACACCCCTCACATTTTTGTAGATATTTTATTATATCTTTTCATGTGACAACACTGAAGAAACACTGAAGAAATGACACTGTGCTACAATGTAAAGTAGTAAGTATACAGCCTGTATAACAGTGTAAATTTGCTGTCCCCTCAAAATAACTCAACACACAGCCATTAATGTCTAAACTGTTGGCAACAAAAATGAGTACACCCTTAAATGGAAATGTCCACATTGGGCCCAATTAGCCATTTTCCCTCCCCGGTGTCATGTGACTCGTTAGTGTTACAAGGTTTCAGGTGTGAATGGGGAGTAGGTGTGTTAAATTTGGTGTTATCGCTCTCACACTCTCTCATACTGGTCACTGGAAGTTCAACATGCCACCTCATGGCAAAGAACTCTCTGAGGATCTGAAAATAAAATTGTTGTTCTACATAAACATTGCCTCAGCTATAAGAAGATTGTTAAGACCCTGAAACTGAGCTGCAGCATGGTGGGCTTTGCCATGGACGACCAAAGAAGTTGAGTGCACATGCTCAGCGTCATATCCAGAGGTTGTCTTTGAGAAATAGACGTATGAGTGCTGCCAGCATTGCTGCAGAGGTTGAAGGGGTGGGGGGTCAGCCTGTCAGTGCTCAGACCATACGTCACACACTGCATCAAATTGGTCTGCATGGCTGTCGTCCCAAAAGGAAGCTTCTTCTAAAGATGATGCACAAGAAAGTCTGCAAACCGTTTTATAAAGACAAGCAGACTAATGACATGGATTATTGGAACCATGTCCTGTGGTCCGATGAGACCAAGATAAACTTATTTGGTTCAGATGGTGTCAAGTGTGTGTGGCGGCAACCAGATGAGGAGTACAAAGACAAGTGTGTCTTCTAAATAAATACACTATATACACTATATACACACAAACATGCAATAGTGAAAAAGTGAGTAGCGCTCAGCAATTATCACTTACTCCCCAATATTTCTCAATTGAGAAAGCCGAGAGAGGTCGGCGAAACGCGTTTTGGACAAGATACCAGTGTAATGTATGAATTTTATTGATGTTTTTATGTTTGCAATAAATTTAATTTTAATACATACACTTGGGACATCTTCTATCTTGCTAAAAGAGGGCAAGAGTCATCCCTTTAACAAGACTCATAAGCTGTTATACTCAGAGCCAAGTTACAGGCTCTTTTCCAGGTGAGAAGCAACCTTCACCTTTCTGTTTATATTTGTCACTTTAATCATAAGGATTTCAACACCAGGGCGATTTCCACCTGTTTTATTCTCTGTTCTCTTTGAGGAACTTATTGTGATTGCAACAAGGACTACCCAGATACCTTACAAACCCTAAAGCAATATTGGGAGTAAGTGATAATTGCTGAGCGCTACACACTTTTTCACTATTGCATGTTTGTGTGTATATAGTGTATTTATTTGGATTGTACTGTAATAGGTTTTAAGAGTACCTATTTTTGTGTGAGAGCCGCTGCACTAAGAGCACTTTCTAATTTGTTTTAAGCGCCTTTGTGAACACAGATTACCGTGTGAATTTGTCTACAAGTGTGTCTTGCCTACAGTCAAGCATGTTGGTGGGAATGAAATGGTCCGGGCCTGCATGAGTGCTGCAGTTCATTGAGGGAACCATTAACATGTACTGTGACATACTGAAGCAGAGCATAATCTCCTCCCTTCGGAGACTGGGCCGCAGAGCAGTATTCCAACATGATAACGACCCGAAATATATCTCCAAGATGACCACTGCCTTGCTAAAGAAGCTGAAGGTAAAGGTGATGGACTGGCCAAGGCATCTCCAGATCTAAACCCTATTGAGCATCTGTGGGGCATCCTCAAACGGAAGGTGGGGGAGCGCAAGCTCTCACATTCACTAGTTCCGTGATGTCGACATGGAGGAGTGGAAGAGGACTCCAGTGGCAACCTGTGAAGCTCTGGTGAACTAAATGCCCATGAGGGTTAAAGCAGTGCTGGAAATTAATGGTGGTCACACAAAATATTGACATTTCCAGTTAGGGGTGTACTGACATTTGTTGCCAACGGTTTAAACATTAATGGCTGTGTGTTGAATTACTTTGAGGGGACAGCAAATTTACACTGTTATACAGTAAAGTAAATTAAAGTAATGTAAAGTACACTTGCTACTTTACATTGTAGCAGAGTGTCATTTCTTCAGTGTTGTCACATGGAAAGATATAATAAAATATTTACAAAAATGTGAGGGATGTATTCACTTTTGTGAGATACTGTACTTGATAGCAATGCTAGCAGCCAGATGGCAGATAGTTAAAGAGCCTTTGGTGATGTGAGGATCAGCTATTTATTAGCTGCCCATTTTAAAAACCTTATGGGGGAGGTTTTTAACCAATGCATAGCCGGGGGTGGGAATATCTACTAAATGTTTTAAATTAGCGACTGGCCAGCCATTGCTACCCAGTTGCTAGAGAGACCTGTAAAATAGGTGGCATGACATCGGGTGGGCCTCTAGATTAAAAAAACAGGGATTATACAGATCACTCCTCAGCCCCAAACCATGGCAAGCAGGCAGTGGCAGATCCCATGGGAGGGGCAATGGGGCTAACCCCCTCCTGAAAATAGTAAAGAACCGATGCTCTCAATTGCTCTCCCCTGCTATGTTCCTTCACGGACCGGAGGGGAGATCAGAGATCTCCCTCACCAGTCCGCAGGCACCTTGCTGGGCATCCGTCAGGGGAGCGAGAGATGACTTGGGAGCTCAGCCTGCAGCTCCTCCGATTCCTCCTCTGGCGAGCATGAAGCATTGCAATTACCGTGGCAACGCTCCGGATCTCACAAGAGTGAACTCTAGTCCAGGAGCTGCAGGCTAGAGTTCACTCTCACTAAAGCCGCCAGGGATTCTCCACTGGACCACCAGGGCTTGAGAAAGATCCCGCCTCCCAGGCAATGGTAAGAAGGGATGAGAAATGTAAGGGATGGGGGATATAAAGATTTTGAATGTAAAAAACAAACAAATGTATATATATTTAATAATCTGCCTGCCTACCCCCACACACAATAACTTTTACACACACACTGCCCCCCACGCACATTGCCCGCCCCACGCAAACACTGTACCCCTCACAAAAACACTGTACCTCTCACTCACACACTGTACCCCTCACTCACACACTGTACTCCTCACAGACACACTGTACCCCTCACACACAAAAAGTGCACCCTCACACAAACACAAATTGCACCACTCACACACACACACACACACACACACATTGGACCCTATACCCTGCTACATCTCTATCCTGGCAGACCCCAGATAAGTTGTCAAACTGTTCTAAAACAGTTTGACTACTTATTCTGGGTGGGCACTACGGCACTACTGACACCATAACCACTACATGCGGTAGTGGTTATTGTGCCTGAATTGTTCTTTTAAATAATCTACTAGTGCCCCTCCCGAAATTAAGTTCTGGATCTGTCCCTCCCAGCGTGTGGGGCTATTATATAAAGAAGGGTAGGGCAGACACATCCTAATATCCCCTTCTGCCACCACCATATGAAAATTGCCATTCTGGTTGGAAGTCAGCCATTTTCATCAGATTTTGTTGGATTTTAGTGAATAACAGATTTTTTTATAAACTTGAACACGTTGTACAAATTTAAAAATCATATAATGAACCTTGAATTTGAACATATCTCTAGAGAAGGAAGCACATATATAAATTAAACTAGCAAAAAACTAACTCTTTCAATAATCTTAAACACATCTCGAACTTTATCGTATGTCTCGAGTAGAGCAAAAGTACTGTTTTATGACGAACGCCATGTGATTTTTTCTTCATTTCTAAATTTTTATAATTTTTAGAAACCATCGCCAAAAACTCCAGCGGGCTAAGAAATTGAAAATGAAGGAAACGCAAAACAATTATTAGAAATCCACAAAAAAAAAAAAACGGGCCTTCTACTAGTTGAAAAATCTAAAATAAAACATTGCTCACTCAATAACAATATGAAAATTGCAACCATCACCTCCCCTCCCCCCCAAAAAAATTGGTGGGAAAGCAAAGCCATGTACTCCTAGTAGGGTTATATGTTTTATTATGTGGTTTAGAGGTTGCCCAGGAAATCAATCAATATGTCCTACATATTATAGACAAAACAGATTTTCTTCAACAGCATTCCAAATCTGGGGACATCTTTCTTCAATCTATGAGCAAAGCACAGCCTAGCAGCGGTACATAATTTATGGCATAGTCTCAATGTATCCGAGGTCCGGTGTGGAGACGAGGAAGCCCATTTAGAAGAACCAGTGTGGGGTCAGGTCTCAGGAGCATGTCCAATGCATGGCTCAAAAGTCTAAAAAATCTCTCAAAAACAAAGCAATCTTTTCATACTGCCACCACATGTGAAAGTAAGTGCAATTCAGTTTATATCCTCTAACTCATAAAGGAGATTAATCCGGGAAGATGTGACTCCGTCGAGCAGGGTCAAGGTACCACCTTGCTGCCTGTTTGTAACCATTCTCCTTTATTGCAATGTAGATCGATAATTTGTAGCAGTTTTCAAAAATGTATCCCAGGTTTCATTTTTAAACACCTTGACGATATCTTTTTCCCTAAACATGTCCTGCTAAAAAATAAATGTATTTTAAAAGTAAGTAAACATGTCTTGCTAAAAAAGTAAGAGGGTTCCTTTCATTTTACATGATGACACATGGTGTACAATGGTGTATTCCACAAATCGCAGAGAATTGAAATGTAAATTTAAAAATTTATACTTAAATAGCCAAGCTGTGACTACAGCTGAAATAAAGATTTTTTTTCTAAATCATTTCATATTGCCTTTATTTAGCAATTTTGTTTTGAATTTACTGCAATTTGCTGTTTAGTAAATAAATCCCTCTTGGTCCAGGGACTTCCCGCCATATAATTTCTAGTATATGATTGTCTCAAAACACCAAGGCCTTGATTTAATATTTCTGGATGAGCTTATCAATTAATATAATATTTTTGGATAAACTTTTAAAATGATTTTTTTCAAATATTAAATTATTAAAAATACATCATATATAACAGAAATATATCCATATATCAGAAATGATCAAATATTGCAACATTAAAATATTTTCAAAATATGAAATCATTTTAAATGCTTATCCCAAAATATTTAAAAATCATTTGAAAAGCTTATTTGACAATACTAAATCGAGGCCCAAGTGAGGAAGTTTGGGAAAGTCCTCCAGATCTGGAACACGAGGCAAATTTTTGAGAAATTTACAGAAAAATGCAAAGGGGGTTAATCACTAAACTGTATAGTAGTTCTTTGCTACTTCGTCACAATTTGCAATTTAGCGAATAAGCCCCATAGACAGTTTTGACACAACATTTTTATATTGACTGCAATCATTAAAAAGTTTATCTCAAAAGATTTTCCAATTAAACATGGCTTGGCTGGTTCTTCTATTGTAGTGTTTCTGTGCCAGGTGTGTCCATCATGCTAATTTTGTTTCTATTTGTAGAAAGGCTTATATTTAAAGTATCACTGAAGGTAGGTTTGGTCCATGCCTCGATAG
The DNA here is from genome assembly GCA_933207985.1 of Pelobates cultripes. Classification (NCBI taxonomy): domain Eukaryota; kingdom Metazoa; phylum Chordata; class Amphibia; order Anura; family Pelobatidae; genus Pelobates; species Pelobates cultripes. The sequence goes on along the minus strand of OW240915.1, from coordinate 278,925,071 downwards.
ATGCCAAAATGAATACCAATACATATCATGTTTTCACTGTACTCTAGAATGATATGAAATCTCGAGCATTCCAGCTGTTCTCGGTGGCTGCCTGAGACTTGTGAGAGTGATGGTGTGCAACAGCTGGGCTGCTACAGTTACCTTTTCAGTCACACAACATAAACCAGTAACAGTTGCATCTGATCAGGACACATGGTAAGTTTGCTGATAAAGGGGTCTGCAGTTTATTACAGTAGCAATCTATACGGTCTTATTACCCACTAAATAGAAAGGTGCCCAGGCATACCCACACATCTTAACCTGCCTCCATGTCCCCATTGTCATCAGAAAGCCCCATCTCCACACAATAACAATGCAATGTGACTTCCAAGTGCCTGCCCTATCTGTCACCTTCCAGGAGACAGCTCCACTCCAGGTTTTCCTCTTGCTGTGTTTATTTGGTTTTGGGGGTCTTTGTGAGTAACTCACACAGCTGGTGTGACAGGGAATTCCTGGGGCTGGCTTTTCATGGCATGGGAGGAGGTACTGAGCAGTGGATGGGTGGGTGTGTGCCTACTCGGGTGAGTAGCTGCTCCTGGATGCAACCTGAGGCAGGAGAGGACCATGCAGTCTCGGCGCCTGAGTAAGCGCTCTGTGCCTAATAGGAGTGAGGGGACTCCATGTGAAGATGCCCCAGGCTCTGAGATGAGACCAGTGGCTGTGGACAGAGGCAAATCACACAGAGAAGGAGAACACAAGGAACATGGGAGACCCACATGTCATGGAGAGAGGGATCTGAAGTGGCCCTGTAAGGTGGGTCCCTGGGGTGCCATGTTTTGGGGTAAGGAGGGCTGTTGGCAAGCAGAAATTGGCAGCAATCTTGAGCAAAATGTTGGCAGTCCTGAGCCCAGAGCTAGCCATGTGCTGCTGAAAGAGAGCGTGTTTATAGCTTTGCATTGGGACAACAAAGGAAGCAAGTTCAAATAGCTCTGCATAGCAAGATATGGAGTGTTGGATGCAGCAAGATTCTAAAGGTTAACCCTAGCAGCACGGACACTTACCAAATATGAGTACAGTAAGCTTTGGGGGGGCTTGGCTGACAATGACTGCAGTAAAAATTAACCCATTCTTGAGACAGGATCAGAAATTTAACCCCCTAACAAAGTTTGGGGCAGCTCTGAGGGTGACCCTAATTTTACAGAGCTCCAAAAGCATGCTGTTTGCACTCATGAAAGCGGAAGTTAATGGACCCCTAAATTTGACAAGAAGAATCAGATACTTGTGCCTATTGTAGTGTATTTTGTTTTCTCCATAGCTCAGGCAAGGGGGGTGTGTCAGGCTACATTGAGAACCCACGTGTTTAATCTCACTGTGTGTGGTTCCCAGTGACAGCAGCTGAGTGCTAGCTCCCTGGCATTGCAGGAGCAGCTGTAACAAAGGCTTGCTAATCATGCAGGTAATGAACATACTTTTACAGTCTAATAATAATAATAAGAAAATATTGCATAGGATCTTTGATGTCTATAGCTCTTCCTGTATGTAGCATGCTCCCTTAGAAGCAGCAGAGGCTTTGTGTGGATTTGTGCATGCTGTGTAACATATATTCACAATGACATGCAATAATTAGAAAACAGAGCACATGCCAATGCTTCTTCAGTATATCTGAAACACATTATTGAAACAAAGAAGCTGTACATCCCATGAAACCTTCTATAGACAAACAGCAACTGAAAGGGGCGTAACTGCAGAATTATGGTCCCACTGCATGGTGTTTAGCTGTGGGCTTCAGTGTGGGCAGACATATATACTATAATTTAATAGAAAACCAGCCTGCCACACCTTTAACTTTAATTGTACAGACAATAATATCAAGAGAATAGGTATGGTTTGATAATCTAAGGAAGACTTCAGGTCCCAGAGCTGCAACCATGCTTCTTGATAGAGCATAATGGGTCTGGATTTTGTTACACCACAATATATTTGTTCACTTGATAAATCTTTCTTTGCGATGCAACGTTATAGATTGATTATTAAATTAAAAGGTGGGTTATCGGTGTCAAAATGTAAATCCTCTGACATTAGAAATAGATTTTACGTTGGGAAGGAGGACTATGCGTTACCAGTATGATCGTCAACTGACAGAAAATGCAATAAGGCGTCAGAAATGTTGTTCTGTTTTATGATACAAAACACTTATCCATTGAGTGCGTAACCAGAATCCTGCAAGCATACTTTATAGAATAGCTTTTGTCTTATATGAAACTGTATTATAGTATCAATGCTTTATTTCACTTGCACAAGTGATTCTCTTTGATGTTTAAATATTTTGCATGATATGCTGCTTGTAGATGCATACGGCACGAGTGAGTGGCCTGGGGTCAGGGGTGTGCCGCTAGCTGACTCTTCTGTTCAGGTACCAAGAGATTCAAAAGCTCCTGCGAGGAGCTTATATTTGTTCTCCTGACCTAAGCCCTATAGTGTATGACCATTAGCTGAGAGCAGCAGCTGTTTGCGTTCAGCCAATGAGCTAAGCGCTGCTCTGCCAGGTTAGCAAACGATTTGACTACTTAAGTTAAGATGGCGCCACATCACTTCTGGCACCATAACCACTACGGTGAGCTGTATTCCTAATGCTAAAGAGCCTCTAGTGGCTGTCTGTTACCTATATAGATATTACCCCTAGCCCTGCTAAGGTGTAAAAGGTAAAATGTACTTATGTTTCAGCCTATGCCACGTCCGCCTCTACTATACCGTCCGCCTCCCTGGTTGTGATCATCAAGATTGATGATTTCAGCCAATCCAGTGCTTCTCCTTATGTAAGCATTGGGGGGCTAGTGCGCGAGTTTGGGAGGCAAAACACTACGCTGATCAGAGTTTCACTTGGTTATAGCAGCAGAAGTGCTTCTAGCGGCTGTCTTCCTGACAGCCACTAGACCGCAGGGTTAGGCAACCTTCGGCACTCCAGATGTTGTGGACTACATCTCCCATGATGCTCCTACAGCCATAATGCTGGCAAAGCATCATCGGAGGTGTACTCCAAAACATCTGGAGTGCCAAAGGTTGCCTACCCAGACTAGAAGCTTGTTAACTTTGCATTGTAAGCATTGCATGCCTACAGAAAGTCAATAACATACAATGCAGGCTTGAAAAGCCAACGGAATTTGTTGGCTCTATATAAATAATAAAATAATAATAATAAAAGAGAGAGGCACTGCACCCAGACCACTTGATTGAGATGAAGTGTCTGAGTACCTTTAGTATCCCTTTACCAGGTCTTGGTTTGAGTGGATAGCATTAGATGTAAGCCCAGGGACTAGCAGTGAGGCAGATTATTAGCTCCAGGTCCCATTTATACGGTGGTACTATGGATAGAAATAACTAGAAATTGACTTTCAGACCTCTTGTAGGCTCATTAACTGAAACAGGTTAATTTAGCTCCATCAAATACAAAAGTACACAAAGTATGAGCGCAGGACTTCTTTTGTGTATCTGTAGCTGCATCAAATGTTCTAGTATGGATGGAAATCTTATTTTTGGCCCACCGCTAATTTGGAAAGCTGTCTTGTACGGTCAGCATTATTGAAGAATATGCACACAATCTTGGAATTTAGGTGTAATACACATTGTATCCTTAGCGTCGCACTAAAGTGTCTAAAAGGAATTCAAACCTGTATTCAAAACACTGTAGTGTTCCTGGCCGTAACTTAATAGGTGCTCCCCAATTATGTAAAATGTTTTAACGTAAAAAGAAATGTTTTACTTACTTTTTTCCAGCGCAGCAGCTTCCTCACGGCACTGCTTACATCTCCTCCTGCAACATCACACAGGAGATATGAACAGGTTGGCGACTTATATCACTGCCTGCAGGGAACTGCCTGGGTTGTCAGGCAGATCCCTCTAGTTCTAATTAATACAAAAATTATGTAATTATGGGAAAGAAAAGCGTATAAATACACATTGAGAATGAGAATATATATAGATAGATAAATATATAAAATTATATATAAATATCAAAATTCAATTAGAATGAAATCATGTGTGTGTGTGTATATATATATATATATATATATATATATATATATATATATTCCTATATTTATGTAATATTTTTACATAATTATGTGATTTTATTAATTATATATTGAGGGACCTGCCTGACAACCCAAGCTGTAAGTTCAGAGAATTTAATTTGCCTATTATGCCTATATTTGACTCTGTAACTTTCCAAGCTCCATAAAACATGTACATAGGGGGGTACTGTTGTACTCGTGAGATATTGCTGAATACAAATAAGAGTGTTTTAGAGCAGTAACCTTACAATGACTATAATATAATCGGTGAAAGGGAAGTTTTTGTGTAAAAATTCCAAAAACAAATATTAATACTAACTTTGGCCAGGGCTTCTAACTATTTGGCTACAAAAGACATAGCCAATTTGGAATTCCCTGGGTTGTCTACTTTTGTAAGTGTCATGCCATGACCTGGCTAATTTTCATTCCTGGGCTGCCATATGGTCTCAAAGGCAACAGAACAAATCTGGCTTATTTCAATGTGTAAAAATTGAAATGGGCAAGCCCTATATTTGACTTTGTAACTATTCAAAACACCGTAAAACCTGTTCATATGGGGTACTATAGTACTCATGAAAAATCGTTGAACAGAAATATGAGTGTTTTAGGGCAGTAAAATGTATAATGACGTTGATATCACCGGTGAAAGGGCAGTTTGTTTGTGAAAAATGCAAAAACAAATCTGAATACTAACTTTGGCTAGGGATTGTGACTATGTATCTACTGAAAAAGACTGGGCATACTCCATTTTGAATACCGTGGGATGTCTACATTTTGCAAATGGTATTCCATGATGGGGGTAATTTCATTCCTGGGTTGCCATACGGTCATAAAGACAACATAGGCCCAGTAAACCAATCTAGAAAATTTCAATGTGTAAAAACTGAAATGGGAAAGCCATATATTTAACCCTGAAACTTTCCAAAACCCCATAAAACTAATGAGACCTGAAAGAGGTAAATTATGGCTGAACAGACAAATAGCTCAAATGCTAGGTTTACCTCTGTCCTTAAGAGGTTAAAGAACTGAACTTTTCGTCTGGCATTTAAGTAAGATTGGATTGTTTGCTAACTGCTCTATAAAGTGAACAGCATCAGTGACTTAACCCCTTCACGCCGTTACGGCGTTCTATGCCGTCCCGCTTTAATTGGGCTTTAAAGCCGTTGCGGCGGCATAGAACGCCGTAACGGCTTTGAGCCCTGGAGCGCCCGGGATACTTACCTACCCGGCACTCCGCTTCGGGAGGACTGCCTCACAGCCCAGGCAGTCCTCCCACGGCAAATGAGGCCCCCGGGGGCCATGTGATCACTCTCAAAGAGCGATCACATGGCCCCCTATAGCTGGCTGTGGATCTACCAGCAGGGGGACTGACTGAAATGTCAGACAGTCCCCCTGCTGGTGGAAAGTGTAAAAAAAACAAAGAATTAAACATGTTATAAAATAAATATATTTATAAACATATAATATATGTATATATATTATATACATATATATATATACATATTATATATGTAACGTCATACGTAATGTATTTTAATATTAATATAAGTACATATATTAGTATTAAAATACACTTAGAATGACGTTACATATATATATATATATATAATATATATATATATATATATATATATAAAGCAGATAGGTAAGGGGAGCACACTAGGACTTCATTAATAAAGTGGAAAAAAACTTTTTTATTAAATGCTTACAGAGTCATGGTCTGTGCAAGAAAATCTTGGACAGACAATGACTCTGTAAGCATTTAATAAAAAAGTTTTTTTCCACTTTATTAATGAAGTCCTAGTGTGCTCCCCTTACCTATCTGCTTTATATTTAACGCGGGATGCACCTAGGCAGGATAATACTTTTTGAAAGCCCAGTTCAAGGAGGAGTGCCTAGCCATTGGATTTGTGTATATATATATATATATATATATATATATATATATACGTATAATTACAATAATAAATAAAATTAATAAATAAAATATTGTGTTTGTGACTAAGTGGCTACTAAAAAAGACTAAACATACCCCACTTTCAATACCTTGGGTTGTCTACTTTTTCAAATGGTATGCCATTATGAGGGTAATTTTCATTCCTGGGCTACCACACCGTCTCAAAGGTAACATTACTAATCTGGTAAATTTCAATTTGAAAATGGAACGTTCTATATTTGACCCTGTAACTTTCCAAAACACCATAAAACCTGTTAATGGGGGATACTGTTGTACTCGTGCGACATCACTGGTTACAAATATGTGCATTTTTTTGCAGTAAAACCTAACAGCATTATGACATTCACACAGGGGTCAAGTCCTGGGGAAAAAAGTGTGGGAAGTCCCATTTACACTCCTATGCATATAGTGCAGTGCAGGGTGTGTATAATGATGTAGTGTGTTTGTAGTGAATGCAGAGTGTGTATAATGAATGCAGTGTGTTTGTAGTGAGTGCAGTGTGAATAATAAATGTACTGTGTTTGTAGTGAATGCAGAGTGTGTATAATAAATGCATTGTGTTTGTAGTGAATGCAGAGTGTGTATAATGAATGTATTGTGTTTGTAGTAAGTGCAGATTGTGTATAATGAATGTAGTGTGTTTGTAGTGAGTGCAGTGTGTATAATAAATGTAATGTGTAGCGAGTGCAGAGTGTGTATAATAAATGTAGTGTGTTTGTAGTGAGTGCAGAGTGTGTATAGTGAATGTAGTGAGTGCAGTGTGTGTAGTGAATGTAGTGTGGTTGTAATGAGTGCAGATTGTGTATAGTGAATGTAGTGAGTGCAGAGTGTGTATAGTGAATGTAGTGTGTTTGTAGTGAGTGCAGAGTGTGCATAATGAATGCAGTGTGTGTAGTGAGTGCAGAGTGCAGGGCCGAGTGAGTGCAGAGTATCATGGGCCTGGCGGTCTTGGGGCCCGGACTGCTCATTTGTGCACATATAGATAGTGATTATAGCTATCTATATGTTCACCTGCGGGGGCAGACTCGGGGGCGGGCCCAGGGGGCCCACACTTTGAACTGTGTCAGGGGCCCCAAAATTTCTGATGGCAGCCTTGGCAGAGTGTGTACAATTAATGCAGTGTGTGCATAATGAATGCAGAGTGTGTATAGTGAATGTAGTGAGTGCAAAGTGTGTATAGTGAATGTAGTGAGTGCAGAGTGTGTATAGTGAATGTAGTGTGTTTGTAGTGAGTGCAGAGTGTGTATAATGAATGCAATGTGTGTAGTGAGTGCAGAGTGTGTATAATGAATGTAGTGTGTTTGTAGTAAGTGCAGATTGTGTGTAATGAATGCAGTGTGTGTGTGCTGGAAGATCTGTGTGTGTGCTGGAAAATGTGTGTGTGCTGGATGATGTGTGTGTGTGTGTGTGTGCGTGTGCTGGATGTTGTGTGTGTGTGCTGGATGATGTGTGCGTGTGCTGGATGATAGGAGTGGAAGCATTTTTTTTTTTTAAATTTATGTGTTTATATATTTTTTTTATTCCCCCTTCCCTGCTTCTTACCTTGCCAGGGAGGGGGGAGATCGCCTGGTGGTCCGGTGGTATGGTGGAGAGAGCCAGCCGGTGCACACGGGGGCCCAGCACACTCTGTGTTCCCTCTCCCGGCCCTTTGTATATCTCATTCTTCCTACCACAACCTTTGTGTTTCTCTTAGTTCCTCATCAGCCCCTTTGTGTGTCTCTTTTCTCCTCACAGCCCTTTTGTGTCTCTTTCTTCCCCCCAGCCCCTCTGTGTGTCTCTTTCTTTCCCCCAGCCACTTTCTGTGTCTCTTTCTCCCACCACGAGCCCCTTTGCCTGGCTTTTTCCTCCCAAACTCAACAGACATAGATATACAGGTACAAATACATACATGCATAAAGGCACAACCATACAGGCACAGTCATAAAAGGTACACAAACAAACACAGTCATACAAGCAACCAGTCATGCACAGACAGTCATACAGAGACACACAGGCGGTCATACAGAGACACACAGACGGTCATACAGAGACACACAGACGGTCATACAGAGACACACAGACGGTCATACAGAGACATGCAAACAGTCATACAGAGACATGAAGACATAGTCATACAGTGACATAAAGATAAAGTCATACAGAACAAGGCATACAGACACAGTTAGACAGAGACATACGGACACAGTCATACAGAGATTTACACACAGTCATACAGAGACAAACAGACGAAAGTCCTACAGAGACATACACAAACAGACATATACTGCTAGTGATGAGAGGAGGAGAGGGATGGCTGCTAGTGATAGGGGGAGATAAGGGATGGCTGTTAGTGATGGGAGGGAGAGAGGGGGATGGCTGCATGTGATGGGAGGGAGAGAGGATGATAGCTGCTAGTAACAGAGAGAGGAGGATTGCTGTTAGTGATAGGGGTGAGAGTAATGGTGGGTAGTGATGGGGAGAATGTGTGGCTGCTAGTGATGGGGGAGAAGGAGATGGCTGCTAGTGATAGGGGTGAGTGAAGCATGGCTGCTAGTGATGGGGAGAGGCGGATGGCTGCTAATGATAGGGGAGAGGATGATGGCTGCTAGTGATGGGGGAAAGGGGATAGCTGCTAGTGATGGGGCGAAGGTGAGGAGATTGGATGGCTGCTAATGATGGGGTGATTGGATGGCTGCTAGTGATGGGGAGATTGGATGGCTGCTAGTGATGGGGAGATTGGATGGCTGCTAGGTATGGGGAGATTGGATGGTTGCTAGTGATGGGGAGATTGATGGCTGCTTAGTTATAGGAGATTGGATTTGGTCAAGCAAGTTATGGGGAGAGATTGGATTACAGTTAGTGATGGGGAGATTGATGACAAGCAGTTATGGAGATTGGATTGGCTGCTAGTTATGGGGAGATTGGATGGTTGCTAATGATGGGGAGATTGGATGGCTGCTAGTTATGGGGAGATTGATTGGCTGCTAGTGATGGGGAGATTGGATGGCTGCTAGTTATGGGGAGATTGGATGGCTCTAGTGGATGGGGAGATTGGATGGCTGCTAGTGATGGGGAGATTGGATGGCTGCTAGTTATGGGGAGATTGGATGGCTGCTAATGATGGGGAGATTGGATGGCTGCTAGTTATGGGGAGATTGGATGGCTGCTAATGATGGGGAGATTGGATGGCTGCTAGTGATGGGGAGATTGGATGGCTGCTAATGATGGGGAGATTGGATGGCTGCTAGTGATGGGGAGATTGGATGGCTGCTAGTGATGGGGAGATTGGATGGCTGCTAATGATGGGGAGATTGGATGGCTGCTAGTGATGGGGAGATTGGATGGCTGCTAGTGATGGGGAGATTGGATGGCTGCTAGTTATGGGGAGATTGGATGGCTGCTAATGATGGGGAGATTGGATGGCTGCTAGTGATGGGGAGATTGGATGGCTGCTAATGATGGGGAGATTGGATGGCTGCTAGTTATGGGGAGATTGGATGGCTGCTAATGATGGGGAGATTGGATGGCTGCTAGTTATGGGGAGATTGGATGGCTGCTAGTGATGGGGAGATTGGATGGCTGCTAGTGATGGGGAGATTGGATGGCTGCTAGTGATGGGGAGATTGGATGGCTGCTAGTGATGGGGAGATTGGATGGCTGCTAGTGATGGGGAGATTGGATGGCTGCTAGTTATGGGGAGATTGGATGGCTGCTAATGATGGGGAGATTGGATGGCTGCTAGTGATGGGGAGATTGGATGGCTGCTAATGATGGGGAGATTGGATGGCTGCTAGTGATGGGGAGATTGGATGGCTGCTAGTTATGGGGAGATTGGATGGCTGCTAGTGATGGGGGGAGAGGAAGCATCAGAAGAATAGAAGTGAGGTGGCACTGTTGGACCAATAAAACACAGAGCTCCACATGAACTGTAAGATTTAGCTCTGTGGAGCTCTGTGCTAGATGCATAATTATATCATGAAAAATAAAATAAAACATGGCTGCTTACCATTGGTGGTGTAAGTAGCCGAAAAGTGATGTTTTTAGCTCTCCCTGCTCGGTAATCCTCTAGCAGGGTCTGACAGGAAGTGATGTAAAACGCCCCGCCCACTGCAGTCTTCACTCCTCAGTAAACTACCGCGGGGGAAAGTAGTGTGAGCAGGCACATCTCCTGCATCGTGACAGCCATTATACCATTGATATACGTTGCGCCCCCTGTGAACACCCGTCCTGCAGGATCACTAGCGGGAACGGCCGTTCCCATGCGTTCCTGCAGGACTCGAGCCCTGCATTCACAGCTAAAATGTCAGACGGAAATACAAATTTAAAAAAAAAAAATCGTATTTTCTCACATTTTTTAAACCCCTTAACGCCTTGCCGGTTTAAAGGGCTTTAAAGCCGTTGCGGCGGCATAGAACGCCATAACGGCTTAAGCCCCCAGGAGATGAGATCTACTCACCTCCGCCGCGATCCTCTTCTGGAGGGCTGCCTGACAGCCCAGGCAGCCCTCCCCCGGCAAATATGGCCCCCTATAGCTGGCTGTGGATCTGCCAGCAGGGGGACTGTCTGAAATATCAGACAGTCCCCCTGCTGGTGGGAAAGTAAAAAAAAATAATTAAACATGTTTTAAAATAAATTAAAAGTTTTTATATATATATAATATATGTATATATATTATATATATATAATATATATACATATATATATGTAACGTCATACAAAGTGTATTTTAATACTAATATTAGTATATATGTTAATATTAAAATACACTTAGAATGACGTTACATATATATAATATGTGTATATATTATATATATAATAGATATATACACAAATATTATATATATATATACGTAAATTACAATAATAAATAAAATAAAAATTTTTAATATAAATTATATATTCATATGTATTTCATTCTAACTGTATTTTGTTATTATATATATATATATATATATATATATATATATATATATATATATATATATTGGTAACAAAATACACTTAGAATGACATTCTATATATATCTATCTATATATAAAATACAAATAACCACAAATATATATAGATAAATACATATAATTACATAAAAGATTACATTAGTATACACATAGAATTTAAATACCTATAAATGCATATATATTAAAATGCTACGTGTATATTTAAGTAATTTTGTAACATAATTATGTAATTTGATTAATTAAAATTTGATTGACATGTCTGACAACACAGGGAGAAAGTGCAGAGAATTTAATTCGCAAGCACTATATTTGACCCTGTAACTTTCCAAGACACCATAAAACCTGTACATAGGGGGTACTGTTTTACTCGGGAGACTTCGCTGAACTCAAATATTAGTGTTTAAAACTGGTTAATTGTATTACAACAATGATATTTTAAGTAAAAGTGAAGTTTTTTGCATTTTTTACAAACAAACGGCACTTTTATGGACTATTTTATTGTTGTAACATGTTTTACTGTTTTAAAACACTAATATTTGTGTTTAGTAAAGTCTCCCGAGAATAACATTACCCCCCATGTACAGGTTTTATGGTGTTTTGGAAAGTTAGAGAGTCACATATGGCTTGCATTTCATTCTTTTGCATTTCTTCTTTTGCATATGGTATGCCATCATGGGGGTAATTCTCATTCCTGGGCTACCACACCGTCTCAAAGGTAGCATTACTAATCTGACAAATTTCAATGTGAAAATGAAACGTTCTATATTTGACCCTGTAACTTTCCAAAACACCATAAAACTTGTTAATGGGGGGTACTGTTGTGCTCGTGAGACATCGCTGATTACAAATATGTGCATTTTTTGCAGTAAAACCTAACAGTATTATGACATTTATAGCTAAAATGTGAGGCGGAACTACAAATTTTAAAATTTTTTTAAATGTCTCACAGTTTTTTTAATTTTATTCATAATAAATTATGTTTCATATATAAATGTTTGATATGAAATGAAAGCCCTGTTTCTCCTGAACAAAATTATATATAATAAGTGTGGGTACATTTAATATGAAAGAGGTGAATTACGGTTGAACAGACATATAGCGCAAATTCCAGTTTTTGTTTACGTTTTGTTTTGATCAGAACGTGTACTATTGACTCCGTCCTGAAGGGGTTCAATTTTATTCATAATAAATTATGTTCCATATATGAATAGTTAATGATAAATGAAAGCCCTGTTTCTCCTGAACAAAATTATATATAATAAGTGTGAGTGCACTTAATGTGACAGCGGTGAATTACGGTTGAACAGACATATAGCGCAAATTCCAGTTTTTGTTTACGTTTTGTTTTGATCAGAACGTGCACTATTGACTCCGTCATGAAGGGGTTAAAGGGACACTATAGTCACCAGAACAGCTACAGCTTATTGAATTTGTTCTGGTGAGTAGAATCATTACCTTCAGGCTTTTTGCTGTAAACACTAACTTTTCATAGAATATGCAGTGTTTACATTACAGCCTAGTGTTAACTTCACTGGTCACTCCTCAGATGGCTGTTAGAGATCCTTCCTGGGTCATGGCTGCCTAAAATGCATCCAAACATTCAGTATCTCCTCCCTCTGCATGCAGACACTGAGCTTTCCTCATAGAGATTCATTGATTCAATTCATCTCTATGAGGAGATGCTGATTGGCCTCGGCTGTGTTTAAATCATGCTGGCTCTGGCCCTGATCTGCCTCTTTGTCAGTCTCAGGCAATTCTATGGGGAAGCATTGTGATTGGATCAGGCCACCACTGTGAGCAGACTGCTTGTTTTTCTGAGTCTAACAGCATGCAGAGTTACAGCTTCTGATTTGAATACAGTAAGATTTTTACTATATTTATGGAGACATGAGGGACCCAGGGGTGCTAGATGGTGGTGTTAACACTATAGGGTCAGGAATACATGTTTGTGTTCCTGACCCTATAGTGATCCTTTAATGTGGGATTAAAGGGGAATATGATCAATAGTACTCAGGCTGAGTGGGCATGAACATCCTTTTCACCACTATACAGGAAGAGTACAAGCACACCACAGACTTTGTACATAGAGAATGTTTGTAAATAAGCAGGGTGTTTAGAAGCATGTTTAGAAGCATGTCAGCAACCAGACCCCCCCTGCAGCTACTCCGATAATGTTGAAATAATTACATTTTTGTCACATAAACTGTCACATCAAAAATATTTTTTAGTATACTCTTTGATCAAGTATTGAAAGAAAAACTGATTAGCATTGTGTTTCTTAAACCTTTCTATAATGCCCAGCACTAGCACAAATTTGAGCTCCAGTAGCTCATCTGCGTGATTGGACAAGACGAGCTAGCCTTCACTCCCCGCATGCATCAATGAGCCCTGGACGCCCATGACCATTACACCAGTTCACCAGATTTTTTCCTTAAGCCACTTTTGGTAGGTAACGGGAACACCCCAAAAGCACAGTTTTGGAGGTACCCCGACCCAGTCGTCTAGCCATAACTATTTTGCCCTTGTCAAAGTGACTCAGATCTTTTCACTTGCCCATTTATCCTGCTTCCAACACATGAAAATCAAGAACCAACTCTTCACTTGCTGCCCAATATATGAACAGGTGTCTTTGTAACAATATAATAAATGTTATTCACTTCATCTGACAGTGGTTTTATTGCTGTAGCTGATCAGTGTACATGCAACTTTGGTTGTCATGTTTGAAAACCAACCGTTAGTCTCGCTGGACTCTGCTTTACTTCTTAGCCACACCTCCTCTAGCTGGGACTCACACAATTTGCATATAAATCAGTACAGTGTGTTTACTTTAGAAATTTGTGTCTCCTGCTCTGTTAATTTAACTTCACACAGAGGAGGCTCTTGCAGAATCTAACAGGCCGTTAATAGAGCAGGGGGTTCTGAATTCTAATTAAAACAGAATGTTTCAATAAATTCTAATTTAAACAGAATGTGCAAAACCAATATAGTGCATATTGCTGATGAGGAAAGTTTGCAGAAAGCAACAATATACTCATGATTGGCCTTCACACACCTTAGAGCAGGGGTTCCCAATTAATTTTTCCAGTGGAACCCTTTGACATAGTGTATCAATATTGTGGACCCCCCTACCCCATAAATAAATGTGTGTCTGTGTGTTAAAGTTTGTGTATCCGTGTTTGTATGTGTCATTGTGTGTCAATGTGTATCTGTGTGTGTGTGTGTGTATCTGACACACAGATACACACACTGGCACATAGTGGCACACAGATACACACATATACACACACACACACCTTGACACACAGATACACACACTCAGATACACATGCACATACACACATCTTGGCTCACAAACATGCACACACTCAGATACACACAGTTAAATATACACACACCTACACTCACAGATACACACATTGGTTCATGCACACACTGAGATACACACAGTGTCATACACACACTGACACACGCACACATAGGCACATGCAAACACACTGATATACACTGGCACATACACACACACACCAGTACACACATACTGACGTATACACACACACTCAGATACAAACAGTGACACATACACAAAATTTGACACACAGATACACACACTGACACACTCAGACATACATACTCTTTGACAGACACACATACAAACCCATATATACTCTCACTGACAAGCACACATACATTCTCACTGACAAACACATACATACTCTCACTGACGAGCACATATACACTCTCACTGACAAATACACATACACACACACACTGACATGCACTCTCACTGACACGCACAAATACACACTCACTGACAAACACCCATACACTCTCAGTAACCAACACACACACTCACTGACAAACACACATACCAACTCCTTAACAGACACACACACAATTTTTTTTATTTTTAAATTTCACTCCATCCAGCCTCTCTACCTTTGGGAGTGCTGGCATGGCTTCTCTATTTCCCTGGGGTCCAGTGGGGCTGCTGGGCTGAGCGGCTGGCGTGCAGTCCCTGGGTCCAGTAGGGCAGATGGGCTGAACGGCTGGCGTGCAGTCCCTGGGGTCCAGTGGGGCTGCTTGGCTGAGTGGCTGGTGGGTGTACAGTGCGGGCGGTGAGGGAGCAGTGAACTATCTGCTCAGCTCCCTCGCGTGCCTCTTAGTGATGCTGGAGACAGTGACGTCACATTCCAGCTCTGGCATCACTGCTGTACGCGCGAGGGAGCTGAGCAGGGGAGAGCGGTCCCTCGCCGCCCGCCTTAATTATCGTGGCGGCCATTTTGTTTCCCGAAATTTTGGCGGAACGCTACCTTAGAGACATTTTTAGAAATGTTCTCTTCTGAAACAAAATAGGAGGAGTCACCAGTGGTTTCCATTGGGGACTGCCACCATTTTCAGAACATGATACTTTGATACATCTCTTTGTTTCTATAGTGCATATTTCTCTGTTACAAATATTGAGCTGGAAATTTCTCTGAAATGTCAACACAAATCAAAAGATGTACAGCTTTGGTCAGCAGTCATGCAAACAATGGAATGAGCTTGGCATCTCACAGAGAGCATTATTATTGTTAAATGCAGATGGTATTTACCATCAGTATGACTGCCGAACAATGCTTGACAACAGATGGGTCAGCAAGTCTCTAGCAGACTCACCAGCAGTCAGTCAGAATTTTAAATCCTATGCTACTGGACAAGCCTAAAAGCTACTAGCCACTGCAATATTGGAAGGTCTGCGGCACGCACCAGCGGTACATTTCTACTTTCTAGAGCTGAATTTTCACTAGCCAATGGCTAGTGAGGGAGGGACAACTTTGAGCCCTGAATATAACCTTGCAATTGTTCACTATCATAATCTATTGAGTCTCTTCTGTGTCCAGTCTACATGTTGCATTTGGTAGTTGCCATAAATTGCATAAATTAACATTCACAGCTAGACTAGAAAACGTTATTGATAAAGAAACAAAAAGAACAAAAAAGTTGACTGGGTACTATATTTGTAAACGTGTTTTACTATATTGCCTGAGTGGTAAAAGATGCGAGGAAAGAATAGCCTTGCTCGTGCAATGGGTTGAACAGTTGCAGAGAGGATTAGTTCATCGTGCATCAGTAACATGCAGGATAAAAGCTTCTTTGTCAAAAGCCTCTCCTTTGTCATTCAGTCTCAACTTTATTCTGTCTGCATTGTTAGGCATTGCGAATGCATGATTCCTCCGGATTGGGCATTGTTTTTATTTTCACCGCCATGAACCTGCGTGGCACGTTTTATGTCTGAAAAATGTAATGTTGTCTTTGAAATGTAAAGCAACTGGAAAATAAAGCATGTCTGATTTGAACACATGGTGTGCCCTATATACTGAAAGCATTCTCGCCATCCTTATCATCAAATCATGCACACCGCCAACAACCACAACGTAAAATGTTATCTAGGTTATATCGTTATACAATCCCTATCAGCCTTGCAAAAACCTACATCAGTAATTACCATTGCACATAGTTTCTTCAATTCCCTCCTATCTGCAATATAACATCTAAAAAATGTTATCAAACAGCTGTAAGAGATATATACATTAACGGAATATACCCCAAATTGCTTGTACCCTAACAAAAAAAAAATTATAAAAAAAAACATCACAAGCACTTTCCTTTTAATTACCGGTATGTAAATTTGGGGGAAATTGTACCTTTTGAGACCAGCTACAGATAACTTCAGATTCCTGCAATACAAAGAACGGTATTGTGTTCTGAAGAAAGTACTATCTGGATAGGATAATATACCTTATTGTGTAGAAAATGCACTCCTACAGAGACACTATAGGCACCTAGTGAAATGATCTGTTTGTAGTGTCCATGGCTTATAGCTCCCGCTACGTAAAACTTTGCTGTTTTGAAGAAACTGCAAAATTTTCATTGCATGGTTAAGTATACCTTTACATTAAACTGAGAGCCGCTATACGGTGCTTCTACTGTGAATACTGAGTCAGACTTAGTTCTTAACTTTCAACGTCCTTATGTATTACAGAAGGACGTGAAATTCTCACAGATTTATTCACTAGTCTGAATGGCTCTGTACTGAACACGGCAAAACAATCTGGCTGCATAAGGGTTATATAAACTGCAAAATACGGAAATTGTTCATCCTCTTTAACAACGTCTGGATTTTGCAATTCAGACTCTAAATGACCCTGAATTACCGGTAGGTCTGAATTTTAGCTGGATCAAACCCATTACACCAGAAACTTAAGTGCGAAACCGCAAGGGAAGTAATTAATGAATACTCCCCCCACATCCCCTGCTTCCGAACATGGGCAGCGGCACTTGGTCATCTAGTGCCTGGAACTCTTTACGGGTGGCACTTGCACAAACCCCGGTGACAGGCCAGGACACCTATTTTCCTGGAACTATTTTGGGCTAGCGCCTCGTGTCCGGCCAGTCAAAACTTTAACCCGGTGGCATTCCCGTTTCACCAAACCGATCTGAGTGATGTTATACACTCAGATCGGTGCTTTCCAGGGATATAACATTTGTGTGGTTCCTAGTTGTGGTTGGGGAACTTTTGGGGTACTGTATATTTTGTATCGATTTTCTGTACCTGAGAGATAATTGAATAGGTTTTTCGCACGCAATTGTCTCTCAGGCACAGAGGATGTTGGAATTGAAACCTCTGTGTTATTGTATTGGAGACCCGATGTAGGGGTTTGTACATAAAAGCCCATGTGTGGTCGAAAATAAATCAGTTGACTTCCAGAACTATGTTTCGTCTGGATACTGGGAGAATGGATGTCTCCATGTTTTAATGGTTCCATAGTGGCTGAGTAAAAGAATTAGCGGAGGTAACTAGTCGGGTTACCCGTGGCGCGCTACATCAGTACTCTTATTCTGGTATTGACTTTAGTTTGTTCCTGACTCTGAATTTATCTTTAACCCTTTCCTGTCTTGTTTGCCTACATCTCCGATTGTCGTTTACTTGACTCTGGCTAGTTCTTGTTTTTGCGGTCTCTCTATTACCCTGACCTCGTCATGACTCTCACTACGCTTTATCTCGGACTAACGTTTAGTCCGGCCATTCTAAGGCCACGTAATACGTTATATCCTTGACTTGTCCCTTGCTGTTTTAACCTCTGCGTTTTGGGATATTACCTTGTGACAATTAAAAAAATCTATAAAAATGCCTATAGGGTCAATGAAAAAATATATTACTATAAGGGATGTTATAAACCTCCCTACGCCCACTTGCTGGATGTCATATCTACTAAGAATTTAAAACTAGCGACTGGGCAGCAATTGGACATCAACTAATGTTAGGGGCATAGAACCCCCATGTGTGGGCATTGGGAATAGGACTAAGAATTAAAAAACGGAAGGATGACAATGATTGAAATCTGATTGAATTTTGACTAGATTTGACTTTAGTAAATATGAGAGTTGCCATTCCTGTCAGAATTCAGCCATTTTCACCAGATTTTGTCCATCCAGACAAAACTCTGTGTTTAGTGCATAACCCTGTCAATCAATGCTTCTTGTAATTGGACAAGACGTTTGTGACGGACCGCCTGGCACTCCGACCGAGTGCCTCCGGCAATCAATGCTCCTAGTGCTCACCGAGGAATTCCAGCCCTCCACCAGACACCATAAGCACTGCAGACCCTACTTCCAGCGATGCAGCTGCGCCGGGGTCTCGCCGTCCTTCACCCACCCTAGACCCAAGACCAGGATCCAGCTTCCAGTGGGCAGACCTCTCCTACTCTCAGAGAGCATAGCGGGAACAGCTCTTAAAAGAGTTTAGTGATTATAATCCCAGGGAAGTATAGTGATATAGCAATCCCAAGTGTAGATACAGCCGTTTCCCCCACACATGAGAAGAGACTCTATGTCGAGGGCAAGCAGGAACAGATTGTAATGGAGCCACAGCTGGCCTCTTATACAAGTCCCCATGCAAGAGGAACACCCATCTGGACCTGATGGGGCACAGGGTGACAATGTTACAGACCAATACCTATATAGTTACAACATGTGACACTCCCACACACAAACAATAGAATCTCTCCAAGCACAGAAAAACATACAATTTTATGAAATTTTATAAATCCCCATAAACCCCAGTCTGAAGCCTTTGTAAGCACCCCCCTCCTTCAGGTCCCCATCCACCACCACCTCTCTCCTGACTTTCTATAGCTATCCAATCACAGACTTCCCAATGCACTTCAATTCGAAGTCTTTGCAAGGCAGGTTCTCTGGGCAGTTGCTGCCTCTTGAGTTTATCTTCACATAGAAACATAGAATGTGACGACAGATGAACCATTCGGCCCATCTACTCTGCCCAATTTTCTAAATACTTTCATTAGTCCCTAGCCTTATCTTATAGTTAGGATAGCCTTATGCCTATCCCACGCATGCTTAAACTCCTTTACTGTGTTAACCTCTACCACTTCAGCTGGAAGGCTATTCCATGCATCCACTACCCTCTCAGTAAAGTAATACTTCCTGATATTATTTTTAAACCTTTGTCAATCTAATTTATGACTATGTCCTCTTGTTGTGGTAGTTTTTCTTCTTTTAAATATAGTCTCATTCTTTACTGTATTGATTCCCTTTATATATTTAAATGTTTCTATCATATCCCCCCTGTCTCGTCTTTCCTCCAAGCTATACATGCTAAGATCCTTTAACCTTTCCTGGTAAGTTTTATCCCGCAATCCATGAACCAGTTTAGTAGCCCTTCTCTGAACCCTCTCTAAGGTATCAATATCCTTCTGAAGATACGGTCTCCAGTACTGTGTACAATACTCCAAGTGCGGTCTCACCAGTGTTCTGTACAATGGCATGAGCACTTCCCTCTTTCTACTGCTAATACCTCTCCCTATACAACCAAGCATTCTGCTAGCATTTCCTGCTGCTCTATTACATTGTCTGCCTACCTTTAAATCATCAGAAATAATCACCCCTAAATCCCTTTCCTCATATGATGAGGTTAGGACTCTATCAAATATTCTGTACTCTGCCCTTGGGTTTTTACGTCCAAGATGCATTATCTTGCACTTATCCAGATTAAATGTCAGATGCCACAATTCTGACCATTTTTCTAGTTTACCTAAATAATTTGCCATTTGGCTTATCCCTCCTGGAACATCAATCCTGTTACATATCTTAGTATCATCAGCAAAAAGACATACCTTACCATGAAGACCTTCTGCAATATCACTAATAAAAATATTAAAGAGAATGGGTCCAAGTACAGATCCCTGAGGTACCCCACTGGTGACAAGTCCAAGCTTCGAATATATTCCATTACCTACAACCCTCTGTTGCCTGTCACTCAGCCACTGCCTTACCCATTCAACAATGTTGGAATCCAAACTTAAAGATTGCAGTTTATTGATAAGCCTTCTATGTGCAACAGTGTCAAAAGCCTTACTGAAATCTAGGTAAGCAATGCCTACGGCACCACCCTGATCTATAATTTTAGTTACCCAATCAAAAAAATCAATAAGATGAGTTTGGCATGATCTCCCTGAAGTAAACCCATGTTGTCTCTGATCTTGAAATCCATGTGTTTTTAGATGTTCATCAATCCTATCCTTTAACATGTTTTCCATCACTTTCCCCACTTCTGAAGTAAGGCTAACTGGCCTATGGTTGCCAGACTCCTCCCTATTACCTTTCTTGTAAATGGGCACAACATTCGCTAACTTCCAATCTTCTGGGACTACTCCTGTTAACAATGATTGGTTAAATAAATCTATTAATGGTTTTGCTAGTACACCACTAAGCTCTTTTAATAGCTTTGGGTGTATTCCATCAGGTCCCATTGACTTATTTGTCTTTACTTTTGACAGTTGAAATAGAACCTCTTCCTCTAACCTTCTTCACTAAGCTAAACACACCAGGAAGTAGCAGGACCTGATGTCTGATGTCTGATGTCTGTGACAGCAAGGGGGATGGAGGAGTCTATATAAGATTAATTTATAAAAGTGCCAATTTCTATTGAAATCTGAACTTTTTGTATTATGAAAAAAAGAGGACAGACTCTTCAGCAAAATTTAACAGCAGTTCCTGACTTTACCTCTTGGATTAGATTTACTTTTTCTTTTCAAAATCAATACACAGCATAACTGCATGATAAGTGCCACGGTCACTGTATATCTCTTTTTCCCATATTTTTATTACTACAAGTCATTAATTTATATAGTCTGGAATATTTGTATATCTGTTGGTGAATTTCATGTGTGGTAATTTGGTGTAAATTTCCTGTTGCAGGGAGTGTGCGCTAATTCTGCAATGGAACCTAAAGCAGGCCACTATTGTACACCAAATCTACAAATGGCTGCCCAGATGAGAAAGGGTAAGGACTTGGAGTCGGAAAGTTCCAGAAGGAGCTTTGAACATGATCCAGAAATGAAACAAGACTACAGACGGTCGATCTATCTTCTTGAGGAAAAGCGCAAGGTGGTTTCATCCAATATTGATGTTCCTCAGGCTAGGTATGTGGAGACATTTTGTAATGACTAAAATATTATCTCCACAATATTATTAAAACAAAAGATTTGGGTAGAAAATACAAATTTCTATGCAGTTGTGTCTCTAGAAATCATATATATAACGGGAAATATATTAAAGTGTTCCATGTTAAATGGGTGGACCATTCTCATGAAAAAGCAATAAAAATTGTCATTTATGAAAAAAAAACATTTAAAAAATGGGGTTGCATTATCATTGTTAAAAAAAACTAGTAAAATATTCAAACATTTGTCTATTTATGATTGTATGCATTCGCAAAATATTAATATATTAATATGATCATCAGACATTTACACAGAAGAAAAACTTGATTGGTCCGAATCATCTGGTTTGAATAGTTTGGTCCATATAATTTTTCCAATTGAAATATAAAATATATTGGATAATCAGTTTGATTTTTTTGCAAAACTATTAAGGCCTTGAGTGCCAGAAGTTAAAGGACCACTATAGGCATCCAGACCACTTCAGCTTAATGAAGTGGTCTGGGTGCCTGGTCCAGCTAGGTTTAACCCTTTTTTTTATAAACATAGCATGCTATGTTTATAAATGGGTTAATCCAGCCTCTAGTGGCTGTCTCATTGACAGCCGCTAGAGGGCTTCCGCGTTACTTTCACAGTGAGAAGACGCCAGCGTCCATAGGAAAGCATTGAGAATCCTTTCCTATGGACTGGCTGAATGCGCGCGCGGCTCCTGCCGCGCATGCGCATTCAGCCGAAGAGGAGGAGGAGAGCTCCCCACCCGGCATTGGAGAGAGAGGTAAGTTTAACCCCTTCCTCTCCATCCAGCCCGGCAGGAGGTGGACCCTGAGGGTGGGGGCACTACAGTGGTCCTTTAAAGGGACACTATAGTCTCCAAAACAACTTTAGCTTAATAACACAGTTTTTGTGTATTGATCAAGCCCCTGCAGTCCTACTGCTCAATTCTTTGCTGATTTTGATTCTTTTTTATGCTGCCCTAGCCACATGCCCCATGGCTGTAAACTCACACAACTTGTTAATAAAAAAATAAAATAAAAAAAAGAACTCAACCAATCTAATGCTTTCCCACAGGAAAGCATTGGGAGGCAATTGTGCTACAAAACACCACACTGTGCCAATAAGCATCTCCTCATAGAGATGCATTTACTCAGTGCATCTCTACGAGGAATGTTCAGTGACTCCATGCAGTTTGTGGAGATGCTGAACACCAGAACTGTACATTGTGCAGCACTGGACTAGGAAGCACCTCTAGTTGCCATCTGAGTGACTGCCACTAGAGGTGTTCCTAGGCAGCAATGTAAACACTGCTTTTCTCTTAAGGGACATAGACACGATAGAAACCAGAACCACTACATTAAGCTGTAGCCGTTCTGGTTACTGTAGTGTCCCTTTAAATTACCAATACTCACACATACTCACTAACAGAAACACACAAACTCACTGACAGACACACATGCACATTCTCTCACACACACAAATTATTATTTATTTGTTTTGTTTTAATTTACATCCATTCAGCTTTCCTACCTCTGGGAGAGCTGGAGTGGTTCCTTTGCCTGGGGACCAGTGGGATAGCTATGACCCTGTAATCTTTAAGCTCTTCTAGCACTGCTCCAGCGCATGCCATTTATTGATGCCGGGGCCGGAGTTACCCTTTGAGAAAGACCCATTTGAGTCGATACACTGCTGCTGGTAACACTGTGTTCCAAATAAATATGCCCCTTCGAGCACTTGAAGTGCCTGGACCATCTTCTCTTATCTACCTAGGGCTGGAGTGACATTATATCCTGGCTTCCGGCATCACATTTTTTTACATGCACGTTTTTTCTGGATATTTTGTAAATCTGATGTTTGTCACTGTGACAAAAAAATGTATGACATTGTCACTCATTTCTGATGTTGCTGTGCCATATAGGAGAGGTGAGGATTTTAGCATATTAAAGGGATTCTATAATGTTAGGATACAAATCTGTATCTTTTGGTACCCCTCCCCCAAAGCTCAGAAAGAATTAAAAAAACAAAACATTTTTGTTACTTACCCGATTCCAACCTTGAAAAGTGCTCTGTCTCCTCCCGCTGGTGGGGGGACCTAACGCATTTGTGGCAAGTCAACCCTTTCTTATGGTGATTTCTCTGACGCTGGATGTCCCCATGCATCATTTAGGGGACATTTAACTACTAGAGGCTGTCTTAGTCCTGCAATGTAAGCATTGTAGTTTCTCAAAACCTGCAATAT